>CM029378.1:20468281-21053280 GCA_017165825.1 Hepsetus odoe
TATATATATATATATATATATAAAAATACAGGTTATCATATCTGGAGCCCTTTGCTGTGCATGTTTTAGTGTTTTCACTGCCCTTACCACCACTGATGCCCCTAACTTGATGGTTAGTAGTGTTTCAGGAGGAAAACACACAAATGTGCAAAACATATGTTTTGAGAAGGACAAGTATTAGTTTTCACAAAATTTGCTGCGTCAGCATTTTTAGACTTTTTTGTCAGATATATATTTAGGAAACTGAACTATTATTACCAGTATAAGTATAATTACTTCTTTATCAAGACCTCTGCCGCTACCTTTTGCCCTGGCATGCTATCAATCAACATCTGGGCCAAATCCTGACTGATGGCACGCCATTCTTGCATAAACGGTGCTTGGAGCTTGTGAATTCGTGGGTTTTTGTTTGTCCTCCCACCTCTTTAAGATTGACCACAAGTTCTCAATGAGATTAATGTCTGGGGAATTTCCTGGCCATGCACCCAGAATTTTGATGTTTTGTTCCCAGAGCCACGTAGTTACTTTTACCTTATGGCATGGTGCTTCATCATGCTGGAAAAGGCATAGTTCTTAACAAGACTGTTCTTGGATGTTTGGGAGAAGTTGCTCTCTGAGGATGTTCTGGTTCCATTCTTTATTCACAGCTGTATTGTTGTTTGGTAAAATTGTGAGTGAGCCACTCCCTTGACTGAAAAGCAACCCCACACATGAATTGTCTCAGAAAGTTTTACTGTTGGGAAGCCACAGGAGTGATGGTAGCGTTCACCTTTTCTTCTCCAGAATTTTTTTTTCCGGATGCCCCAGACAATAAGAAAGAGGATTCATCTGAGAAAATGACTCTACCCCAGTCCTCAGCAGTCCCATCCCTGTACCTTTTGCAGAATATCAGTCTGTCCCTGTTTTTTCCTGGGGAGAAGTAGCTTCTTTGCTGCCCTTTTTGACACCAGGCCATCCACCAAAATTTTTCACCTCTCTGTGTCTGCTGCCATTCATTAGCAAGCTCTGCACTGGTGGTGCCCTGATCCCACATCTGAGTCAATTTTAGGAGACGGTCCTTGTGCTTGCTGGAACTTCTTGGACACCCTGAAGCCTCTTCACAACAACCTCTCTCTTTGAAGTTCTTGATGATATGATAAAAGGTTGATTTAGGTTCACTCTTATTAGCAGCAATATCCTTGCCTGTGAAGCCCTTTTTTACAAAGCTATGATGGCAGAGGAAGAACAATGATTTCAAGCACCACCCTCCTTTTAAAGCTAGTACTAAATCTACTATTTAAATTTACTATTTAAATCTACTATTTGAACTCAATCAGCATGCCACGGTGATCACTGACATGATGTCAACAGGTCCCTTTGTGCAAAGTCACCTTTTTTAGGATTATGTTTATTTTTATGGCAAAGAGGGACTTTTAAATAACTGCAATCTGATCACATAACATTCTGGAATCTATGCTAATTGCCATCATAAAAACTGAGGAAACAACTTTGTGAAAATGAATGTCCTTCTCAAAACTGTACACGTACTAAATACACACTGTTTAAAGATAACAATTTCTGAATTAAACTCATCATGTTGAGAGGTCAGTTACTTTAACATACTATATTCACTCTGACACAAAATATTAGATTTTTTCTCACTTTTTCAGTTTGTTTAAATGTTATGATAAAAACCAATGCCATACAACTTTTCATCAAATCTAAATCACAATACATGACCTCCTCTTTACAAACACAAATGCTGTATCGATTGAAAGTTTTTGTTTTTGATTATTTATGACTGAAAATTAACAAAATGACAGCAGGTTTTGCTACTGCTGTTAGTAACTGTGACTGCTACGGATTAGCTCGGATGACTTGAGGTTTCCTTCCTGTGGAAAATCCTCTCTCATTTCTTAAGCTGTTCCACGACATCTGTGCTGCAGCAGGTGTGTTATGGGGAGTAAGGAGGATTCTGCTGCAGTGATGATAGCAGAACCATGGGCTTTCCCACTCTCCCTATGCCCAGCCCGCCACTGCCACATCCTGCTCCATGTGGGAAGTGGTAGGGGGCTCTGGACCGTGTCCAAACTGCTTCAGTGGACGAAGACGTGCTCAGGGCTCCAAATGAGACGAGTGAGAAATAGAAAATCTAGCTTGTCACTCTGTCCCTTTCTAAAGCAGATTTGCCTTAATATAATATTTGTATTTTTAAATACAACCCACATACACACTAAATCAAGACAAACAACAAAAAATCTTAAAAAAAAAAAAATTCAATTTGGGTTAATTCCCCAAAGTTAAAATAGCGATAAGTTAACAGGCATCCCTTCTTCCCTCAGCAGATGCCAAACTGTGTTATGCTATGATAACTCTCCTGACAAAGCAGAGCTCTATTAATCTAGAGTGCTAATTACAACTCCTTGTAGCTTAACAAAGCCACTCATTACGGGATGTCCCCGAAGGTGACAAATTATTTAAATTAAATTTATTTAATTGGAAAATCATATACAGCATAGTGGGCAGGAACCTGAGGCGTGATGAGGGGCCAAGGGCACTGGAACCAGGCCAACCACCTACCCATTGGGCACTTATTAGTAACAGCCTATCAGGACAGGCAAAGAGAGAGAGATCCTTGAGCCATCTGCATGAGACGATTCACTCAGTCAGGTTGCTCAACTGGGACAGGAGAACATGGCAAAGGTCACTGAAGTAAATGGGTGGGGGAAACAGCCCCCAGGAATACACTGTGTAGCCACTGTAGTTTAAAAATTAAGCATTGTCCAAAGATCTAAGAAACCCAGATTTTCTTTTTCCTTTTAAAAAAGGATCATTTCAGGTAACTTGTTTCTGGTCAGTATTTGGAAAATATTTTAATCTCATGTTAGTCAGATTAGTCAGTTTAGTCCTGTAGCAGTATTACTGAAAAATATAAATCAGCTGATAGCATGGGCAGGAATTGTCTGCTGTCTATTCCTGTTTCCTGTTTTATGCTAAATAAAGTTTGTGAACTCTTTAAAATTTGGGATATTTTTGCAAAAGTATATGAACTAAAACATTTCACACAATACTTAATCAATGATAAAGAGAACCCAGTCAAGCAAATGAGCCAAACATATTATTCTTGGTCACTGAATAATTTTCCTCATCATATAATACACCTGCGGATGGCAAATGTACACAGACCTCCAGGATAAGCAGTTCATTCGAAGTTGAGACTGGAGTCAGTTTGCAATCAATAGGATGACAATGAGGTGAGATTGGGAGTTCCTTTAAAAGAGCAATGATCTATTAATATGTGACCTTCACAGCCCGTGTTTGTGGACAAATATATCATGGCAGAAAATTGCTCATAAGGCTGGCAACAAAAAAGCTTTTTACCCACCATAGTACTGCCTAATCCAGACTCTTAGCAGGGAGCAGTGATGGGGACAACACCAGGGCAACCTACTAGGCTGGGATTCAAACCCAGGACCTTCCAAGCTTGGGGCCTAGTCCCGAACCACTAGACCACTGCTACATTTACAGTTATGGCATTTAGCAGATGCTCTTATCCAGAGTGAATTCCATGTCACAATTACAGGGACAGTCCCCCCTGCAAGTATTCTACCACTAGACCACCGCCATCCCCTTCACTGCTTCATGGAGGCTGGATTTGGCTGCCCCCTGAGAGGGTTAATGTAGATAAAACAGATCTTGTCATTCCCAAATCCTTAACCTCAACCAATAAAGGTTTTAATCTGGTCATAGATGGCACTGTTAAACCCTCACCCACAATTTCTTCCATCTTAATAATCTCTGTCATTTACTAAACATTTTGTCATTGCTACTGCTCAATTATGGATTTATTCTATCATAATTAGATTGCAATACTTTGTTAACTGGTCTTTCAGTCAAGTTTATTGAGTTCTAACCCATACTTAATGCTCAACACATCATTCTTATCCTCCAAAACCTTCAGTAGCTCCCTGTTCAGTATAGCTTCCAGTTTAAAATATATTTGTTTACATTTAAAGCTCTGAATTTGCAGTTATAGATGTTCTTCCAGTCTGTTTATTGTCCCAGAAATTCAGCTGAATGACCATGGCATACAGGGCATTTAGGGTTGTGGCCCTGAAGCTGTGGAACTCTGTTCCCCAGAGCCTTTTCTTTTCTGATCTTTTGAAAAAATCAGCTGAAGTGTTCTCTTCTTTCTTTTTTGTGCGTATATATATATATATATATATATATATATATATATACACAGGCATCAAATAATATTTTTACACCAGCGAGGAGATTCCCAAGGCTTCCTGAAGGACAACGTTTTTGGCTCTCATTTTCTGTACAGTCTCTGTACCTGACCAGATTCAAAGGACTGTTTGTTGAACCTCACTGTGATCTACATATGAATCATTATAACCAGGACAAAGCCATCTAACTTAAGGCATGAAGCAGGAAAGCAAGAGGATGCCAGCTAGAAGCAAGGAACTGTTGCAGATGATTACAGTTCCTCAGCCTGGTGACACTGAACACTGAATGTTGAATGGTTGAAACCCTTTAATTAAGCAACTTGTATCTTCAGGTACTTCCAATCTGTTGCATTAAACATTTGGTAAATTAAATAGACGAGAACAAATATAGCAAAGGCCATTTGACAGGCATCAAATAATATCTTTAGACCAGCGAGGAGATTCCCAAGCAAAAGATTTGCTCAAGGGTGGCTCAAGCACTCAAACTATAAACAAACCTTTTGTGTTATTTCCAGTCTTTTTGGAGTGCAGATGTACATAATGTACTCAAAAAAGAAAGGTTTGCATATAGTAGTCATGTTTGCAAGGAAAGAGAGGCACAAGTGCATGGCAGACTTCAGGGTTTTTAATCTGAACTAGACAAGGTCGAGAGAAGCAAGGCAAAACAGATATGTAAACAGAGAACGAGATTGGGTCAGGCTGGAAAACCTTAAAACCTGCCAGGCCTGGTGAGGAGGATTGGGTGTGATTAATGAGTGGTTGAATAGAAATTCTAGCTCAGAATTCTGGAGACTGGAATCGTGGCCATGGCTGGGTTTCGGTGGTCACTGTGACAGTAGTCACTTAAAAATGCGTAACACAGAGCCAATTATTTGACTTTTTGTTCAATTATATGCAGTATTTTGAGAGAAGAAACAAATTTACACTGAAACACTGAATCACCATGAAAATATTATTCTCCTGAGCTACATCAAGCTGCCTGATGCCTTGAAAACAACATTTGAAGCTGTTCAGCAAAGGCAGATTAACCACTTTGACAAATTACTGCTACAATACATCCACGTTAAAAACATGTTGTCGTTGGTTGCCTGGGGCAGAAAAGGGTCAATGGCACTTTAGAATCTTAATGTTTACAGTGATGTCAAAATGGTCTTTCCCTCTGCTGAACCAGTGAGAAACATGCTTGTCTGTTTGATAACGAAGCATTCTGGGGTAGCATTTGATTGGTGTTTGGCTATCTTAGTGAGCAGTGACGAGCCATTATGGGTTACTATACAGTAACAGTAACCTCTCTTGAAAACTTTTTCTTTAGTTTGTTTATATGTTTGCACTTTGACATCAGCATATAAATGGGGTTGATTTTCACCTGTGCATTAACCTTAGAAGTTGCTTTTCTAGCTAAAGTATGGTGTCATTTGATAGTAAATCACTCATATCCCTCCAACTGTAGAGAAATGTGGCTGAGGCTTATTCATTTGAACCTGAATTTAATATGAATTAATGTTAGTGAATTTGATGTTAGTGTTGTGCTTGTGTCTTTCTCAAAAAAGTGTATACTTGGGCCTAATGATTTACAATGTAAATGATATGCTAACTATCAACTCTGTTATTGTAAATATCTTTAAAAGTACAGCAGAATGGTAAGACTAGTATGGGTTTTTGTGGGTAGAGATGAGGGTCATCTAGTTTCAATATACCCCCTATTTCTGACCAAACACTTCTGCCAAACTGAGATTCTGACCTCATGCTTTCTCATTTGCAGACTTCAACGGCCACTGTGGACATTCTGGTGATCGATGTCAATGATAATGACCCCGTTTTCGATCCTCTACTGCCCCAGAATCTTACGGTTCAGGAGGAGCAGGCCAATGCTTTTGTGGGTCAAGTGAAGGTAAGCTTGTGTCCACAGATGCTTCTCAGTTCTTCACTTTTAGCTCGGATTCTATTTGGCATTCAGTGCATCTGTATGGCCCTTGCTCCCTTGCTCTTCATTTCACAGCACTACGTTTCTTTTTCTTTTTATGAAACCTACGATCATCAGCCAGTATGTTTGAATAGGCTTTTTCTATTTTGCCTTGGGATTATTTAGAAAGGAAGCATATATGCCTTTCCCTCATGTTCATGTTATTACAGTATTGAGACATTGCTAAACAGACTGACTAACAGAACTGATAACCTCGTTTGGTGCTTTTATACTCAATCAATCCATAATCAGCTTACTGAACCAACCACATTTCTGTTTGGGGCTAGGCCCATCTTCATATACAGGAGCCTAAGGAAACTTTGTTTTAGATAGGCAAGGGTTCATGTAAAATGGTGCATGAAGAAACTGCTTGTTTCAGGTTCTTTCTATTCACATACAGTATTGTGCAAAGGTTTTAGGCAGGTGTGGGAAAAATGCTGTATACAAAGAATGCTTTCAGAAATATAAATATTGATTGTTTATTTTTATCAGTTTACAAAATGCAAAATGAGCGAACAAAAGAAAAATCTAAATCAAATCAATATTTGGTGTTACTACCTTTTGCCTTCAAACCAGCATCAAACCAGCATCTGGCCCCCACAGAGCCTTGATCTCAGCATCATCGAGTGTGTCTGGGATTGCATGAAGAGACAGAAAGATGCGAGGAAGCCTACATCCACAGAAGATCTGTGGTTAGTTTTTTAAGATGTTTGGAACAACCTACCAGCCGAGTTCCTTCAAAAACTGTGTGCAAGTGTACCTAGAAGAACTGATGCTGTTTTGAAGGCAAAGGGTGGTCACACCACATATTGATTTGATTTAGATTTCTCTTTTATTCATTCACTGCATTTTGTTGATTGATGAAAATAAATGATTAACACTTCCATTTTTGAAAGCATTCTTTGTTTACAGCATTTTTTCCACACCTGCCTAAAACTTTTGCACAGTACTATATATCGCTTTGCTGTTTATGTTAGAGGAGTTACTACCTGGAAAAAGGCATTCTTGATTGTTTTGGTCAGTTATAGGTGATGTCATTAACTGCTTTTCTTAGATGTTCTACCAAGAAAGACTTCAGCATTACTGAACACTTAAAGGGGACTTTCATAGTTGACTTTCATCATGATAAAAATGTATCCTTTGGCAGCAAGTATAATGGGGATTTCCTCTCACAACCAAGGGCACACCATTACGGCATGGTTGTGAGAGGCCCTTGAATGATCCTAAAGTTTCTATAAAGGTAAGGGCAACACCCAGTACAGGTAGGATGGGGCTTGGGTAACTAATGACATCACAAAGCTCAAAAGGTATAGGTTGGCTGCTGTTGAAGGTATTAAGTGCTGCAACTTTGCTCACTGTTTTCATGAACAAAACACATTATATGTCTGACATACCTCAGTGGCTTACTCAGCTTGGTTCTGCATTGCTCAAGTTATTGGAAAAATTTTTCAGACAGCATTTGCCTAACCTTCCCGGCTTTGTTATTGTGGAACAAAGAAATCAAACCTAACATGTTACGGCACATCTATATTTTTATGCATTCATCATTTATGCGTTAAACTAAGAGCCGAAGAAGACTGCACTAAAATGAGTCACTGCTTTTATTTGGCAGTGACGTGACTTTATGGTACATGCCTGATCCTCTTAGTTATTTTACTTTGATTTTGTGTTAAACAGATGCTTTGCTCATCACTGGCCTTCATGCATTCTGAGTGTGGATAATAGCACACACATGTGTTTAGAGCTTAGCAGCAAGAAGGGAAATGTACTTGTCTGCTTTTGGTCAAATTTGGCTCAATTAGGATTGGATGCAAGATGAATGGATGTTCCTTGTGTCAGCAGGTGATACAAATCTGTGTAGAGTAAAGCCACTAATTGGGTGGGAGAAAAAAAAACAACTGTGAAACCTTGTCCTAATAGGATCTATTATCTCCCTGATAATGCAGTCATTCTCCTCTCGCCGCTGACTGCCCTGAACTCAGCCTCATTCATGTTTATCGAGAAAGTAAAAACCATTACTGTGTGTCTTTTTTGTTGTTAGTTGAATATTAGGAGGTTGCAGGAGTAATCACTGTTCTTCTGGCCCAGTGTGACCTCTCCTCACAGTGTAATTATATTGAACTCAAAAGCTGGCTGTTTGCTGCCATTGTTGTGATGCACAGCCCAGACATATCTATGCGTGCCTACATACAGGTTTAATTAACTTTGAATTGATTAGCCCAAGACAAATGCTTTTCATTACTGGCTTTGTCTTAGTTTTTAGAGCATGTTAACAAATGGCCTAGAGAAGTGAAAGGAAAGCTCAAGCCTCAAAAAGTAGCCCAGGGTTTCCATCCGGAAACTTCCCCTGGTGATCAAAGTATGTACACATGGGCCCATAAACTGTGCAATGACTTGTGCTCCCATTTCATACATAAGGAAACAGGTTAAACTAACCTGTAAAACTGAGGTTTAAGATTAAACACATTGGGCACCCCAAGGTCTGTAGAGCTTTTATTTTTATATGGGAGTCTTAACAGATGAAGCATAATGGATTAAGGCACTAGGCCAGACACTATGGAGAAGTTTAGTTATGCCTCTGAATGTTTTTTCTCCCTACCAGATATTAATCATCATTATATAAATGCAAGCTTGTTAATGTTAATGTAGTGCTTATTAAACAACCACAAAACACCACAATTAAACTTTTATGCAAAGTTGTATTATCAGCTTTTGACATAAATTTCAATGAATAAAGATGGTTGTCTTCCACACACAGTTCAAGGTTGTGCTCATTGGGAAATACTGTGTGAAGCACTGCCTTAAACTATGCACCACATACTCCAGTTTGTAGCTTCTGGCTTTTCGTCTTAAATCTAGATCTACATCTACGGCATTTAGCAGACACTCTTATCCAGAGCGACTTCCAAGTCCTAATTACAGGGACAGTACCTCTGGAGCAATTCAGGGTTAAGGGTCTTGCTCCAGGACACAGTGGTGGTAGTGCTAGATGTGGGATTCGAATCTGGGACCACTTTAGCCATTGGTCCATAGGCAAGAACCCTACCACTAGACCACCGCCACCCTAAATCAAACGGTAAAGCTATCAAATTTTAAACTGAATGGGTTAAACTGAAAGTTCTAAGCAAGAACCCTGAAGAAGAGGGAGTGTATTTATTTGTTATTTACTGGAGTTGAGTTCTGTTGGTCCAGAACAAATGATTAGTTGTTCTTAGTTGTGGTTTCCTTAACATACCCACAGACACTAATCATACAGGCAACAGCAGTCATTATGGTGGGCATTTGGAAATGATAACCACAATGTCCTCCAAACTTTCTGGGTAAAGGTATTCTGTGTTTGGAGGTTGAATAAAATGTCTAAGATTTATATAAGAGTATAGAAGTGCTGATCTACAAACCCAAGACAAATCTGATCTGTAATCAGTTTCTTACAGCATTGCTAGATAAAAACCACCTCTGATTTCTGATGTGACAGAAAACAAAATAACTCATTGCAGTACTGACAACCTAATAGCATACCAAATCTCCTTCTCACTGGCCGTTTGGCCAGGTTGCTGTGGAGCATATGCCACCCAAGACCACCTTCCAAGATGCACTTCTGTTGCTGCTAGTTCAGGTTCACATCACCTTCTGGCTGAGTATATATGAGTTTATATATACAAACCTAGGTCTTTCTCCTTGTGAGGTGACAGCAACACCCACTGTGCTGCCATGGATCTATGTTTTGCAAAAATGAAATGACATGGTAGCATAATTTCAAAGGCTCCCTTGTGCGTTTTCTTGTGAAGATTTATCAGACGCTCTTATCCAGAGTGACTTCCATCTCCTAAGTATCGGGACAGCCTTCATAGAGCAACTTGGGGTTAAAGGTTTTGCTCAGAAACCCAATAGTGTTATAGTGTTATTTGGACCTGCGTCCCTTGGTCCATAGACGAGTATTCTACCACTACCCCACAGTCAAATACACCTTGTGGTTTTAAAAAGATTAATAAAGGCAACACACTACATTGAATGTATTTGCTACTTTAGATTTCAGTTTTTCTTGGCCTGACCTACAATCATTTGATCAAATTTTCACCCACACTCCATGGCAAGCTCTTTATCTCTTAACTACATAGAAAGCCCCGATTTACAGGGGGCATCATTAAATTTTTTTTAAAGCCCAAGAACCTTAGCAACAAAACTTGACTCTTTTATGTCAGTAGTAGTGTCAATAATGATATTTTAGGACCTTGAATCTTCAGTGTTGGAAGCACCGAGGGGACATAATGATCAAGCACTCAAGTCTTCACCTTCACCATATCGGTCTCTCCTTTTACTGTTATCCAGCTTGGAAGGAAATGAGAATCTTGGGTTTATACTTTTGAGAAAGTGTGTGTGTGTGTGTGTGTTTGTGTGTGTTTTGCTGTATAATTCATAGCAGCAGGCGGTCTGGCAGTCCAGTGCAGAGCTTATCAGGGAAGCACACCAGCACTTTTGCCTGGGTGTCAATGAGGTGAATTCAGATACAAGCACTACAAACAACAGGAAACAAAAAGAAAAAAGTTTATACCCCCAAGGTGTGGTTTGATGCCATAAAATCCAACTCATGCAGCTTTATGTGAACAGAAATTAACTTTGGTTTTCCAGGTAAGAGAAAATAAGGGTAAAGGCTAGAGCTTTTCAGTGTGATTTAATATGGAAGCATTGTTCAGTTTCAAAATTCTGTATGCCTGCTGAAGCATGTATCGAAGCATAGAGTGACTTGCCTTATCTGGAAAGAGTCACTCCTTAGTCCTCCTTGTGATCCTTAGTTGGATGTTGCCACTATGCAGAGTCACTTGGGCCTTTTAGCTGTGGTAGTGTGGTAGACCCTGAAAGTCTGTTAGTTGCAGTGCCCATTTTCTCAGGTGGTGGACAACCCAGAAGTCCTCTGAGACACAAGTCACTAACTCAGTCATTACAGTGACAAACCTTTCAGCCTGTGGGGAAGCA
The DNA here is from genome assembly GCA_017165825.1 of Hepsetus odoe. NCBI lineage: Eukaryota > Metazoa > Chordata > Actinopteri > Characiformes > Hepsetidae > Hepsetus > Hepsetus odoe. The sequence goes on from CM029378.1 coordinate 20,479,430, forward strand.
TCAAAACAAAGTTTAATAGAAACTTTAACACAGAATCTTTAATGAGGAAGACAAAGAAGGTAAGAGAGAAAGAGACACATTTTCCTGTTGATAGCATACCTGTTTAGTTCACTGCAGGCAGTCACTAATCTTGCTGTTGCTGTTGTTGATTATCCTGCTGATGAAACAGGTGTCACTGTATAAACATCTTTGAAACAAATTTGTAACTTGTTGACATAGTCTGGTGCATTTAATTGTCCCAACAGTGTAATGTATCTTTGTTTCCAAGCATGCTAATAATAATAATAATGTGCTCGGACAGTGGAGGAAAGTCCAAACACACAAACAATACAAGACCAATGTGAAGAAGCAGATATATTTTACACACTGTACCTATATCCACACCCTTCATAGCGTAGGATACTTGTCAAATCTTCAAAACCCTTAATGCAAAGTTGCCTCAGGGAGACTTTCCCAGTCATCAGGAAATAGAACTCTCACTGGATAAGAGTATATAATAAATTCCATAATAATTTCCTTTTCCAAATTTTCCTGTTTTGAAATAAAGATTCTTATATGATATTTTTATTGTAAAATGTATGGAATATTCTGCATTTCCAAAAGTGGGAACATAAAATGATTGGCTAGAATTTTCATTGAAATGTAAATTGTCCATTAACATGGTCCACAGCTTTTGCTCTTATTACTGAATGTTTTTTTTTTTTTTTTGAAGTCTTCAAAAAGATGTTGTGTCACATTGATAGGTGTGAATTTCTCTTCCAGGCCACTGATCCTGACTTGGGTGTGAATGGTCAAGTGCGCTACAGGCTGCTTACCCATACTGACCTATTTCGAATCAGCACAGATGGGAACATCTCCACAGCCGTAGCACTGGACCGGGAGCAGAGGGGTCACTATGAGCTGCTGGTGGAGGCATGGGATGGGGCAGTGGACCCCCGCAGGACCACTCTCATGCTCTCCATCAGTGTGTTGGACGTAGATGACAACAGCCCCGTTTTCTCTCAGCCTTCCTACAGCGTCACCCTGCCTGAGAACAGTCCTGCAGGAATGACCATACTTCAGCTCAGTGTAAGCTTCCAGCACTCACTCACTCTCACTCATTTTCATTGCCGTATGTCCTAATTAGGGTCGCGGGGGGGCTGGAGCCTATCCCAGCTCTCACAGGGTAAAATTGAGGAAACATCCTGGACAGGTTTCCAGTCCATAGCAGGGCAGACACACAGACACACTCACAAGCATGGTCAATGTAGCATCTCCAATCCACCTGACGCGCATGTCTTTAGAAGGCTGGAAACTGGAGCTCCAGGAGGAAACCCACATACACATGGGGAAAACGTGCAAACTCCACACAGAAAGGACTCGTCTAGGAATCGAACCTAAGACTTTCTTGCTGTGAGGCTACTCACCGTGCCACCTTGCTGCCCAGCTTCCAGCACATGCATACAAAATTCTCATTGACCATTTTGTTAGAATTTCAAAAGCTGTATCACAGCATTATTTTTTATGTTATAACTATAACAGAAGTTAACAGAAGTCACAGAGCTTCATATTGTAGGTTAACAGAACGTAAAAAAAGACATTTTCTTTCTGCTCAAGCAATGACATGGCAACAGAAATGCCAAGGTGGGCAAGACACTGTTATAACTAATGACTTTTTTTTCCATGCAAGAGCAGTCATTTTCTGCCGCTTGTCCCAAGCAAGGTTGCGCATCCCAGCTCACACAGGGGACACATGCTGGACAGGTCGTGTCGCCAGCCCATCGCAGGGAGGAGCATGACAGGGACGGCACCTTGCTTAAGGGTACTTCAGAGCAACCTATTGGGAAGGGGTTCAAACCCCTGATCTTCCGATCCTGCGGCCAACACCCTAACCACTAGGCCACCGCTGCCCCATGCAAGAGCAGCCAAATGAATTGCAATTTAGATCAGTCGCAGTACAACTGAAGCATGTTTACACTGACCACCGGCAGTCCTTTTCTAAAAGGGATTTATGGTAATTACACTCAAAGCATGCATTAACCTCATATTTGGTACAAAACAGTTCAGGGACATTCAGAGCATGCAGCATACATACAAACCTTTAAATGCAAAGTAAATCTAATGCCAAGCCCTATTTTTTAATAACGTCAGTGGTTTTTTTCCAATCCTAGTCAGCCTAATATCATCAGATGTTCATCATTAGTGTTGAAAATCTGAAACAAATTTGCTTTTTCATCAAATGCTTTAAACACAAAGACACTCTGTAAATTTGCAGACTCTTCATGGACTACAGAATTTAACTGATCATCCTGCTGGTCAAACAGGTGTCTCATAAACATGCATGAAACAAACTTGTAACCTGCTGACATTGTCAGGTGGTATTTGTTTGTCATGTTCATGTATCATCTCTAAGGTTTAAAGAAAAATCACAGTTATCATGTGCATATTGGAAAAATATCTTTCTGTTTGACATCATTTTTCCAAGCCTGTTAATAGTAATGCTAGTTTAACAAAAACTCCTCAGACACACCTGTGGCCATTTTTGCCACAAATGGGCACAACTCAGGGTTGCAGAAACTGTCCTCAAAACTCAGTTGCAACTGGGGTCTGAAAGAGTTTGAATTTAAACAAATATGAAATCCACTTTGGGGTTATTTAGCACAGCACAGCCCTTATTTTTCTTTTCTGGAAACAGCTTTACTGGGATCAGATGTTAAACATCAGAAAAGTATGTTACCTCTTGAAAGCCATCTCACAATGAAGCAGATCACTGGGACAGTCTTCACCACGTTCAGTAATGAGGTTTTTGAATTGCCTCTGATTCAACATCAATAAATTTTACAGTTTCCAGCATAGATTTCATGTCATGGTCCAAGTTTCAGGTTTTTAAGACACCAGGAGCTATTGCTATTAGTAATTGCAAATTAGCCTTCTCAATCATTCAAAGCTTAAACTTAAGTTCACACATTTGTCAAGATCAATATGTAGCTGTGTTTCAGTAAAGATGTTAAAATCTATCTATATGATAAAAAGTCAGTACTAGAATTGATAAATGCCTGGACTAGAGTTTTAGTTAATGTGTGCCTTAGAAAAGGGTGAAGACACTGCAGAAATAAAATAAATGGGTTTGAAAGCTGTATATCTGGGTTTAGGTGAGTAAACCTGTATAATCACTGCCAGACCCTTAACAATAACAGCAAAACTGATCAGTCTGGAGAATCGAGACTTGTGGCATGACTTTTTTTTTTAGGAACGATAGTAGAGATTTTATTTGAGATTGCAGAAAGCTTAGTACCACATTGCCTACAACCTAAAGTGTGATCTATCTCATGCAGCGCTACCTACCTGACTGATCAGGAGGATCAGAGAGGTCTAGTTGTGCTTTGATGTGTAACTGGACCAGTGATTGATGAGATATTAAGGATTTAAAACCCTAAGATCAAAGCATGTCTCTCTGGGAAGGTTCGTGCTACCTGAGGGTTTTCATAAAGATATGGAGTACGAAAGGAAAACAAAAAATAATAATTTCAAATATTACCTAGAATCAAACGTCAGTCAATATTAGAGGAGAGTGACAGGAGCAGTGTTTCCGGTTGTCAATTTTCATCAATCTTTAAGGTAAAAATATTTCTTAAGATTTTTATGCCTATACATTTTCTGCTGTCACTTGAATACCCGTTTGAAACTTTTATTTGTTGTTCAGAATGCAGATTTTTTCCTACAAGGCCTTGTTGCCTTTGTGTGTCAATGGCATTAACCTTGCTAGATCTTCGTGGTTATGCCTGTCAACTCCCCTTCCCACTTTTTGTTAATGTCACACAAAGCTCATTAGGAAACTTGGAAAAAAATGTCAGTGCATTTATCTTTGTTAATACTCCTCTTCTGTCGAGTGCTCCCATTAGGGGTCACTACCATGTCCATTTGTTCCTGTCCTCTGCATCTTCTTCCTTCAAACTGACCACCTGCAGGTCCTCTCTCACCAAATCCATTAACCTCCTCTTTGGTCTTCATCTTTCCTCTTTCCTGGCAGCTCCATTCTCAACATTCTCCTTCTGATATAATCTTCCTCTCCCCTCTATACATGTCCAAACCAACACAACCTTGCTTCTCTGTCTCCAAAAAGTCCAACCTGAACTGTCCCTCTAAATGACTAATTTCTAATCCTGTCCATCCTCGTCTCACCCAACAAAAATCTCAGCATCTTTAACTCTGATCTCCAGCTCCAGCTGTCTTGTCTTTTCATTAGTGCCACTGTCACTAACATGTATAGCATACAGTGCCTTGGAAAAGTATTCACCCCCTTGGCTTTTTACCTATTTTCTTGCATTTCAACCTGTAATTTAAATGTTTCTTAATCTTATTTTATGTGATGAATCTGCACAAAATAGTCTAAGTTGGTAAAGTGAAATGAGAAAAATATATACAAAAAATAATAAAAATAATAATAAAACTGAAAATTGACATGTGCATTGCCATTAAGCCCTTTAAAAGTCTTGATGCAACCAATTACCTTAAAAATTCACATAATTATTGAAATGAAGTTCACCTGTGTGCAATCTAAGCATCACATAATCTGTCAGTATAAACACACCTTTTCTGAAAGGCCCCAGAGGTTGCAACACCACTAAGCAAGAGGCATCACACCATGAAGACCAAGGAGCTCTCCAAACAAATCAGGACAAAGTTGTTGAGAAGTACAAGTCAGGGTTGGATTTAAAAAAAATATCCAAATATTTGTTGATCCCCTGGAGCACCATCAAATCCATCATCTTCAAATGGAAAGAATGTGGTACTACAACAAACCTGCCAAGAGAGGGCCACCCACCAAAACTCACAGACCGGGCAAGGAGGGCATTAATCAGAGATGCAGCACAGAGACCAAAGGTAATTCTGAAGGAGTTGCAGAGCAGAGACTGGAGTATCTGTCCAAAGGACCACAATAAGCCATACACTCCATAGAGCTGGGCTTTATGGAAGAGTGGCCCTTAGTTTACGTAAAAAATAGATAGAACCCCATCACCAGTGAAACATGGTGGTGGCAGCATCATGCTGTGGGGATGTTTTTCAGCAGCATGGACAGGGAAACTGGTCAGAGTCAAGGGAAAGATGGATGGTGCTGAATACAGGGATATTCTGCCTGTGATTTCTGACTGATTCACCTTCCAGCAGCACAATGACCTGAAGCATACTGCTAAAGCAACACTCAAGTGGTTTAAGCATTTAACATTTAAATGTGTTGGAATGGCCTAGTCAAAGTCCAGACCAAAATCCAAATGAGAATCTGTGGTCAGACTTGAAGATTGCTGTTCACAAGCAAAAACCATCTAATATGAAGGAGCTGGAGCAGTTTTGCCTTGAGGAATGGGCATAAATCCCAGTGGCAAGATGTGGCAAGCTCATAGAGACTTATCCAAAGCAACTTGCAGCTGTAATTGCCAAAGGTGGCTCTACAAGGTACTGACTTTAGGACAGTTATGCACAATTAAGTTTTCTGTTATTTTTTCCTATTTGCTGTTTGCTTCACAATAAAAAAGAAATACATGTTCAAATGAAATACATGTTCTGTAAATGAAATGGTGCAAACTCTCAAACAATCCATTTTAATTCCAGGTTGTGAGGCAACTAAACATGAATACTTTTGCAAGGCACTGTAGCTGGTCTCACTACTGTCCTGTAAACCTTCCATAAGGAAGTGTCAATCATCATGTAAATGATTGCAAACATGCAAACAGGTGTAATAAGTGGACTGAGGTCAATTATCAGAAAATTGTGGAATCCGGTGCTTTCAATGGTCCACATTTGCCAGAAAGGTTAAGATTTGCTATCAGAGCTACCAAGATGTCATCATTTGAGATCACATCTTGGTCTGCCTTGCCATCAAGTTTAGAAATAAGTTTAGAACTTTCCCTCTGTAGGCTGCTCCTTACTCACAAAAATCTCAGCATCTTTAACTCTGACACCTCTAGCTCAGCCTCCTCTCTTTTTGTCTCCAACCTGTATAGCATCGCTGGTCTCGCTACTGCCATGCAATCATTCCCTTTTACTCTTTCTGGTCTGTCACAAATCACTCCTGCCACACTGCTCCATCCATTCTGCATATTTGGTAATACAAGGATCTATATATAACACTTCAACATATAAAACCCTTACAACAACAGTCAAGACCAAGGACATGCTTCCTTGTACGCCTGAAGACACACTAGAATACACATTTTTCAATTAATGCTAATGAACTACATTTTTGGTCTCCAGCTATGGATATTCACTGGATTTCTTATATACCAGTAGAAATATGAAATAAAGAATCAGAACATTGTATCCACTGTGAAAACAATACTCACAAATATGCATTTTACTCTGTACTACCCCAAATATGTAGTGTCAACTGATCAAAATAAAGTGCACAAAACAGCACAAAACACAAATGGCATGTATTTCCCCTTCAGTCCAACAGTATTCAGTAAAAAAAAAAGAAAAACATAAATCAGGTTGGCTATTTAAGCCCCAATGATTCAGAGAAGAGCATCAGTCATTCTCATGTGCTTGTTTTCATGTTTTGTTGTTCTACCCACATCAGCCCAACATTACAATAACATAAAAACATGCAGTAATTATTCAATGGGAGGCTCTTACCAATTTGCTTTCTTAAATCCAGGTGGTGACATTTTTCTTTGGACAGGCAGTGTGCCATAGCGGCCATCTGAGAAACATAAACCTGATTTGATGATTTGAGCTTTGTGACAACATGTTCTCTACAGATGCAATGTTTGCTCTGAGGGCGTTGATAGAGAAGTATACAAAAGTTCAGAAGGAGCTGCACTGTGCCTTTGTGGATTTGGAGAAAGCAAATGACAGGGTGCCTAATGAAGAATTGTGGTTTTGTATGAGGAAGTTAGGAGTGACACAGAAGTATGTCAGAGTGGTACAGGATATGTATGAGTGCAGTGTGACAATGGTGATGCCTGAAGTTGGAGTGATTGATACATTTAATGTAGAGGTTGGATTATATCAAGGATCAGCGCTGAGCCCATTGTTGTTTGGAGATTGACAGGTTGATTGACGAGGTAACTCTAGAGAAGAGAGGAATGAAAGTGAGTAGGACAAAGACAGAATACATGAGGTGGCAGAGTAAAGATGCTAAGATCTTTGTTGGGAGCAAAGAAGATGGACAGGATTAGGAGTGAGTACATTAGAGGGACCGCTCAGGTTAGACATTTTGGAGTTAGAGAAGCAAGATTGGGTTAGTTTGGACATGTGCAGAAGAGAAACAAGGATTATAATGTGAGAAGGATGTTGAGGATGGAGCTGCCAGGAAAGAGGAAAAAAGGAAGACCAAAGAGGAGGTTTATGGATTTTGTAAGAGATGTTGTAGCTCCCTCTAAACGGGAGCAGCCGAATGAAGAGAAAGAAAAAGACATGGCGTGTTCTCCTGTTGGTAGTTGCCATCTGAAGGAAGGGCAGACAAAATCTGAAATATTTGGGTAGCCTGTGGCATTTAAAAACTCTTCAGTTGGTACTAAGAGATCCAAAGTGTGCCAAGAAGATATTTTCCACACCATCATACCAACCCCGCCAGCCAGAACCATGAATAAAAGGCAGGATGGGTAATTTGTTTTTATGTTGTTGATGTCAAATTTTGACTGTAGCGTTTGAATTTCACAGCAGACATCAAGGCTCATCAGACCAGGCAACATTTTCCAATCTTCTATTGTTCAATCTTGATGAGCTTGGGCAAATTATAGCCTCAGTTGTCTGTTTTCAGCTGACAGGAGTGGCCCCCTGTGTGATTTCCTGCTGCTAAAGAGCCTCTGTTTCAAGGTTTGACGTGTTGTGCATTCAGAGATGCTCTGCCACAGACATTGGTTGAATGGTTACTGGAGTTGCTGCCTTTCTATCAGCTCAAAGTAGTCTGGCCATTCTCCTTTGACCTCTTTCATCATCAAGGCATTTTTAAAGAACTTCCACTCACAGAATTTACAAGCAGCCTTACTTTTCTCTGAAAAATATCCCATAATTTTGGAGTGTGTCTGCGAATTTTTGCCTAGTTTTCCAGAATTGCATTTGTGAGTGAGGCACTGATTTTGAACGAGAAAGCATAGCTTAAAATCTTCATTGTAATCTTCGTCCTATGGCTGTTTGATGGGGTTGAGGTCATAGGTCTGAATGTCTACCTCTAAATCTCTAAAATCCTCCTATCTATTCTGTCCTCCCACCACCATACAACATTACAGCTGACACAATACCATCAAGGAGGTAAGGTTCTTCTGGCATCACAGAGTAGTGTTGCTGTGTGTGCTTCATGCCTTTTTGTAATTTTTTTTGTCACTTTGAGTATTTGATACTGTTTTATACTCAAATTAATAGAGATGTCAAAAATGACTATGTCAATTTGAAATAAAAATCGAATATTTATATAATATTTATAATTACTTACATAAATGTCCTGTCATAAATTTCATTGAAATAGTATAGCAAAAAATAAAAGCAGCCCAGATACCATAAGGCCACTGAGTATTCATTCATCCTACTGGTTAGGGAATAGGCCCTATGATCGGAAGGTTGTGAGTTCGACCACACCACTCTGTTGCCCTGAGGTACCCTTGAGCAAGGTACTGTTCCCATCACTGCTTCCCATGCACTTTCAATAGCTGCCCCCTGCTGCGCGTGTGTATATGGGTAAAATGCAGATAATGGCAGTGGTGGCCTAGCAGTTAGGGACTAAGCCCCAGGATTGGAAGGATGTGGGTTCGAATCCTAGACCAACCCCATCACTAAGGAAATAAATATGGCTCCATTAACTATTTATGCAAAGTTAATTGCTTCAATGTTAATAACGTGTGTATTTGTGTAGGAAATACTGAGGCTTTTCTGAGCTACAACAGGTGTGTAATTGTTATAATCAGCCCATGTCTATGGTTGTATTTTCTCCTGCCCTGCGGTGACAAAGCTATCATCCCATCAGTTACAAACCTACAATGACACAGGCTGGGAGGCCTTACTGCCAGCTTTATCTCTCTTTCAGATTAGTGACCCCACTCTCTTTCTTTCTCTCTCTCACACACACTCTAAGAGGCAGCTGCCCTTCTGGACAATAAAAAAAGCCTTCCCTTAGCACTGTGTGTTTCATTGCAGAGCTGCTCTTTTGGCTTTTTATTAACCCTAGCAATTTCACTCAGTCACTGGCTCACATCCTGCCATGAACAGATTAAAGGTTCAGGACAGAGTCATGGGCTGCTATTAATTTCAGTAATCAATGCTCAATTGTACATGCTTGTCAGGAAATATGGATACTGCTTTGTGTATGTCTTTGCTTTGTGGGGACTTTTGACTACCAAAATAAGTTTGAACCAACAACATGATTTGGACATTTTTTGCAAATGACTGCATAGACAAGCAACGACATAGCTTAGGCATGACAATCGTGCTCTAGCACTTCCATAAAAAAAAATGTAAAAGCAAGAAATAATCTTCATAAGGGTTAAGTTGCTGTTGTGAGTTCCACTGAAAGGGAGGATACAACATCTGATACCTACCATTATGAATTAGGATTGCCAACAAATCTTTTTTTATCTCAAAATACCACTATCACAAAATGTTTGTGAAATCAACTAAAAAGCAACATGATGTCAATCTCTGTTAACATTAACCAGCCCATTTTCCAAACCCACTTGAACATCCCATTCAGTATTTAGCATTGCAGAACCTTCTGACTCCTAGTGTTTCCCATGTAGCTTTTCAGTTGACACAAACAAGATGTTCTTTATGCATTATCACTAAATGATTGTCCCCTATTGTTATGGACATGCATCTCTAAATATAGTATATTTTTATAACAAATATGAATTATATAATCAATTAATAGTGGGGGGCAGCGGTGGCCTAGTGGTTAGGGTGTTGGCCGCATGATCGGAGGATCAGGGCTTCAAACCCCTTCCCAATAGGTTGCCATGAGGTACCCTAGAGCTAGGTGCCGTCCCTGTCTCGCTCCTCCCTGCGATGTGCTGGTGACCTGTCCAGGGTGTGTCCCCCATCCTTTGCCCTGTGTGAGCTGGGATGGACTCCAGCACTCCCCCATGACCCCGCTTGGGACAAGCGGCAGAAAATGAATGAATAATCAATGTTAGGGACTAAGCAGTTAGGAATAATGTTTAAAAAAGGAGGTTTTTATTTACCCAAAAAATAATACCACATAAACCATAATGTAACTATTAGTTCTATGTAACACAACTATAAACATAATTAATCTTATAGCAAGCAAAGAGATTAACCAAAGGTAAAACCATATCATCCCAGTCAGCCACTTGGTGGAATATATAATGGTTTGCTTAACCAAGGCAACAAAGAAAAGGAACATGAAATGAAAATCAACACAGTAAACTAGCTGAACACAAAATCAACCCCACTGTAGTTGCAGCACACATTCTGGACCAGTGAGCTGACTCCAGGATTTAAGAGTCCTTAACTCCCAGTTACAGCTTTTGCTCCCTCAGGAAGGCCCCTCACTCAATGATCCCAGCAACCCAGAGTCCCAAAAAGAACTCCAAATCATAAGATTTAAAAAAACGTCATTATTGATCATGTAAATGTGGTTTGATATAAGATTAAGCACTATTAAGGCTTGTGTCATGGGTGATTGTACCATATGTGGAAATGGGATAAAACCACTGTAAGACCACCAGTCATCATCTGAGTGGTGGACTATTAGCTGCACAATAACGCTAAGGCCTGGTAGTGTGTTTCACAAATTGCATGTGTGATGTATGATGCAATTTGCCTAAAGGGAATGCTGCTGCTGTTTACTGATACAAGAAACATTCACTTGATCCGAGTACAAATACTTCATCTAGGTTGCAGAGATGAACATAGGAAAAAAAACCACCAAGGGTGATACGGAGGCATCAATCACACTGTGTCCTTGTCAGAATCATTTATTTCAGGTATCAGTGCGTCATGCTGTGCTTAAGACACATTTGAAGGCTTTTTCTGTATGTCAGGATAATTCAAATCTCTGCCGGTATCTAGGTATCTTTCATAACTCCGATACAGCACCTGATTTCTCTAATTACTTCCGCTACTTTGTTAGATAGCAAAGCTCATAAGTGAAATTAGATCTTACTGCCCATGAAATGTTTGGGAACACCTTGTTTTTAGAGGTATTTTAATATGTGAATTTGTTTTAACTTGCAAAGACTAGCCAGGAGACTGTTTAAATGTTGCTCCATTTTTTGCAATTGCTGCTAAATTGAATAAGCTACCTGACTACAGCCTTGGGTATAATTCCACTGCCCAGACATTTTCACTTTGCTCTTGAAGGCAATGAGATCAAATAAATGAAATAAATACAGAAATTACATGAAAACTTGAAAAATGAAATGTCATTATTCAAGCAAAATTTTAATCTTTATAACATTAAGACACTGTGAGTATTATAGTATCTTCCCCCTGAATAGGGAAAAGACGGCGTGTATATTTTGGTACCTGCTTAAAAAAAGAAAAGCAACTTTACATTTTAAAAGCAAACTGGATGAAAGTGACTATTTTTGTCATTGTGAAACACACTACAGCACACCGTGAGACACAACAAAATCCAACCTCTGCATTTTACCCATACACACGTGCAGCAGTAGGCAGCTATTGAAAGTGCCCAGGGAGCAGTGATGGGGATGGTATTTTGCTCAAGGGTACCTCATGACAACCTACCGGTTTGGGATTTGAACCCACTACCCTCTGATCCTGGGGCCAAGTTTCTAGACCACCACTGCATCAGGCTTAACTGGCACCATACATGCAAACACCATTGTCCTTTAGTGCTCTTGCTTAAAAATGTTTCTTAAATGATCTCTGCCAACTTAAGCTCAGGACCTCTTCTTTTGAGCCTGTTTGTCAGTAGGGGAAATTTTGTCAATTTTTGTTTGAGTATATCTACACAAATATTAGTTGGCAGTTGATATCAGTGGGTAGCACAGTTGCCTCACGTTGTGAAGGTCCTCGGTTCAGTTCATAGGTGGGGAGGTGTCGGCCCTTTCTGTGTGGAGTTTGCATGTTCCCCCCGTGTCTGTGGTGCTCCAAGTGCTCCGGTTTCCTCCCACCGTCCAAATGTCAGGTGATGCTACAGGAGCTGCTATTTTGCCCCCTAGGAGTGTGTGTTTGAATGAGCGTGTTTTTCTTTATGTCTGTTCTGAGATGGACCAATGGCCTGTCCAGGGTGTTTCCTTGCCTTTCACCCTGTAAAAGCTGGGATAGGCTCCAGCACCAGCCCCGGCTCTAATTTGTACAAGCACCTATGAAAATGAGTGAGTGATCATTCTTAATGCTATCTTGGTATTTTATACCTGTATATAGTTATTGAAATACCTGATCTAAGAATATATGATTAACCATTTATTTGAGTTACAGCCCTCTGCCTTGCTAAGTAGATGTGTTTCATTCTCTCTGCTTTCATCTCTTGAAGGCATTGGACGCGGATCTTAACTCCAACATCACTTACCACCTGAGGACCAAGAAGGCCAAGGAGCTGTTTGCACTGAACCCCATTACAGGAGAACTGAAGGTGCTGTACATGCTGGACTATGAGAAACTCACACCTAATGGGACTACACACACATTTGTGGTTGAGGCAGTGGATAGTGGCGGGAGCATGCCACCTGGTTTAGCCACCGTGACTGTCACCATAACGGTAAGAGAAAGTTTCAATAGATAATACCAGTAAAAAGATTTGGCACGCCTGATTATTTCATAATTATTAAGACATTTTCCCCTTGCTTTTCCCTAAAGCAAAAGCCAATCACACTTCTACCCAAAGTGCAAGTGTTCTGCAAATACTTTTTCCTAAAAAAGTAATGTAAACTTGTGCTCCCGGATTAGATCAGTTGATTTCTCACCTAAATCATCAGACATTAGTTGTTGAGTCTGTGGAGTTCACATGTTTAAGTCCTTTCAAAGGCTGTATGTTAGGCTCTATTTTATACAGGTGGATTCTTGGTATAAGCATTAAATAGCAGCAGCAGCTGTGTTTGTTATGGTCATTTTGGTGTCCATTTTGTGATCAGTTCATAGTTACATATTTGCTTTAATACTTTCCATGTCTTCCCAGTTCATTAAAAATGTGGAAAACATGAATAAGTGTGTTTCAGTGGTAGATGGCAAATATTTCCTGACTCACTATCTTGTCTTCTCTTTCTGGAGGAGGTTAAAAGAGAATCATCTTTGTTGTTTACCCAGCTGATGACTGATAGAACTTGTACACTGTATTACAGTAAAGCACTGCAGCTGTATGCTGTGTGTATGAATGAATGGCAGTTTGGCTTTAGCAAAACTCCCACAGCTCTGTGACTGCCTGATTCAAAAAGACTTCGAAGATCAAACCCCTCACACAGGTTGAATGCCAATTAGCCATTGGTGAAGGGCAGCTGCTGGTCTGAAAGAGAACACTGTTGTAATATTTGTCGGGTAGCACCGGGAATGAAGTGGGCTGGTATTCTGCAAAGGTTGTTCTAATTTTCTCATGTCTTAGAATTTTGGGATCTTCATACATTTCCTATCATTTTGGAGTTTGAAGAAAAAAAGCTATGCCTCATCACCTCTAAACATGATTAGTCCCATTCTAAGCTTTAAAAAGGCTTGTCCGTGACGACTTCTGAAGCATATTTGGGAGCAATTTTCAGCAAGCGATCTATAAATTACCAGATGCCCTGCAGTAATTTACTGCATCACTTGCCTTTATTCTCATTTTTAAGTGCTTCTTGCCTTTTCTTCATGTTACCTCAACTGCCCTCTGCAAGTCAAGTCAGGCTGTTAGCATCCGATGAGCAGACGAGCATTGCCTCATCATATTCACAAAGCAGCACCTTAAGAGGAGGCAGAGAGTATATTATGTCTTCCGAGTCTCAGAGGAACAGTTAATTGTCTTTGCACATGGCTTCTGGGATTATTTATTAATTTTCCCTCTTTGCATGGTGCTGCTAATTGATAATTAGCCACTGTGGAAAATGAGAAAGTTGTGAGTCTGGGCTGGCGATGAATGTGCTACCTGATGCATGGAGCCTTCGTAATATCAGAGTGATTAAGATGTGATAGGGCCCCCAGGGTACAGTACTGATGAGGAAAACTTTCATCGAAAGCCATTTTATTTTATAATCGCTATAATATATGCAAAAGTGAGTTTTTTTGTTGTCTGATTCTGTATTTTGTATTAATTATCTGTTTACCTGCCCAGGAACTACAGATTAATTACATTGTTAATTACAGGTTTAGACTCAATGAAATTCATACATCAGTATTAATGTTTTATTACATTTGTTTTAATGCTCCCAGACAAAATAACTCTAAAATACCTAAATATCTGCCATGAAGACACACTGCAAAGCTTTAGTAGCTAATCTTATAGTCTATGATACATAATGTACTGGATGTACAGTTTGTGCTTAGTGAATTGTTATATATTCATTATAGATCAGCTCTCCTTTTACCCTCAATATTGTAAAATGTGGCCCATAAGGGGATGTCTGGGCACCCGCCAAAAAATTGCAAGTTTAGGAGGGTGATGTTACTCAGATGCAAATATCTCATCAATAAAACCTGTACTTTAAAGAACTATACTAAAAGGTGCGCAGTAGTACTCCTTTGACATTGCACAAAGAACCCTTTCTGAAGGGCTTGTAGTAACAGCCAATGAAAATGTCTTTAAATTTATGCAAACATTATTAACTAAATAGAATATGGTTATTTGATCATCTTTTCAATGTAAATACTTTAAAATATATATTCATCACCCATCTATTATCTTAAATCCTAATGACTGCTGCCCCAGTGCTCAAAGGCGAAAGGTGGAAAAACACTCTGGAGATGTCAACAGTCCATCACAGTCAAAATAAACATGATTAGAGAAAATAACTTGTATTATTTAAACTGCAAATTGTATTGGCAAAGATCATTGCAGTAGATTCTAAATATTCATTCATTCTCTGCCGCTTGTCCCAAGCGGGGTTGCGGAGGAATGCTGGAGTCCATCCCAGCTCACACAGGGCGAAGGACAGGGGCCACAGGGGACGCACCCTGGACAGGTCGCCAGCCCATCACAGGGAGAAGCGTGACGGGGATGGCACCTTGCTCAAGGGTACCTCAGGGCAACCTATTAGGAAGGGGTTCGAACCCCCAATCCTCCAATCATGCGGTCAACACTCTAACCACTAGGCCACCGCTGCCCCAGATTTGAAATATATTTAATGTAATATCTGAAATCTATACAATACTTTTAATGAATCTCTGAATCTTTTCATGTTTACAAGATGCAGCTTAGTAACACCATAATAAAACACACCCCATCATGTGGAGGCTGTGCTTAAACTTGGCAGGCTCCCGGTGTGAGTGAGATATTTGGTTCCAAACAAAAGCCACCGAGAAGGTGATTAAAATAATGTGGAAGTAAATTCTGCCACAACACTGCAATCAGGCTTTATGGCAGGTTTTGAGAAATATCTGTCCAGGTGGTATGGGAATTTGCAGACAACAAAACTATGAAAATATGAAAAGAAGACCAAACATGTTTTGCACTATACACTTCTTAAAAAAA
Organism: Hepsetus odoe; assembly: GCA_017165825.1. NCBI lineage: Eukaryota > Metazoa > Chordata > Actinopteri > Characiformes > Hepsetidae > Hepsetus > Hepsetus odoe. The sequence goes on from CM029378.1 coordinate 20,494,980, forward strand.
AAAAAGGGGTGGAAGGCAAAAAAGTGATTTTGCTCCAAAGTGCCTTCTTCAATGTTCCCTGTTATTTTCGTTGCGCAAGTAGACAACTCAAGCTTTATTAGTCGGGGCCTCTGCTCATCTCAAGGACATCCTTGAATAAACCCCGACTCTTGCAGGAGGGGCCATGGCGGAGTGTAATTTGGATACCTGAACCACGCTGGCCTCTCCTTGGACTCGGAAAAGCGTGCTGGATTGGAGACGAGAGGCTGCTCCGTGGCCAGGCTCCATCAGTATTCATCTCAACACCACTCCCCGGCTCCTTCACCGACTCTTCCACAAATAAAACTTTATACAGAAAAGTCATGTCCTTTGCTATTCCTCCCTCCTCCCTTTTTTGTTTGGCTTAGCTGCTGCTACTTTGTCTTCTCCTTTCTAGTGCCACCAGCTTTTATTTCTTTTCTTTTTTCTCTGCCTTCTCAAAGGGCGCAATTATCTCTCGCTCGAATATTAGAAAAGGAAAAAGAAGGAAGGAGTCCCTGGGCACGTTGCATCGTGTCACACCCTTAATGCTGTTCATGATCTACTATTGAATAAATGCCATTTTGGTTTAGTGTGGCGGATGAGCTGGCTAATGGTGTCCTGCTAGCATAGGCTGGCCAAGAGTTGTAAATGCAGCATACCTGTGAAAGATAGAGGGAAGGAAAAGCAGATGCTGGTTGTCTCATTGCTGTCATTTGAAAATGCAGGCAATCTGATCTTGATTCTCTCTCTATTTCACTCTTGCATAGGACATGAACGACTTTTCGCCCTTGTTTGGTCAGACAGTATACAGAGGGATGGTGGCACCCAATGCTGTGAAAGGAACCATCATCATCACTGTGCAGGCTGAAGACTGGGACACTCCGGTGAGTAGACTTGACAAAGTGAACTTTATGGTAGTGGTGCAGCTTTTCATGGGTTTTCTGTGGCTGAAAAATATGTGTTTAAATGTGGGTATATACGTGTATATATAGATGTTACATATAGGCTGATAAAATCAGAGGGTATATCGTCTTTTTTCCTTCTCAAAATGAGAAAAGATTGATGCTTGACTAGATTTAAGATTGCACTTCCTTTTTCTGCAGTGCAGTCTGATGTTCCCTTTTCTCCAGAGCGAAAAAAAGAACCCAAACCCATATGTATTCATTGTCATTCAGAGCCATTATTTGAAAAACATCCAGCGCTTCAGAAAGCATTCCATTTACCAACCTTTTTGTGCTCAGAGGAATGGTGAATACATAGGTCTTTACATACATAGTCCTGCAAAGTCCCAAAAATTGACACCGCCCATAAACACAGACCAGCTTCACCAAAGTGCTGGCATTTACTCCTTTTATAATTAGGCAGCCTTAAGTTCCATGTACATGAAAGCAACTACAGCAGTTGTCCCAGTAGCCCCTAGGGAGTCTCCGCAGGACACTGGTTGCCATCCCTTTGAGAGGTGCTGTCCTGGTAAGTTATATGCTGCCCCAGTGTTTGTGAAAATCACCCATCATGAAAAATGATTGTTATCCCCACTGTGTGCTCCCTGTGCTTTCTCTAATGACATTTACTTGCAGTCAATAGCCGATTGTGCAGTGGTGCTTATCTCTGTGGGGGCGTGTAAGTAAATGTCTCTTGATGTCTTCTCTCATTCATAAATCACAAAAAGACTGGGAACATTAAAAACTCTTTTGTTTGCTGGTTGGCACTGCAGCCTTTTGGATCATTTTGCTGGAATGACTATAGTGTTGGCCAGGACACCATATTTTGAAAATGCATCAGTATTTCAGATTTCTGGGAAAAAAATCTGTGTTGGGAAATGTTTATTGGGAAATGCTCATATTTTTGAAAATGAACAAATACTTTCTTCACTATATGTATTTTTTCATTTCCAAATAGCAAACGGATTAGGGAGTTAAAGCACATCACTTAAGTTTTTTCTTGAAGGGTTAGCAGTAAAAAGTCATTCATGGTTGCAATATTCATTTGTGTTTTTCAGGTGTTTTTCAGATTTGCCCGAAATAATTTTTGTTGCATTTGAATGATGCTTAACAAAACATTTATTCTGACAGGTTGTGTGTGTCCAGGTTTTTCATGAATTCTAACTTGATTGTATAGCCTGCAGCCTGTGTGTGAGTTGTATGTGTGCATCTCACGGTTGTGCCACAATGTTCAATTTGACTTGAATATTCTGTCAGGTTACATGTGCGTGTGTGTGTGTGTGTGTGTGTGTGTGTGTGTGTGTGTGTGTATGTGTATGTGTGTGTGTGTGTGTGTGTGTGTGTGTGTGTGAGCATCTAACCTGTTATCAATGTAAAGTGCCTTGGGGCAACTTTGTTGTAAAAGGCGCTATACAAGAATAAATTGAATTGAATTGAATCTGCAAAACTCCTCCGGTAACTGATTCATTAGCACACTGGCAGTGCCCGGAATCTATAGAACCTGCAGCATCTCATGCACCCACACATTAATAGCTCAACAGGATGAGGGTTGATTTGTTGCAGTCCGTAATTCACACATGTCATTTAAAGATTCTTCCCTTCCTGTAAGTCTGTTATACATTACAGAAAGAAAACCCTAGTATGAAAACCCTAAGTATGTTTTTCATAGAATCAGTCTGGTAATCTTTCTGAGAGATAAGCCCCCCTGCTGTACTAATATAATTCCTAATTTGTAGACATTAAAAAAGTGAGCAGAGGGAAGCCCAAAAGAGGATCTCAGTCGCTGTAAGGATTTCAAATGACTTTGCTAATAAAGCTGCCCAAAATACAAATGCCTCTATAACACCAATCTATAGTGATCCCATCTTTCAGTTCCTCAGGCAAAGCTGAAATTGTGCAGACCTGTTTATCATATAAACACTCTGAAATTGTATTCTAATTTGGTGCCATATAGAGGATCGTCACTGACACTGGCTTCTTCTGGCTTTGATAAAACTGAATAAATGGAATACTTGACAGCCTTTCTGCTCCAAGATCAGTCTTTTTATCAGTGTAAATCAGTCAAATCACAGGTCCACAAATATGTGACTCAAGTCTGACTCGAGTTCCCTGCAAACCATTGTGATCATTTGCTTGATGCTGGTGTTTACCTAACCAGCCTCTTAACTTCATCTTTTGGCGGCTCCCATTTAGGTGTTGCCATGGCAGATCATTAGTCTCCATTTCCTCCAGTCCTCTCTGTCTTCTTCTTTACTCCAGCTGCCTGCACCACCATACTCTCTTAGCATATCCATAAACCTCCTCTATGTCCTTCCTCTTCTCCTCTTTCCTGGCAGCTCCATCTTCATCTTCTCTTTGTCTCTCCTCTGTTCATGTCCAAACCAAACCTCGCTTCATTTGTCTCCAGATCTTCCAACCTGAGCTGTCCCTCTAATACACTCTTTTTTAATACTGTCCATTCTCTTCACTCCCAATGGAAATCTAAGTATCTTTAACTCTGCCACCTCCAGCTCTGCTGCCTGTCTTTTTGTCAGCACCAATGTCTCCAACCCGTATAGCAAAGTTGGTTTCCATCGTGTAAACCTTCCCTTTCACTCTTGCTGGTACCTGTCTTTCACAGATCACTTCTGACACTCTTATCCACCCATTCCAAACTCTAGTCAGTGGAAACCTAGGAAACAAATATGTTCTGGCTGGAGAACAAGCACATTAACACATGCCTTGCTTACACGTTCTGATCTGAATCCAGATTCTGTTTGCTTTGTTCTGTTAAACGGAACAAATGTCTCATGGATGATGTTAAAGTCGCACCTTTTCATGACAGGTTTGTTTTTAACCTCTTCAGTGAGTATCAGGGAGAGAATTGTTATCTTGAACTGCAGCGTTTAGTTACAGATGGTAGTTACTGACGGCCTGTCACACTTTTATATGAGGCAGATTGCCATATAGCCACTTGACAAGCCCCCCTTTTACTGTCGCGAGTGACATTTCAATAAGGCAGCCTTGGCAGGAAAGAACAGCTTGGGAATATTATTGTTCTGATGGAAACCAGCATATCTCCACATTGTACTTATGTCTTTTGCAGATGTTTTGATGTTTGGCCCAAAACTAGTCATTAGGAGAATAAGTGTGAAGGTTTAACTGACGGCATTTATGATGTCAGTTGTGCAAAAGAGAAATAAGCAGAAAACATTAGATCAAAGCAAAGAAGGTAAATAAAGTGAGAGAAAGGAAAAACAGAATAGCTACATTTAGTTTATATAATTTATATTTCAACAGATCATGGAGACAAGGTGAGAAATGCAGTTGAAAGACATTTGTACAATTTTTTAAATATAAAAATGTGCATTCTAAAAATATTCAGTACAATCAAATCTAAAATGTTATTGTGTATCTATGGAGTAAAGCAATGGGAGGAAATAAAATGGGAGGAATCGATCACTTATTTGGGTGGGAACTGGGTAAACCCAATCAAATGATTGTTAAAGAAAAAAAAAACTGACAAGGAACATATAAAATCCTATCATGTCTCTAAATATTTTCACCAACAACAGCTGGTCAGTGTGCTATCTCATAGCTTTCTCAGTACGATGGGCTGTTCTCTAGGAAATCAGCCTTGGACATGACCTGCTTATGAATATTTAACCTCTATTTTGCTGGGGGAAAGTACTCTGAGCTAATGTCTCCTTTGCAATATATGCCTGAGGGTGGTTGTAAATCCATGCTTCAGCACTCGAGGAGCAACTTGAGGCTAAGTAGTTTGCTCAAGGGCACAATGTGAAAGTGCTTACACACACTGCTAACAGACCATACCGTCAGTAACTGCACCCTTTGCCCTCACCTCAGTACCTGTTTTAAACTTCTCACTTACTGTGCTATCATGGCTAAAATCCGGGTTGTGTCTGACACAATCAGTAGTTTGTCTGGTTTTTAACATAATTATCAGTGTACTTCCAGAACCTCTCCTCTATCCCTAAAGTGCCTGTAGGTATAAATACATACGTTTATGGGATCACAACATATTATGTGTCTGTAGTACGGTGTGAAGGCATTTCATGAAGACTCACAAGGACAGCCCCTGAACTATAGTGGCAGTAAAAACTGCAGTGAATAGGCAGGAGTAGAAAATAGAATTCAGTATTCCTGCTATAACCTAAATTACATTATGTGTGGAAATACTATGTAAGTTAAAATCAACCTTAAGGTGTGAGAACACAGTTTTGAGAAATGCCATCTATAATAGAATGTTATGCGCTACCTGATGTTTTAAGTAGAAGTCAGCTATAATTAAAAAATATTTGGATACATAAAAATAAAAAGAAAAAATTATTTCTTTTTCTGTGACTAGTTTCCAGCTTTACATATGTACCGGTGTGTAGAGATGCAATTGCTGTATACAAGCATTGATATACTACTTAATAAACAATTTTTTTGCTCCAAATACGAGTCATAAAACCAATCAATGGAAAAATAGTTGTCTAGAGTTCATTTATATTCTCCTTGAGATGTAAAAAGTGGAATTTTTAGTGCAGATTTAATGACTTTACTGTGTAGTTCACATTAAACAGTCTGTGTATTTCTGTATATACTCAGACATAATGAAATACAACAAATCATTAATCTTTTAAGCATACCTCATGTATCACACCTAGCTTGTCCTCATGCAGGATTGAAATCAGCCTCTTTTGCAGATTTTTGTTCAAATCAGCAGTCTGACTATTTTTTTTTTTTTTATTTTGGTTTCATGTTTTTAATTTTAATTTGATTCTGACAATTTTATGAAACATCCAAGCTGTGTCAGTGCACTGCTTTTATTTAAAATGTTAATGCTACATCTGTTACAAAATGTCATTAATCAGGATTAATTCCATGAAATGGACATTCATCTTACTTTTGATGTATTGCTTTTATTTGCTTGGTCTTAATTAAATAGCAGCTGATTTTTCATTGAAGAATTTTAATGACCTATTTTGCCCAATTTAGAAGCAAAAAGTGTTATTCATTGCAGCTTTGGCTAATTAAAAGTGCCTTTGTCCTACATGGTTTGTGCCTTGTGTTAAAGAAGGCCAATAAAAACCTGTCACGGGCCAATTTGGGTGAAAATAAAAAGAAATAATTCATTATATACAGTATCAATATGGGGGTGTTTGTTTTGTGTCTGATAAAATGTCATGCGAGTTTACAAACTAATTTTAAATTAAGAAAACATTATGCAGTTAAAGTAGAAGTTCAGTATTATATCTGAGTAATATATATGCAACTGGAAACTTAAGATGACAATTTCAATTAGATGAAAAATAAGACAAATAAAACTGTGGTAAAGAATGATGTTATCATCGATTGTGTATGCATTGGTGTTAACTCACATGATGATGGAAAAAATACATTTTTCACAGTTTTGAAGGTGTGTGGTGGTATAATTTGGGATGCAGAGAAAAGAGAATTGGACAGTTTCCACACAGGAAGCACAAGATTATGTCAGGAATTCCTTTGTGCTTATATTTGTTTTTAGTTTCTGGTTTTCTTAAACCTGCAAGACTAAAGGCAGTCTGATAAGGTTGCTTATCATGGGGTGAGAGCATATATGAGAGCATATGTGAATTTATTTTACAGAATTTATTTTGTGAAAAAAAGAGAGCAGAGCATCCTTTGAGAAGAGTATTTAGAAGAGTATTTTTAGAAGAGTATTTGGTCAGGCTGTAGAATGAGGAGGCCTGGCTCTAGTTTATCCTAAGGTTGTTTTATTTGGTGGTTGTTTTATTTATGAGGTCATGACTCTGTGCAGAAACATAAGTTTAGACGAAAAGACATCTGAATAATAAGAATAATGTTCAATTGCGTTTGAATCTGCAGTCGGTTAGGTAACCTAACATTAATTACTAATCCAAACAGTACTGTCACATGAAAAGTTTAGTTGTTGCCAACTGTTGCTCTGCTTGGACAAGTGTAGGCAGTTATAAACTAGTTTCTGAGAGAACAAGGTGACTAATTCCAGAAAACTGAAATCTGGAGGCAGAGCTTGTTGGCTAATCTTATGAAAGCTGAGTCAGCATGCCTTGCATCACATTATAGGTGGGATTCTGACTAATTTGTGGTAATCTGACATTAGGCCGGCAATAAAACCTCATGTTTGAGACAGCAAAGTTATGTGACCGGCAAGCCTGTGTTGTGGTGTCTGGATCACACACTACAGGCTCTGTTGATGCTGAAATGATGCTCATTAAGAGGATAAGAACTCTGAAGTCAGGCAAAAGTGTGAGTCTTGCAACTTATGGCTGTCACATGTGGGGTGTTTTGGGCACGCTAGAGGGCGCTCTGTTCTGACTGAGCACACCTGAGCCCATGCAGGCACAGGTGTGCATAATTGGGGCTGACTATTTAAGCCCCGATGAGTCAGAACAGAGCGCGGCTCATTAGGTAGGCTAAGCCTATGTGTAAGGGTGGTTTTTGGTTTTGTAACTTGGTATCTTGATTATAGACTGCAGTTCCTTGGCACTTGGGTTTGGATTAGAACTGCAGTCCTTGTTTCTTGTTTTTTGTAACTGGGAATAAATAAACCCCTGTTCAGAACTCCTGGCTCTGCAATGACGTCCTTCGGGCACCCCGCCACCGTTACAGAAATGAGCCAAAACCGGGACGTCAGGAGCCGTGAGGAGTGGCTGGAGAAGCTAGAGCGAGCACTGGGAGCCCAGATTGAGGACTTCCGAGCAGCGCTGCCATCGTGGCAGCTGGGGCGTTGCGAGCGGAGCGGTGAAGTGCAGAGAGTCACCGCCACTGAGCTCTCGCGACGCCTGGACCTGCTGGATCGCTCAATCCAGCTCACTCCCTCGCTGGAGTTCGGCGAACAGCTGAAGGAGTGCTGTCGGGCCGTGGTAGAGGTGATGTCATTGGGGTGACCCCTCGAGGAAGAGGCTTCGTTTGCGCCCCTTTCTTTACCCCTTTCTTTTCCGGCTCCTGCTCTCCACCAACCACAACACTGGATATCGGTGGAACCCGCCTCCTCACAGCAGTCCGTCCGCAGCGACAGCGCTATGCTCCAATCACAGCGATCCGTCTGCGGAGACCTTGCCCTGTATGAAACACGGTCATCAGAAGGGTAAAACCCAGCGAAAACAAAGAAAAAAGGGGCGATTCCTCGAGGAAGAGGCTTCGTTCGCGCCCCTTTTTTTTCCGGCTCCTGCTCTCCACCAACCACAACACTGGATATCGGTGGAACCCACTGCATTCACCAATCACAGCACCCCATTCGCGAAGACAGCGCCGTGCAGCCAACACAGCGGTCCGCCCGCGGAGACAGCGCCGTGCAGCCAACACAGCGGTCCGTCCGCGGAGACAGCGCCGTGCAGCCAACACAGCGGTCCGTCCGCGGAGACCCCGCCCTATGTGAACCGCGGCGAGAAAATGGCGGATACGCCGCGGTAACAATGAAAGAAGGGCAAGAGGCCCGCACCTGGCACAGTACACAACCCCAGCTCCACAAACCCGTCGGCTGAGCAGAGGGCAACAGGGGAATCTTTTCGGGTAAGAGAACTAACTTTGAGAATCCAGGAATTAGAACATGAACTACAGGAATCTCAGAAGGTCTGGCTGTCTGTTCTGGGCGCAGAGAGACAGAACAAAAACCTTTTAGTTGAGCAGCTCCAGGAAATGGAGGCTCCTCACCATAGATCAAGAACTCGGTACACAAAGTCAGGATCTGGCCGCCTTGAAAACAAAGTGCAAAAGGTTGGAGGATGACAACGCCTCTCTTCAGGCTGTTATACACCAGCTGCAGGTGAGCCACCGGTTTCAAGTATATTCCCTTCAGGAGGAACTAGCTGCAGTAAATGGGGAACTTCAGGAAAAGCAGGCTAGATACCTAGAACGTGGGAACACGGCCAGCGTGAATCACAATAACACAGTGAGAATCGAACATGAGGCTGCAGTAACCCTTCAGGCGCAGGTGAGGAGACACATGAGCAGAAAGTACTTCCTGAAGCTACTGTGGGCAGCCAAGACTGTTCAGCGATATTACAGAGCTTACAAGATGATGAAGCAAGAAATGAAGTCTTTGAAGGAGAAAAAAATGGCTGCTGTTGAAGACCAGACAGACTCTGAAACAGAAGCACCAGGCTGCCACTGTGATACAATGTGCTTACCGGGCTCACTGTGCTCGGACACGATTTTTATGCATCAAACATACTGTCGTTGCAATCCAGCTGAGGTATCGTTCCACACTTGAGGCCAGAAAACAGAGAGAGGCATTTTTTAAATTGCGCTCTGCTGCAATGTTCCTACAAGCCTGCTTCAGAGGTCAGAGGGTCAGAAAAGGGGTGATCCTGCACCATCAGGCAGCTTCCCTGATTCAGGCTGCGTTCAGAAGACACAGGGAGATAGCAAAGTACCAGGCCATAAGGGTGTCAGCCATCTTCATTCAAAGATATTTTAGGTCCTACATTAAGGGCAAAAGTGAACATGAAAGATTCCAGGTGTTGAGAAGGTCTGCGATAGGCATCCAGGCAGCTTTTAGAGGTTATTTGGGTCGAAAAAAGGTTGATGCTATGCACAAAGCTTTACTCAGGCTGCAGTGAGAACGCACCAGCGGGGATCTGTCGTCAAGAGACTGCGCTGGGCAACAGGCGGTCATCAGAGGAGGTTCGGAAGGTGGAAACCTGGACATCAACAAGGACAGAGGTATCAGATGTTTGAACATGCTGCAATTTGCTTGCCAAAGGCATTCAGAGGAAAGCAGGTGAGGGATCTGGCCGTGCAGCGCAGAGCGGCAAGGACAATCCAGTCCCACCTCGGAGGTGAGCAGATCAGCTGCGGATCAGCTGCGGAAATGTTCGCAGAACAGGGGGAGTTGCTGACGGGACTCTACCAGCAGCTGACCGAAAAGACCTGTATGCCACAGGTGATTGCCTTGGTCTCGAACGAAGGGGAAACAGAAAGAGAAGAGGCTTTAGCTCAAGACAAAGGTGAGTGTCATGGAAGAAGCAGCAAATTCAGAGAAGACAGAGAGGTCTCCAGATTAGAGGTACAAGCTAGGACGGTTTTCCAAGGAGAGGGGCTAGGGAAAACATATGAACAGAGAAACCAGGCCGTATGCCAGACAACGAGGTGAGTTGAGACTCCAACCGTTCAGGAGAAACTGGAAGCTAAACTAGCCACTATGGAGCAGCAGTTGAATCAGACCAGGGCAGAGCTGAGACAGGTGCAGAACCACAATGTCGCTCTGCAGGCTGAACTGAGAGAGGTCCGTTGTGAGGCCGGTAAGCTCACCGAGCTAGAGAAGCAGGTCAGAGGTATGGAAGGAAAATTGGCAATCATCGAATCTCGACTCACTTCACCGACAACAGTGCGTGCTGGAACCCAGAGGGTGAATGCCAAAACGGACCAGCTGAAGAACAGTCCAATGGAGAAACAGGTAAAGAATCCAGAGATGGAGCAGCTGCATTCGGACCCCCTACCGTCAGCTCACCCTCACAATTCAGCAGACCCAGAACAAGTTGGCTCGTGGAGGAGTCCATGTGGAACTTCGCCTAGGAGAACCAGGAGCTGGGAAACTGCGTCACTGGGCCCCAAGCGGTCGAGAACCAGGACCAAGAAAAGGAAAACGGCAAGGGACATCAGCAATCATCAGTTCGAGAAAGCGAATGAGGACTTCGGCACTGCAGATTCGGGGAGGAGAGACGTGAGGAACAAGGCTGACAGGGGTTGGAAGCAGGGTTTGGACTCTTTGAAAAAGACTTCCCCTTTGAACCCCGTAACATCTATGTTTAGCTCTCTTTCAGGTTCAGTCAAGTCCAGCCGTGCCACCGAATCAGGCGATGCCTCCAGGGACTTCAGGGTCGGGTTCAGGCACCAATCGAAAGGGTGGACTGAACTGCTGGGATTCCCCTCACCACCCCCAGCTGCCTGACATGACTGGTCAGAGGTCCTTTTTGTGTTTTTTTTGTGGACCTGTCCCCACAATGGACTTTTGTTTTTGTCAAGTTTGGTTGTTCTTGGCCTCCCCCCAGAGGTGCGGCTATGTTTTGGCACGTCGGGAGCCGCACCTTTTGGGGTGGGGGATTCTGTCACATGTGGGGTGTTCTGGGCACGCTAAAGGGCGCTCTGTTCTGACTGAGCACACCTGAGCCCATGCAGGCACAGGTGTGCATCATTGGGGCTGACTATTTAAGCCCCGATGAGTCAGAACAGAACGCGGCTCATTAGGTAGGCTAAGCCTATGTGTAAGGGTGGTTTTTGGTTTTGTAACTTGGTATCTTGATTATAGACTGCAGTTCCTTGGCACTTGGGTTTGGATTAGAACTGCAGTCCTTGTTTCTTGTTTTTTGTAACTGGGAATAAATAAACCCCTGTTCAGAACTCCTGGCTCTGCAATGACGTCCTTCCGGCACCCCGCCACCGTTACAATGGCTAGGCTGCATAACACCTGTCTGTTTTTCCAGTCTAATGTCACATTTGCTAATAAAGGTTAGATAGTCAGTCGGATTCATTTGTGTAGATTAGTGACTGGGTCATGAAATGTTTTAATTGGATGGTTAACAGGCACCCATCTGTGTTTGTATTTGCGCTCATATCCATGACTATGAGCATGTGTTCCTTTGGGCTCTGGCTTTCTGCAGTAGACGATGGAGCAAACGGTTTGTGTGTGTGTGTGTGTGTGTGTGTGTGTGTGTGTGTGTGTGTGTGTGTGTGTAGTATATGTACAGTCATATTACTGTTTAGTGGGATCAACAGATTTTTATCAAAGCCTGCTTTGCATGTTGTTCAGGACTTGCGTAGAAGATGGTAGAACAGTTTGTCAGTCTGTCAGTCAGTCAGTCAGTCTGTCAGAGTTTAGAAATATGTGTGCCACATGTGCAGCTTTTTCAGCCTCAAACTATCCTGCAGCAGCCAAGCCAGGAGGTCTCAACACAGCAGGGGTTAAATCGAGCTCTAAACCTGAAAGAGCGCTCATGACCCCTACTGAGAGGGATTTGTTGAGGAGAAGCTAAGTGCAGTTATGAGGCCCCGTATGACCTTCCAGCTGTAACAGTCTCTTAGAAGAAGCTCTCAGAAGGCACATTTATAACTAATATGCAAAGACATGATTATAACATTAAACCCTCCACAAGTAAAATGGATAACATTGATTATCTTGCTGTAGAGGCATCTGTCAAGGGCCGGGAGATGTTTTGCAGTCCAAATTGTGATGGATAGATAACTAGAGTTGGATCATCTGCAATAAGGCTGGGTGTCTTGTAGGGTGTTCCAGTATGCAACGGTTTGTACCTATCAGAAGGACAACCTGTGAACCATCAACAAAACCACTCATGGTTCATTGTTGAAAATGGGAAGTGAAGGGCAGCATGTCTCGTCTGATCCCATAGATAAGCTATTTAGTACATTAATTAATTCATTATCACAGCCACTTATCCTGACGAGGGTCTTTGGTGGTGCTGCAGCTTATCCCCGAAAACACATGGTAAAAGATGGAGAAACACCTTGGACAGGTCTTCTATAATTCAAATGGGTGAAACATTTTTGTTGGCTATAAAATAGAAAAGTGTTCCTTAATCCAACTCAGCTTGCTCCATATGTGGCTGTGTAACTGCAAACAAGTCAGGGTGCCCATACAGATCTCCTCTGCTAACAGGGCCTGTAATGTTTACATCTTCATGACTAGACCTTGGAGCAGTAGGAGAGGTAGTCTGATTTGATTAATCATGTCTGTTAGCTGGGAAAGACGTGGCACCAGAATGCACAATGGGAAGAGAGCAAGCAAGTGGAGGCAGTAAAATGCTCTGGATGGCATGGTATTCATGAGCATGTCCCTTTGACATGTAACATGCAAATAAACATTATTGGAGACTCTTCATGGCAGAAGTGCTCCTTTAAAGCAGTGGCCTCTTTCAACAGGATAATGTTTTCCTGCCACTGTTTTGTGTTTTGACTATAGCAATGGAGATTACTGTGGTGCATTTCATGTTAATTATTCTTTGTGTAACTGTTGTTCCTGCTGATTTCAGGTCATTCTGCAACTCTTTTCAAATGACTGCTAGCTACACTTCCTTATCATTACTCTGAGAGAAATCTTGGAAGGTGCACCAGTTTTCTCTTTGGATATTGTCAAACCAGTTGTAATGATGGACAAGTTTAGTGTCTTGGCTGTGGGTCTTTAATGTCATCCGTTTGAATTAATGTTTTCCATCAGAACCTTTGCCCTGACTTGTGGTATGGCATCACAGCCAATGAGAGCATCTTTTATAATGACATACAGTACTGTGCAAAAGTTTTAGGCAGGTGTGGAAAAAATGCTGTAAACAAAGGATGCTTTCAGAAATATAAATAATGATTGTTTATTTTTGATCAATTTACAAAATGCAAGGTGAGCGAACAAAAGAAAAATCTAAATCAGATCAATATTTGGTGTTACTACCTTTTGCCTTCAAACCAGCATCAATTCTTCTGGCACCCACAGAGCCCTGATCTCAACATCATCAAGTTGCACACAGTTTTTGAAGGAACTTGGCTGGTAGGTTGTTCCAAACATCTTGGAGAACTAACCACAGATCTTCTGTGGATTTAGGCTTCCTCACATCCTTCTGTCTCTTCATGTAATCTCAGACACACTTGATGATGTTGAGATCAGGGCTCTGTGGGGGCCAGAAGAATTGATGCTGGTTTGAAGGCAAAAGGTAGTAACACCAAATATTGATCTGATTTAGATTTTTCTTTTGTTCGCTCACCTTGCATTTTGTAAATTGATCAAAAATTAGTTCTTCTAGCGTACCTAGAAGAATTGATGCTGTTTTGAAGGCAAAGGGTGGTCACTCCAAATATTGATTTGATTTAGATTTCTCTTTTGTTCATTTAGTGCATTTTGTTGATTGATGAAAATAAATGATTAACACTTCCAGTCTTGAAAGCTTTCTTTGTTTACAGCATTTTTTCCACACCTGCCTAAAATGTTTGCACAGTACTGTATATATTGTGCAATGTACAAAAAACACATGGTTGAAAGTGGATATCTGCTTTTTGAGTAAAATCAAAGCATCTGAATGGTTGTCACCGCATTGTACATCAAGTTAAAAACAGTTAAAGTTGCACTGAGTATTTATTTACTGTCTTTTACAGAAGAAGGATAGATTTGTCTTTGTCTTGTTCTAGTGTGATTTTTTCTTAGGGAAGAGCATTTTTTCAGCTTTTCTGATGTCTCATTTTTCTTGAATCACATAACAGATCAGATAAGCATGAAGTGCCATCATCTAAAGTGCTGTCAGCTTTGATTTGTTTGTTCAGAAGAGATTTTTTAACAGCCATTCATACCGATGCGTTTGAAACCAAAATGTGACACAGATGAATAAACTGACCACATCTAAACAGTCGTCACCAGTGATGGCCTGCGACACAGGCTTCTTATTTTTGTCAGCTCAGCGCAGCTGATGGAAGGATGATGAAAGGATGGTTAGCATCCAAATCTGCATCCAGACTGTTGTCTGATTTCCTAATCATTCAATTTTTACGACTGTAGGAATTAATGGGCTTTCCAGCAGTTAGCTGGTGGCCATTGGGGTGCTGTTAACACATATTTTCAAAGCATCTGTCAGCTGCCCCTTCATATTGGCATCCGATTCCTCCACATGCCTCTCCGTGCATGTTTAATTCATGAATCTGCCTTTACTCATGCTAAAGTAAATCCAAATTGATGTGAATCATTTAACCATGTCTCTTTTTTTTTTAAGATGTATTCTATTATACAACGTTTTTAAGAGAGACATAATTGCATCTGCAATTAGTTCTGCAAGTCTCTCCAAACCAGATGTAATATGTTAAAGAGAAGGAGAGAAATGAGAAATGAATCTTAGGATTCAGATGTAGTGTTTAAAAAGATGTGACTGAAAGAGATCTTCAAGTGTCACGGTCTGTTGTGCCCGTGGTTCCGGCCGGGCACGACAGATGGCGCTCTGTTCTGACTGAGCACACCTGGGCTTGTTTAGACACAGGTGTGTTTCATTGGGGCTGCTATTTAAGCCCCGTTTGGTTGTTTATGTTAATAAAAGTTACGTTTTGGAACCCTGGCTCTGCGTTGGCGTCCTTCACACTCCCCGCCACCGTTACATCAAGTCTGACAATTCATGATGAAAGTGTAAAGTGTAAAGTACTCTTATTCATGACTGCCTCCTTTATTCACCCAGAGTGTCCCATGATTTTTCATTAGTTATTTAATGCATTTCACTCAAGCTTCCAATGAGGCTGGTACTGCTGGGATAAGAACTTTGACTTTGTCACTGCTCTTTGCTCTCCATATCGTCTGGGGCACAGCAAGGTCACAAGCCCTTGTTGTTCCATCTGAGATCCACAGCTTGGTAAAAAACAGCAGGACTGCACACAACATATGTAAATTAGGTACTGCATGTCAAATTTAACTTACATAATCAAGCTATAGATGCTTAATGTGTCAGTTTGGTATTTTTAACATGGCAGTTATGCATGATTATGTGGGTTGAATGTCTAGACACACTCAAACTAGCGACTGACAGCTTGTGATGTGTAGCAGCAAAACATCTGCATCTTCCTGGCTAGCCGTTTCTTCTTATTCTTTCAGCTGCTCTCATTTATGGGTCGCCACAGCACATCATCTGTTTCCATTTCTTCCTGTCTTCTGCATCTTCCTCCTTCAAACCATCAACCTGCATGCTGCATGTCCTCTCTCACCACGTCCATAAACCTCCTCTTTGGTCTTCCTCTTTTCCTCTTTCCTGGCAGCTCCATCTTGAACATCCTTCTCCCATCCTTCTCCCAATCCTCATCTCTCCTCTGGACATGTCCAAAACAATGAACCTTGCTTCTCTAACTTACGGCATTTATCCAGAGCAACTTCCATGTCCTAGTTACAGGGACAGTCCCTGGAGCAATTCAGGGTTAAGGGTCTTGCTCAGGCTTACCCAGTGGTGGTAGTGCCAGTGGTGGGATTCGAACCTGGGACCTTTTGAGCCATAGATCCATGGGCAAGTATCCTACCAGCACCCAACTTTGTCTCCAAAACGTCTAACCTGAGCCCTCCTTCTAATATACTCATTTCTAATCTTGTCCATCCTCATTACACCCAATGAAAATCTCAGCATCTTTAACTCTGATCTTGCTGGCTAGCAGTTTAAAATGTCTAAATGTTTTAAGATAGTAGTATATTTTTCTGGATAAAACATTTCCCTGCTGTGTTTTGGCAAGCAAATAAAAATGCATTTAGCAGTATTTAGCAGGCTTATTTTTTTCTTTCTATAATGTCTTGAAGCTGTAGACTAACTGGACGTGGCGTGTGATGAGCAAAAGCTTTATAAAAGTAATATAGTTTTATATTAAATAATATAATTTTAGTTTAAAAATGTCTTCCTCCTGTTGGTATGTGGTCTAAGTGTTTGCAAATATGTTTAAAAAAAAATGTTTTTAGTCCATTTTTGGCCATTTTGTGAGATGTGAACATCTGAAAACACAGTGCAATGCATATTTAAGAAATTTTCCTGCTTTAACCCACCAGCTTCAACTCCATTAAGACTTGCTAATGGTCTGATTAAATGCAGCATTGAAATAATTTAAATGTGCAGGACAGTGTGTCTTAAGCATCAGGTCTGGGAAACATGTCTAGATAATGTATGCCTGCTTTTTGCCAGTAATTTGTGATTTGTGAAGGAGGAGCTGATCAGCATTTTACTCTCACAGGGCACCCCAGCAAGTCGAGTGCACTACCGAGTGGACCTGGAGCAGTTTCCTTACAGCGCCAGCATATTTGACGTCGATGAGGCCACAGGCAGCATCCTCACAAGAGTCAACCTCAATGAGGAGCCAAACACCAAATTCAACGTGAGTACAACTAACACTAAGTCTCTCATTAGGACATGAAAGTGTAAGCTTTTTCCAAACAGTCCTGCTTCTGCTGAACCTGTTGTTTGCAGGGCCATATCCTGTTCCTTCAAAATAAATTTTTTGTATGCTGTATTACTTTTTCCTGACCCTTCTGGTTTTGTCCTAAATTGATTTTTCCCTTGTCCTTGTGCAGCTTGCGGTTATTGCTTATGACGACGGGGAGCCAGTGAAGTTCAATAAGACTCTGGTGGAAATTACCGTCCTGCAGCCCTCTATCATCCCTGTCTTCACTCAAGAAGAGTACAGGTAAAGCCACTCTTTCTGAGAACTTTCACAGCTACCAATAGCAGACACATTCAAAGAAATGGCTTATGATGTGTTTTTTTTTTTTCCTTTAGCAAACCTAATCGAAAGTGAAAGATTTTAGCTAGAGTTGTAAACAGACCACAAAAATAAAAATGTTTTCAATGAAAACAGAACACTAACTATCTAAGCTGGCCAATGAGAACACATCTGTACTTTTATTACACATTCAGATTATAATAATGGTGCTCTTGGATCATTATAGTCTTTAATATTTATATGGTTTTTTTTTTTATTCTGCTTGGTTTATCTAATATTTGCAGATGCAATTAAATGCAATTTCAAGGTGAGAAAGGTAAAGGAATTTAAAATACTTCATCTGTATTCATACTGATCAACCGCTCAGAATAATAGCGAGTGCAGGTGAGAGGTGAAGAAGAGAGTGCAGGCAGGCTGGAATGGGTGGAGAAGAGTGACTGGAGTGATCTGTGACAAAAGGGTACCAGCCAGAGTGAAAGGGAAGGTTTACAGGATGACTGTGTGACCAGCTATGCTATATGGGTAGGAGACAGTAGCACTAATGAAAAGACAGGCTGCAGGTGGCAGAGATGCTGAGTTTTTTGGGGGGAGGGGAGTATATTAGATATAATATATTAGAGGGACAGCTTAGGTTAGATGTTTTGGAGGCAAAGTTAGAGATGCAAGGTTGCGTTGGTTTGGACATTTGGACATGAACAAAGGAGAGACAAGGATTATATTGGGAGGAGGATGTTGAAGATGGAGCTACCAGGAAAGAGGAAAAGAGGAAGACCAAAGAGGAGGTTTATGGATGTGGTCAGAGAGGACAGACAGCTGTTGTTTTGAATGTGGAAGTTGCAGGACTGGAGAGAGGACTGGAAGAATTGGAATGGAATGGATGGATAATTACTATTAAACTCTTATTGATTCTATTTAGTTAGGGGGCAATGATAGGGTAACATATCATCCCTTTCTGTTTTTTGCACTGATCCTGATATTCAAGGTCTTCAGTCATTTATGAGAACACAGCACTGTATTAGGAAGATTCCTTGTAGCCTTATTTAATGGTCATGTCAATGATATTGTAAAACTGTAGCTCTGAAATATTACATTTTAAATTAAATTTTACTTCTCATAGTTAGCAGGTAGTAAGTCTACTTTACAAGGCAATTTTAAGACTGCATCATTTGCTTTTTATTAACCATTTTAAACAGCTTTTTTGAAAGAGTCTAATCGATTGCAATCGTGCAAACCTTTAGCATGACAGCGAGGTATGTCGTAGATGCCGGCTGATAGTGGCGGATTCAGATATGTGCAGAGTGTAGAGAAGCATGACGATGGAGAGCTTGCTGATTTAGCAGAAGTATGGCTTTGGAATAAACATGTAATGTTCTCTTTTTGTTACATGTTCCTTATTTCACAAGATAATGCAGATAAAATTTCCTTTATGAAGGTGTCATGGTTTAGAGAAGTGAAGGTGAAAACTATTTCTGGAAAAGAGTTAGAGGTGGCTTGTAACTGGCAGGAAAACATATGTCATAAAATTTCTGAATCTGTGCGATAGCTTGAAGGTACAGTGTGTCAAGGTACTATACCTTGCAAATTATTTTTTCAATGGGTAGAGGTACACTCTCCCTGAATACATTACAGCCACTTTATTAAATTACATATTTTATATATTTGATATGAGGGGTAATGAATTCTATTCTCTGTTCTTCCGAGGCAAATAACATTAGATGCTTCAGTAGCAGGTTAGTTAATGTCCTGTGTTGGTTTGTAGCCTGCTTCATGATATTTGTACATTCTTACTCATTAATTTGCTCTTTGCTCTGGTTTTCACTTTGGTTATGTGCAGTAATTTAGTGGACAGTAAGAATTTTGGTGTGTTTATATATATATATATATATATATATATATATATATATATATATATATATATATATATATATATATATAAACACACCAAAATTTTGTATATATATACATACAGTACTGTGCAGGTGGGAAAATGCTGTAAACAAAGAATGCTTTAAAAAATATCATTTATTTTCATCAATCAACAAAATGCAGTGAATGAACAAAAGAGAAATCTAAATCAAATCAATATTTGGTGTGACCACCCTTTGCCTTCAAAACAGAATCAATTCTTCTAGGTACACTTGCACGCAGTTTTCGAAGGAACTCGGCTGGTAGGTTGTTCCAAACATCTTGGAGAACTAACCACAGATCTTCTGTGGATGTAGGCTTCCTCACATCCTTCTGTCTCTTCATGTAATCCCAGACACACTCAATGATGTAGAGATCAGTGCTCTGTGGGGGCCAGAAGAATTGATGCTGGTTTGAAGGCAAAAGATAGTAACACCAAATATTGATTTGATTTAGATTTTTCTTTAGTTTGCTCACTTTGCATTTTGTAAATTGATAAAAAGTATCAAAAGCTACAGGCCATCATTCTAAATATTAAAAACCTTTACGATCCGATTGTTGCCATCTCAGACATAGTAAGGCTGCTATTGCAATGCATCCTACAAAGGAATATCAGCTGCTCATTTGTTATAGTTTGTTTTAATGTGTATTAGTGAAGTTGCTTCAACCCCCCTGTGTGAAACACTGCAGGGCTGGGTAAAATACAACAGGCTAGGCTCAGTTTGAATAAATATGCTTTGCTGTGAAAAGAAGCACACATGGTCCCAGTTTTTTATTCAGTGCTTCAGACACAGTTGTGCGACCTATATAGCGGAGGTAATTAGTGCCACTTTTAATGGAATTACCTAAGGAAGCACTGACTAAGCCTTCCAATATTAGATTGCACACCACATAAGCCCCGATAGGTATATTAGGCCTTTAAAAAGATTAAGTTCAGTTTCAGGATTAAATGGACACCCTAGCCAAAAATCAAATGTTTATTTATAAAACTTTCCTCTGATTTCTTTTTTTCCTCTGATGCACCTAAAATCCCTGACTCCTTGCTAGAATCATCAGTGATGCAACTTTCAAACATGCTGTACATAAGCTAATTGCTAGCAATTGCAATGTAGCTGGCAATGTTACTTGGGAAACCTATTGAAAAACATGTGGAGCATGTTAGAGAATGGTTCTGGATGGACTGATTCACCGTAAACACTTTACGGTGAAAAATGAAAGTGAAAGATGGAAAATCCTGTGGCCTTGCAATGGTGGCATAGATGGTACAACTCTTCACATTTGATCTATAAGTGTTCAAGTGTCCCATTTCCATGACTCATACACTGGTTGGGATGCATACACTCACTCTAGCCTTCCAAGCTTGGTAACATCATGAAAGCAAGCTAGTAACAATATAAAACAAATTAATTGATACATTTTTAAGAGACAGTATTAATCTGAAAGTTAAACCCACCGGTTTTGGTCTTAATAATGATGGATAAATGGATTAAAAATGACAACTTCTGTGAATTGAATTTGTCTGTGGCTTTCAACTTTTACAATATTCCACCAAAAACCTGCAGCTTGGGCATTTTCCAGTGTGGTTTATCCTATAAAATCCACCTTATGAAGCCCCACTGACTTCCTCTAAATCACCTACTAAGCACCTTACAACTTCAGAGTTTGTCATTTTGACGATCACAGCAATCACTGTCTCATTTTTTCTGCTTACCACTGTGGATGTTTGCATCTTTTTTACCCCCTCAATCTTCTCTTTCCTAGTGCATGAATATACATGAGAGAAGCTTTATCTTCCGAGGCAAGATGCAATGAATACAAGTGCTAAACTTTGAACTTGTGGTTGCTAGGAGATTGCTTTTTTATTTTTTAGTTTTTGACTGGATAGCAACGAAGGCCTTTTTCTGTTGCATTTTATGTTGATTTAACAATTAATTTGGGAAGTAGCTTGTGTCTATTGCATGTCTTTCGTTTTTTGTGCAATGAGGTAATGGGATTGTGTGAAAGAGTGGATAATTGTATAAAGAGATTACAGTGCAGGGGCAGCACAATGAAGACGACAGCACATGCTTGAGATGAAGAAAAAACTCAGAGCTGTCTAATTGTTCCATACTTTGCGCAGAACAATCCCATTAGGAATATTTCTAAATCTGCAGGACTCACAGTCTGACAAAAAGATGGGTTTTTTGTGCCGATTGTAAAAATAGTGCTAAATGTAATTGAAATAGAGGAAGGAATGGCGAAGGAATAACGGACAGAGCTTGTTTTGCTGTGTATTTGATGATAAAGTCTTCTTATTGTGGTTTGGTTAAGAAATAAATGTAGAGTTTTAAATTTGTAATACTGTATAAAAATCAGTTTGAATTTGAGGACAGAAATATATCAAAATATCTCAGCACCTACTGCTCATGATATGCAGCATTTCACAGTGTTTATTTTTTCCCCCAACATCTGTTAAGCTTAACTATGAGTTCTGTCAGCACACATGGTTTGTGTTCACTGTTACTGTTGACACTTACGTTTACTGCTCTAGATCCAATTAAACAGTCAAAGTTGTCCTGTCCTGACTTTATCTAGATATAATAAATATTGTCATTTTGCCCAACCTTAGTTGGAATTACTGGTATCATTTAGAAACAATACTCTTTCCAAACATGTATGATTCAGATATAAATGCCCATATATAAACTTAACCATGAATACTGTGAGATAGGTGCCTCAATCCTGTCCTTTCTTGACTCCTGCAGATGTCTCTGATGTTCTTGAAAGATCTTGCTGCAAGAATAAACCACAAATTACACAAGCCAGTGCTGTTAACTTGGTCCTCATTTTTGCATTTGCCTCATGATCAAGAAGCTCTCTTGACCTCAGCAGAACTCTTTAATGCTCTTTGTCTTAGAGAGACTCTTAATCATAAGGCAAATGCAATAAGATAACATACAAGCTGGTATTTATGGGGGCCAATATATTCTTGCTACAATATCTAATCCACTTAACTTTTCTGATTACTTTAAAAAGGCTAGTTTGTCCATGTGCATAATGCACTGACACACTGATTTCCAAAAGTGTGTAAGCCGGGGTTATAAAGCCTTCCACTGAGGTTATGAAAATGCCATTTTGCCTTTTAAATCTGGGCTAATAGTGGGCCTTGGGAGGCATTTAAAAGCATCATTTGAATCAAAGAGGGGTTAAAAAATATCACGGTGTTGCTCTGGTAAATTTAGAAGGGCAGCGGTGGCCTAGTGGTTAGGGCATTGGCCACAGGATTGGGGGTTCGAACCCCTTCCCCATAGGTTGCCCTGAGGTACCCTTGAGCAAGGTGCCGTCCCCATCACTGCTCCCCGGGCGCTTTCAATAGCTGCCCACTGCTGCACAGTGTTTGAGTGTGCATGGGTTAAATGCAGAGGTCCAATTTCTTTGTGGTTCATTGTCTGCTGTGCTTTGACCTTGCAATGACAAGGGTTGTCACTTTCACTTTCACACCCCTGTTGCACAAAATCAGGCAATTGCATTCATTTCTGGCTACCAAAGAGAAACAAAAGACAGATTTAACTTGTATACTGATTAACTACATATATGCCTGAATGAAAACAGAGAGCTTTATCTAAGAATTTTCCGAATATTTTTGTGTAGCACTGCCCTTTATAAAAGTTCATTCAATTTGAGGACTCTAGAGTCCATGCCAGGTTGCAGTGGAGCTGACCAAAGCAGAGGGCAATTAGCGCACTTCATTTGGAGTGTTTATAATGCTTCCGGCTTGTTCTACCATGTAGCACTTTCAGGTGAAACGGAGCAGCGGCGTTCAAATGTCATCTGTCATGGGTTTCTGCGTTCAGGGCAGTCAAGCTCCAATTATAGCCAAACATAGAACTCTCTCTGCAGCTACAGCCCCCCTCAATGCAAGACCAAGCCTGACTTAGCTGTAATAAAGGGACTAAGGAAGGCCTTCACTCTGCACCTGTAGGATTAGCATACAGTCTCTATCAGCAGAGGGTCAAGCAAACAAACGCCTTATTAGCATAATGCTGCTTACTTGCATGTGCAAGCCCCACTGTGCATGCCACTATTGACTAAGCGGCCTTGTTAATGAATGTAATTATGAGTTGTGAAATGCAGTTTAGGCCAGTAGAGATAAGGCTAGTGGTGGCATCATGTTGGGAGTGTGTAAGTGCAACAAGGAAGCAGGTGTTGACATTTATCTAGGAAAGCACTACCTCGTGAAGCCTGTTAATGAGATGAAGATGAATGGTGCAGTACCAGTGGTTTTGAAAACTGTAGATGCTTTATACTCTGCTACACAATGTCAAAGGAAATTCTTAAAGTAAATGTGAAAATTAGACATTCTGTATCCACAGGATTGAGAATTTTAACATTTTATATTTGTTAATATAAGCAGTGGTGGCCTAGTGGTTAGGGCATTGGACACATGATCGGAGGATTGGGGGTTCGATCCCCTTCCCAGTGGGTTGCCCTGAGGTACCCTTGAGCAAGGTACCGTCCCTGTCCCGCTCCTCCCTGCGATGGGCTGGCGACCTGTCCAGGGTGCATCCCCCGTCCTCGCCCTGTGTGCGCTGGGTTGGACGCCAGCACCCCCCCGCGACCCCACTTGGGACAAGCGGCAGATAATGGATGGATGGATGGATATTTGTTTCAGTGCCAATAAATGTCAAAAACGGTATGAATATATAAATGTGTATACGTAAAATTGCATGCACAACAGTAAACTTATGTTCTTGAAGTTGAAAATATATCGCCTGCAAATAAAGCTGAGTATTTAGAACAGGTACTTTGTGTTTGGAGCTAATAAATACACATTTTCTTCAGAAGTAAAAATAATCTACTGCCCTTTCTTAATTCTTTGCGTGATTTTCATTGTTTGAGCTTAACATATCAGAAAAAAGCTCAAAATAAAATGTGCCACAACATTTGTTAGTATAAGCAGCTCTGATAATGGATGGATGGATATAACGGGCCATAACTTTTGCATGGATCATTTCATTATTTATTTTTTAGCCAAATATGTTGAGACAACAAAGTATGTCATGATATATATTTTTTTTCCCTACGAGTTTGTAATGAGATTTGTGTTGGTAGGAGAACAAAGCAATGAGATAATGTAGATTACTAGCCAGTGTCTTGTCAAGGACTCTAAATAATAGCAGTATTATTGAATGATAATGATAATCCCTATACTGGATTCTGTTTTTTTTTTAACATGTATTTTTAACATGTATCATGATCATGCAACAAGTAATTCTAATATGCTGCCTGCATTTAGTTTAGATTGCCCACTAGTGGCCAATGCTATGCAATTTGATTCCTAGCCTTTTGTGTGCATAAAAAAGCATGAGTATAATGCAGATACGTAAATAAAGATTTATTACATGGCTTTCGGGAGATGCATTCTGCAGTTTGGATAACTGTATACATTTAATATTACACCTGCTGGAAATTCTAGCCAAGTATAAGCACAGTTACTTCAGAGAAACTTTTGGATGAGTGCATTTGCAAGTACTTACCTGAATGACTGCTTCGGTTAGAGTGGAAAAAGCACTTAAAGTACACTTTCTAATGCATATGTAGATTTAAAGTTAATTATGCATTCTGGTCAATTCTCAACCTAGTGAATATTTCAGATGACATTGTTGATTTTGTCTCTTCACAGTTTGCTACTGCATAAATTCCACATAATGATTTAATGATTTACACTTGGTATCCCCAACTTGAGTCCTGGAGGGCCAGAGCCCAGCATTGTTTAGTACAAATAAACTTACTAAACCTGGCAATTAAATAGAGGAACTGAAGCAGTTGTGTTGGAGATGGGAAGTCACCCTTGAAAGTATTTAACAGGATGATCAAGCCATGGGAGTTAAAAAGAAGCTTGAGATGATGCATGCTTAGGAACATGACTGTGGAAAGGGCAAGATGCTTAAGTATGCTGTGGCATGACTTTTGTAACAAGGTGTGACATGAAAGCTTTTTCTGCACATTACACCACCAGCAGCCTTTTTTTTCACCAGGGTGGTGCCATTGGATGTGCTATTTATCCCCGTACCCATTTGTTTAAGCTATATGGGCAAAACTATTGGAATTACACCAACAGGAATATTTATGGCATCCTATTCTAAATCCACAGATTAAAGATGGCTTTGCAGTTCTAAGATCTTGCAGTGTGTCTATAAAAATGTTTTTTTCCATTCATCTAGAAGCATTTCAGAGTTCAGGCAGTGATGTTGGATAAGAAGGCCTGGCTTGCAATCCTGGTGCTAGTTCATCTCGAAGATGTTCAGTGAGGTTGTGGTCGGGGTTCTGTGTGGTTCTGTATGCTCTGTCAAGTTCTTCCTCACCAAACTCACCCAACCATGTAAACCCACTGGGGAGGAGTCATACAGGAACAGAAAAGGCCCTTCCCCAAACTGTTCCCACAAAGCATTATGGTTTTCATAAATGATGGCCTATTGTTTAGCGACTAAGCCCCAGAATCAGAGGGTTGTGCATTTGAATCTCTGAACAGTAGATTGGCCTGAGGTACCCTTGAGCAAGGTACCATCCCCATCACTGCTCCCTGGGTGCTGGATATGACTGCCCACAGCTGCACTGTGTATGGTGTTTATGGGTTAAATGCAGGGGATATATTTCATTGTGGTTCACTGTGTGCTTTGCTGTGTATTCTTAGAGAAATAGTCACTTTCACTTCACCTTTACTTCATTGAGCCAAGCCCAACCCCTGAAACACAAGCCCATGCCACTAGCCATCCTACATCAAACTTTACTGATGGCACAATGTCAGACAAGCATCATTCTCCAAGAATCCAGCAACCCAGACTCCATCCATCAAAATGTCAGAAAAGTAGAGTGATTTGTCACTCTGCAGAACATGGTTTGACTGCTCCATAGTTCAGTGATGATGTGCTTTACACCACTCCATCTTACACTTGGGCATATGAGGCTTGCATGGAGCTGCTCCGCTGAGATTCTACTGTTCCTGTTATTCCACTTTGCAGTAATATCACTTACAGCTGACTGTGGAACCTCTAGCAAGACAATATACACAAACTGACTTATTACAAAGGTGGCATCCTATTGCAGTGTAACACCTGAACTTGGTGAGCTCTTCAGAGCATTTTCAAAAATCATTTTTTCATAACCTGAATGCATGACTGGTTGCTTGAGGCTGTGCCTGTGACAATGGACACTTGAATTTAGTGATTAATGCATAGAATGTAAGTCTTACCCACAGCAGAAATAAAGATTAATCAAACCTGTTAACCTGTTTCTGATCGACCAGGAACCTTGCCCAGAGAATCTTTAAAAGAGATTGTTTTGTTTTGTTTGTTGCAGTTCCTCTTTGACCCTCTGAAGCTCTGGATGAACTGATTATTTCTTACTGATAGTTTTGTTGAAACTTAAAATGAAGGATTATTAACAAACGTGTTTATTTTAAACTTTCAAGCTCCAGGAACATGTTTATAAAGACAAAAAGAAAAAATGTATTTCGAATTTTTAATTTGACAGTCTAAGTAAGCAACTGTGGTAAAACAATAAAAACATTCTGACCCATTCTGACTGAAACTAGCATTTATAATGAATTTGGTCATGTTGCTGCAGTATTCTCTAGTTTATTATTATTTGCTGTATTTTATAAGAATTAAATTTAACTTCATTTTTATGATATTATTCTGCAGTGTTCTCTAAGTACAGCCAACAGAGTTGGGCAGAATACTTGACTGAACTCTTGGCAGTGTTTGTGGCTGAATACTGAATACACTGCCCTAACTGTAAAATCTGCTACAATTCATCAATATTAATATATTCTGAACTAATCCTGATAAGACAGGAATAAGCAAAATAAATGCTTTATTGTTACTGGTTGGCAGTGTCATTTCTGGAATATATTTCTCTTACTGTGTTACTGTGTAAATGGAAATAAATAAAACGTGTTGGTGGTTCAATTTTTCATTGGGTTTCAATCATTTTTAATTCTTCATTTAATTTCATAATTTCATATTGAGGCTGCTAAATATTTACGGTTATATTGGTGATGGTCATTTCTTAACTTCCAAACGAAGGACAAAGTCTGAACTGCTGAATCAAACCCGTTGTTACTCAATGTGCATCAAATGTAAATGGACTTGGACGGTGCAGTATGTGATTAATTATGTAATTACATAATCATGTTTGAATAGCATGGCAGAATGAAATAACTTGACTTCAAGTGCTTATCGGTAAAGGTTTAATGCTTTGTGCACTCAGAGATGCCCTTC
Source organism: Hepsetus odoe (assembly GCA_017165825.1). Lineage (NCBI taxonomy): Eukaryota > Metazoa > Chordata > Actinopteri > Characiformes > Hepsetidae > Hepsetus > Hepsetus odoe. The sequence continues at coordinate 20,522,260 of CM029378.1, forward strand.
TGAATACCACTGTAGTAAGAACTGCAAATCATGTTCTTGACTTATTCTTATTAGCTTCAGTGGATATGGCCATTCTCCTCTGACCTTTCTCATTAACCAGATTTAATTAGCGGTAGAACTGCTCTGCATATTTCTTGCTTATCACATTATTCTTTTCAAACACTCCAGATGCTGCAGTGTGTTTCCTGGAGATCAGCTGGCTCTGAGGGGCTGGAACTACCATGTCTGTGACCCACAGTTATGTCATGACTATGGTTGCCTAGATAACAAAAACTTAGTAATGTCTACATGCTTTCTATACTTACTTGTAACCGCATGATTTGCTGTTTGGAAGCACACTGTGATGCCAGCTAAGTGGCTGTGGAATGAAATTTCTCATTAGTGTCACAGAAAGGTCATGCATATTGTGTTTGACATGCATACAAACAAAATCATTTTAGCAATTTGATGCAACTTCCAGCAGCAAATGAACTGTTTTGTTGACTCACAGCCTTGGGTTATTTTATACACCTTGAGGCCACATCAGGGTTCATCTAGTCTGTGTGCCATTTGCCTTTACCAGGGACAATGGGGATGACTCATCGAAGCATTAAATATATTATCAACAAAATAAATTTGGAATGAAAGTGTTCCGCCTCCATGCTGTTTGTCTTATAAATCGTACACTTTCAAGGCTGACGTTCCCAGAAGATCACCAGATTCTGAGCTACTAAACAACATGTTTCCTTTTTTTTTGTTTTTTTCCTTTTTGTCTGATAAAGCTCAGTATCTATGCATCAGTTTCAACATAAAAACAATGCAAGTTTAGTTTGCTATACTTGTAACTGTACTGCTGCCACATAATCTTTAAATGTCCATGCATAAGCCTTTGACATCAGTTGCCATATCCTTTGCTTTTTATAATTGCTTGCATTGGACATACTAAAGTGGCTATTTGTCTTTGACTTTGATCTGACACCCCTACAAGTTGAGAATTGCCTGTTAGTCATCTCTTTTCTGTTACTTTAATCCAAGAACGGCTCAATCAAACAGACCATTATCTATGCGTCCTCCCATCACGCATGCATAAAACTTTAAATCATGTATCTATCAAATGCATTTTTCTTGTTTTGGGACCCTCGCTGGCATGAATGTTAAACATCCAAAAGAGTGCTGTATATGTAAATGAGGTGAAATGCTCTCAACCACAAGAACAACAGGGTGTTCACATCTTACCCGCCATTCAAGTGTAGCATGTAGCTTTGTTACTGGTTTTCTTATTTGTAAGCTGTTTTATCTACAGTGGTTCCAAGACCTGTAACTTCTGGATGACTGGATTTTCTGAGGCTATATTTCATCATATTTCCTTTCTTTCTACTGCAATACTTTGCAACTACACTTGATATACTTGTATAGAAAGTTTAGCATTTAGCATAATCAATGGAGGTGGTAAATGGTCCTATTTAAAAAACGGTTTATGGAAATAGTAACCTAAAAAAATGCTTAGTATACATATTATGTATGTATGTATTTATTTGCTTTCACTGTATTTAGCAGATGCTCTTATCCAGAGTGACTTCAATGTCCTAGCTACAGGGACAGTCCCCCTGGAGCAACTTGGGGTTAAGAGTCTTGCTCAGGAACCCAATGATGGTAGTGCTGGAGGTGGGATTCGAACCCAGGATGTCTTGGTCTGTAGGCGATTATCCTACCACTACTACACCACCATCACCACCCATGTTCCAATCTACAAGATTCTTAAATTAAAAAGTATTCTGGCATGGCGGCATGGTGGTGCAGTGGGCTGTTGTGCAGTTGCCTCACAGTGAGAAGGTCCTGGGTTTCATTCCCAGGTGGGATAATCTGGGTCCTTTCTGTGTGGAGAATGTTCTCTCCATGTCTGTGTGGGTTTCCTCTGGGAGTTCTGCTTTCCTCCCACCGTTCAAAGACATGCACGTCAGGTGAATTTGAGACACCTTTGTGACCCTAATTACGACAAGCAGCAATGAAAATGAAAGCCATCTGACATATATTTGGAATGGTATTAAATTGCATATTGATTGTCCTGACTGTCAAACCCTTTGTTCTAACCTGCGGAAGTGATAAATCATGGAGAGAGTCACAATATGTTAAATTATAGTCCTATTTAGTGTTCTCCCTTGTAGAGCTCCTTGCACATAATAGTTTCATAACAATTTCTGTATTATACATTTTCCTGAATGGAAGTTGTTTTTACACCCCATCAACCCCCTACGTTCTACTTGTACCCCCACTGAGTTAACCAGGATGAGGCTTGCCCTTTACCTCTTGTTCAGAAAAGAAAAGACACTGTATGGCACCTGGATGCCAGCAGCACCGATTGCAAACAGTTTGAAAAGGTCAGTGCCTAATCTTTGGGCAGAACCTTTTTAGCTGTGGAAAAGGGCTCTTTTGCTTCAGAAAGGGTGGGCATAGTTTGCAGTGGAGCGATGCTGGCTTGTTTTTGCAGCACAGTAAGTGCTGAAAGATGGGGGGTAGTGGACTCATCATGAATACACAGGTGACTTTTGTGTGTTATACCAATCTTCCTCAGTGTGATGGCACACTGGCATGTAGGGAGTCTGGACAATGGTGGGAAATGATGGGGAAACATTGGCCCAGGGGTCAAGGACTAGGTCCTGGGATTGCAAGGTTGTGGGTTTGAACCCCAGATCTATAGGTTGCCCTGACATACCCATGAGGTACTGTCCCCTTCACTGCTCCCCATGTGCTGGATATGCTGCCTGTATGTATATGGGTGAAAAGCAGAAATTGCATTTTGTTGTGGCTCACTGTGTGCTGTGCTGTGTTTCACATTGGCAAAAAGTCACTTTCATGAGCTAGGCTTTAAAGTTTAACTCTTTAAAGGCAGGCTTAGCTCAGTCTAATGCTGTATTTCCCAACACTGGCAAGACAATGAGATTATGGAAGCTGAGACAGAGAAAGAGAAAGAGAGAAAGAGTAGTGTACAGGAGGATGGGTTCCCCTTTTGAGTCTTGGTTCCTCCCAAGGTCTTTTCCTCCTGTTTTGGGGAGTTTTTCCTTGCCTGTCACCCTCATCTTACTCACCTGGAGCTCGAACCTGGAATCTGTAAAGCTGCTTTTTGACAACAGTTGTAAAAAACGCTATAAAATAAAGCTGACTTGAAACTGACTTGCATTTTGTTGGACACAGGATTTTAGGTTTCTTCTTAGGTGCCTTTCCTAAGATCAAACATAGGGTATATAGTTCAAGGTGACATACAATTAGTACAGGATGCAGAAGTACATGATACAGTTAGGAAAAATTGCAATTGTGTTTGAATTTTTGGTAACATCAGCTCTGGGCTTTGTTGTAATATGCTGACAATAAAGTGTGATGTATGCAGATTAGCAGCACTAAGGATCCGGTCATGAATTTAAATGGAAGGTTTTGACGTAAATGGGCTTTTGTATTTCTTTTGTTTTAGTCTGAGTTTATGTGAATTATTTTTTTCTCCCTGTTATTCCTGTATTACTTTAATCTGACCAGTATTGATATGACGATTCAGGTTTAGTCATTATTAGCTTTTTAGGATGAATTGACTCAAACCCAGCAAATATATCAGGCACATCAGTTTCTATGGCAATCGCTTAAAAAAAATTTTAATATGCATGCTGCATGCGCTGGGCACAGTCAAATGCACCTTTTCATATGAAGTTATCGCAGAGCTATGCCAAATCCCTATCAGCCAGCTCTTCTGTGGTTCGCATTAGATAACTTATGTTCCTATTCTGTGCTTGGATGCGAGCACATTTTTCTTTTATTACATGCCAAGAAAACAAAGCCTCAGGTTTCTGAATAGTTTTCCATTTGATTCAGACATTCATGATATGAATATGAACAAAGACAGTATACTCCACTGCTAGTACACAGAGTACCTAGGTCTAAGTCTAGGTCTTTGATAAAATAGTATCAATAAAAAATAAGCTCTCAATTAATTAAAAATTTAAATATGTTGCCACTGGTCCTCTGTTTGTACATTAATACATGAATTTGTAACACTGCTTTTTTAAAGATTATAATTTTATAGGGGAGCTTGTATTCCAGTAAATTTGCATTCAAGGGGGTGGGTTTACATAACAAAAAAAAGTCATGACATTCAAAACCTGGATTAAATATTCTTGAAGGCCTTGATGTTTTCAGAAAGTTGTAGCTGCGATCATGGTTAAGCATGTGTTATTTAGATTACATTTTGGAATCATGTATCATGTAGAAGTTAAAATTAAGCTTACATGAAAATTTCTGCTCTGCTGATTTATGTAAGTGGCTATATCTATCATCTTAATCCAACATCAGATGAACGTGAAAGGCTCAATGTTTGCCTAGAAAGTACTGTAATTTAAACCAGTCATTTTAATTCAATATGCCATCAAACAAATTAGGTTTAAAAGCATCTCTTTTGTTTATGTCAGTGTTCATAGTGCTACATGCTATAGTAGCTCTGTGGAGGGATATTCAAGCAATCTGCATTTTCTGGACTTTATGTTAGAATACTCTGTGATGGTTCTATGATGGTAGAGGGTGCCCTGCTCTGATTGTGCACACCTGGGCATTGGGTGAGAGGTGTGCCTCATTGGGGGTTGGCATTAAAAGCCCAAATGAATCAGAATAGGGCGCTAGTCATTCTGTGTGCTCACCTTTGTGTTTACTTATGTTGTGTTTTACGCACTTTATTTTCAGTATGTTTAGTTTATGAGTTCTCTGCACGTTATTTCCGTTATTAAAGTTCAGTACGAAGCTCTCAGCTCTGCATTGATGTCCAGCCCCCGACACCTACATCGTTACATACTCTAGTCTGTTCTTCCCCCCTTTGCTTCCTTTATGAGCACTTTGGTCCTTTCTGTGTCTAGTTTGCATGTTCTTGCATTGTCTGTCTGGGATCCGGTTTCTTCCTAACATGCAAAGACATGTACATCAAGTGGATAGATGCTAAGATGCTCCTGACCACAAACACAGCACTGATTCATCCCAAAGATAATGAATGAAGTCTCACCTCTCCAGGGAACATGCTTTGAACACCACAATGCGGAGGGTGGCAAAGTGACCTAAGTTTCTTATGCAGGTGCACCAGGGTGTCCCATTGCACATGCATTGCTTTTTATGGAGATTAAACACTTTTGTCATGGTTTCACCTAAAAATAGAGTAATTCTTAATCATAAAGGGTTTCTGGAAACAAGGAGCACCACCTCATCTTTGTCGAAGGGATTTTCATGATTAATTGACACCAACAAACAGTTTCCTTCAGCTGTTAGTTTCCTTCAAATCCTACCTCCAACACCACCATCATTGGGTTCCTGAGCAATACCCTTAACCCTAAATTGCTCCAGGGGGACTGTCCCTGTTGTAAGTAATTGTTAGACTCTCTAAATGAGACTCTCTAGAATTGTTAGACTCTCTAGATAAGAGTTAAATGCCGTAAAATGCCGTAAACATTTAAATGTAATCTATGATCTGTCACAGTTATTTTTTCCCATTTCAGACATACATGTCCAAATTGCCAAATTGTTGAAAGTGGTTGGCATAATGATGGAGCTACTTTAAAGTAGTGATTCTCAACTGTAGACCATGGATGCTAGGAGTGACACAGCACTGAATGTTTGTCAGAGGCTATATCTTATTTTTCTTTTGTTAGTTTATTAAATCTGCTGTGGCAGGAAAAGTGGTATATATCATGCAGTGCTGTGTCTGTTGTGCCATAATGATAGCTGCAGAGAAAGCATGCCAAATGGACAAGGTTGTATGAGTGACTGCAGAGGCTGTAGAGTCACGTGCAAAAGTTTGAGCTACCCTTCAGCAAAGTTTCATCCTCTCACCTCTTAAAGATACATTTCAAAAAGGGGTGTTTTACCTTGTCAGGCAAGTCAGATTAAGCTTCAGATGAAACTGGGCCATCCCAGCTGAGAATCAGAACCGTTTTTGTTTGCACCGTTTCATCCCTGTTGATTACTGAATTAAAATGCTAAAATATATGTTAATGGGCCACTAAAATAGTATGGTTAACACAGTTGCTTCAACAGAGAAGCTACAATCCATACTTATATTCCAGCCCAATTGAAGTTATGTAAAGGTATATAGAGTGGCAGTGGAGTGTTTGTAGAATAGACTGTTTAAGTGGCTGTGGTGCACTGTGTGTGATGGTGTAGAGTAGCAGCGGGTGTATGGAGGTTGTGGGGACACAGGCCTGGCTTAGAAGATCTCATTAGTCTCTAGCACTTAAGCATGTGCTGGTGTGGAGCAGTCATTAGTCTGGTGTGAGCACTCTGAGAGGAAACAGCAGGATTCTCTCTTATCTGGGCAAACACAGCACACGATTGGCCTGGCAAGTGGGGCCTGGTGGAACAGGCAGTGGGGCAGAGTGTCCGTGTGTGTGTGTGTGTGTGTGTGTGTAGGTGTGTGTGTGTGTGTGTGTGTGTGTGTGTGTGTGTGTGTGTGTGTGGGTGTGTGTGTGTGTGTGTGTGTGTGTGTGTGTGTGTGGCAGAGTGTTTAAACAGGGATTACAAGGGGTGAAGAAGCTGGTGTCCGGAATAACAAAAGCTCAAATGTATCTCCTCCTCTGCTACCTGGGGAAACAAATCAGCCCCTGAGTTTACATGGACCATAGCATCAGCCTTGGGGAAAACAAGGGGAAAAAAATGAAAAAAAATTAACCTGGCAGATTCTGTTCATTTTTTCAAATTCTGGCCTGGCAACTTTTGTGTTTGAAAACAACAAAGCATAAATCACTTAGAACCGTGCATGAGTATTCACAGCCTGTCCGTAATGTCAGTATCTTAAGTTTAGTTTCCACACAAAATGACTGTAATAGTGCAAATTATTCATTTACAGGAGATCTTTATTTGCATGGCCTACTGTAGATCATTAGTAGATGTTAGGGGCACTGGTGGGCTAGTGGTTATTGACTAGACCCAGAATCTGAAAGTCATGGGATCAAATCCCAGACCAGTAGGTTGCCCTGAGGTAACCTTGAGCAAGGTACCATCCGCATCACTGCTCCCCGGGCGCTGTACATAGCTGCCCCCTGCTGCACATGTGTGTATAGGTTGAATGCAGAGAATACATTTTGTTGTAGTTCAGTGTGTGCTATGCCTTGCGTCACGATGACAAATAGTCACTTTCACTTGATGGTTAGTAACATCCAACACAATATCTGTGAAATGCAGCTGAACTAAATACAGCTGAAGTTGAAAATAAAAGATTCAGTTAAATCTTAAACTCATCTTAACATTAAATCTGTTCTTAACTTGAACCAAACTCCAGTTTCATTGGATAATCCACTTAGTTTCACCAGATTACAATAACAGTGTCTGTAAATTGTATATCTGGGCGCAGCAATAGTGTGACTGATGTTTCTGAATAGTAAGGTATGAGAAGATAAGGTGTAATAAGATTAGGAAAAAAATCAATGCAAAAAACGAAAGCTGGAGTTAAAAAATTGAGATAAAGAAAAAAAAACCTGTTACTTCTAACCACAAGATCGGAAAGCCCAGCAAATATTCTCCATCAGGTAAACAGAAATAAAGATCTCCCTTTGAAGAGGGAAAAAAAATAAAGCGCCACAGTTGTTTCCTTTACTGAGAAAATGAAACAAAAAAAGAGTATTTCCAAAGCACACTAAAACTGAACAGGTTTGTGGATAGATGAACCTGGAGGCTTCATTTTGCTAAAATATGTAAATGAACAGCCATATGGAAAGGTTTCAGCACCTTTGGAAATATTAAGTTTGTTTGATTTTCTAACTGAAAATAAATTCCACATCCTCCACTAAGAATTCTCAGTTTTAGAGCATTAGAAAAAAAAATATATATATATAAAATATGCCATTACTTCTGCACAGATCACATTTTCGTGTGTATTTTTTGATATACTAAATTATATTGGCATTTAAAAAATAAATGCATTTATTCCAAATGAACTGCAAACTTTCTGCAGGATTTGTATTCTATTTAGAGGTTATGTATTATATTACATTTTTCACAATTTATCATTGCCATACTTTGAGCAGTTCTTTATTCTTTATTCATGTGACTACCACATGTGACCACGACGTTTTACCACAAATCAAGCCTATCAGTTCTTAACACATGACATTTTTATCACAATAGTGACTTTTTTGGCAGCTGAAACAGCTCCACATCCCCCGATAAACATTTTAAGATCATGACTGCTGCTTTATTCCAGATGCAGACTGAGCTTTACCCCACACACAGACTTTTACTTGCCCCCCTGCCATTTTAAAGGAACACCCAGGGTTTTTCAAGCTTATCTCAGTTTGTCACACATGTGGTGTACAAATACTATGCATGATAGTTTAGGGAAACAGAAGAAAAGAAAACGAAAACCCTGTTGAGTCAAAACACCTACAGCATTGTATAAAAATGCTGGAACCTCCCCTTTCTTTATCTATTTTTCTCTTTTTTTGCATCCATGAGAAAAAGAACACATATTTAACTAAATCTTTGCACAAAAGCCTCAAAATGCAGTATGTCTCAGTATTTAGAGTTCATTCTTGTCTTCATCAAAGCTTCTATTCTTTTCAGGAGACTTGATTTCAGTTTACAGAGATATGTGCAGGGAGGCTTTACCCCCAAAATTCTTACATGCTGGTTATATTTTCTGCTCCTCATGATCCGGGTTAATTCCAAATTACATATTTATACTTATCAGCGCATAAAACTTTTCTCAGACATTCAGATTCAGGTGTTGTACTGCAGATGTTCTTCTTTCTTCTCAGTGTTTCCTTTTCTCAGTAATTGCTCTTAAACACTCATTCTTTCACACTGGCATTTTCACAGGATGAAGGCTGGATAGAATAAACTGTTGACTTCCTGATTGAAAAGTGAATGTTTAATCTATTAATCTGTTGGGTGGGCTGTTGGACTAGCTTTATGACTTTCTTTTTCCATTTTTCCTTCCTCGCACAAATGCATGATCATATCTAAGCACTTGAGATATATCACCTGTTAAAGCAATTATCTGAACACGAAATAAATGCAGGAAGGTCTATAACTGTTGCACAGGTTTGCACAATAATCTACATAACACTACTGCAGGGGTACAGGACTGTGGGACTCAAGCAATTGTCCCCTGGTCCTTTCAGATCCTTATTGCCTTTTTTAATTTCAAAAGTTTCAATTTTTTATTTTTTAGTTTAAAAAATTATCATTTGTTTTCAGTGGTTATTTATGATGGAATGTGTTTTAAAAGTAATTTAATGTAATAAGCACTAAAATAAAAGCTGCACTTTTGTTATTAATGGTTCCTACTTTCTTTTGACACAGCTCAAGCCTTTTCATATAGTTTGATATTTTAAAATCACTAACTGGCATCCATTGACATCCACAGTTGGATCTGCTAAGCAGGGCGTCTGCACAGTCTGAAGCTCCAGTTAAGGTCAATAATAGTCATAAGGCTTGCTTGGGGAGGCTGGAATTCCTGACAGACTGAAGGATTATTCCTTTTCCAGTGCAAAGAACAAATTTATTAAAGCATCATCTTATGATTCATTAGTGTAGTAAAGCTCACCAGCAGCTGAACACAGACACCATAATCACTACCAGTAATATCTGCTCACGGATGAGTTGCCTCATTAGTTTATTCGGTGGTAGTATGAACTAGTTTGGCTAAATAATAGACTGGGTGTGTGAAAAATCTTTTGCAATTCTGAATCACACGTATAGTCTAAAATGGAGACCAAAACCATGTCTTTGTTATTTTGATTTTGGTATTAACTTCAAAAAAGAATTTATTTTCCTGTTTCAAGCAACTTTTTGAAGTAGAAGAAGCACATGAATCCATTTTGGAATGCTGTTGAGCCTTTTTGTTCCTCTCATCTTTTTCTCTTTGTTTTGCCTTCAGGCAGCATGGTGGCCATGGGTTCTCCCTGTGTTCTCCCTGTGTCTGTGTGGGTTTCCTCTCGGTCCTTTGGTTTCCTCCCACCATCCAAAGACATTTAGGTCAGGTTGAGTGGAAATGCTAAATTACCCGTAGGTGTGAGTGTGTTTGTCTGTGTGTCTGCCCTGTGATGGACTGGTGACCTGTCCAGGGTGTTTCCCCGCCTTTCACCCTGTGTAACGGTGGTGGGGTTTAGGGAGGACGCCAACGCTGAGCCAGGAGTTCGGATCAAAAATCTTTATTAACTATACTTCCAAAAACAAGAAACAAGGACTGCAGTCCTAACTAAAACAAGGGAACTGCAGCCTAAACCAAGATACCAGAAACCACCACAGCGTGTAGGCAGAGCCTAACAAATGAGCCACGCTCTGTTCTGACTCATCGGGGCTTAAATAGTCAGCCCCAATGAAACACACCTGTGCCTTCATTAGCTCAGGTGTGTTCAGTCAGAACAGAGCGCCCTCTATCGTGCACAAAACACCTCATCTGTGACAGAATCCCCCCCCCGAAAGGCGCGGCTCCCGAAGCGCCAAAACATAGCTGAACCTCTGGGGGGAGGTCAAGAACAAAAAACACTTCACAAAAGTCTCCCCTAGGGGCTTACGGCCAGGTCCACAAAACAATCTCCACACAAAGGACCCCCGACCAGCCATGTCCAGGCACTGGAGGCGGTGAGGGGAATCCCAGAAGTTCAGTCCACCTCTTTAACTGTTGCCCGGACTTGACCCTAGAGTCACTGGAGGAATCGCCTGATTCAGTGGAACACCTCGCCTTGGCGGAATCTGAGAGAAGGCTAAACACAGATCTTAAAGGGTTCAAAGAGGAAGTCTTTCTCACATAGTCCGAACTCTGTTTCCAACCCCTGCCATCCTTGTTCTTCATGTCTCTCATCACAGAATCTACAGTGCAGAAACAGTCGTTCGCTTTCTTGAACTGAGACAGGTCATTGCTGATGTCTTTTGGCTCCTTCCTCTTCTTGATCATACCTCCCTGCTGCTTGGAGCCCAGTGAGGCAACATTCCAGCTCATGGTTCCATTACGAGAAGCTCCACTTGGACTCCTCCACAAACCACCTTGTTCTGAGTCTGCTGAACTGTGAGGGTGAACTAAAGGTTGGGAGGCATCATGCAGCTGTTCAACCTCTGGAATCTTTCCCTGCTTCTCCATCAGACTGTTCTTCAGCTGCTCCGCTCTGGCTTTAATCACCAGGGTCCCAGCATACACTGGTGTCTGTGGAGTGAGTCGAGATTTGAAGATCGCCAATCTTGCTTCCATACCTCTGACCTGCTTCTCCAGCTCGCTGAGCTTGCTAACCTCACTTTGGGCTTCTCTCAGTTCAGCCTGCAGAGCAACGCTGTGGTCCCGCACCCATCTCAGCTCCGCTCTGGTCTGATTCAGTTGTTCTTCCATAGTGGCTATTTTAGCTTCCAGCTTCTCCTGAATGGTTGGAGTCTCAACCTTCTTAGTTGCCTGGCATACAGTTTGGTCCCCCTGTTCATCCGTTCTCTCCAGCCTTTTTCTTTGGACAGCCGTCACAGCTTGCAGCTTTATTCTAGAGACCTCTCTCTCTTCTCTGAATTTCGCGCTCTTTCCTTGAAGCTCACCTTTGTCTTGAGCCAGAGCTTTTCCTTCTGTTTCCATGGCTTCGATCTCCCTTTGGCAACTGGACAAGAGTCCTTTGGTCCTCTCCAGCTGAGGAAGCAGATAGGTGATCCTTTCCTTGCGTTTCAACCCTTCATTCGTGACCGAGGCATTCACCTGTAGCATCGAGGCTTCTTTCGCCATCAGCTGCTGGTAGAGCTCTGTCAGCAACTCCTCCTGTTCAGTGATCTGAACATTCATGTAGCTGATTTGTTCATCTCTGAGGTGAGATTGGATTGTCTTTGCAGCTCTGATGCGTTTGGCCAGATCCCTTGCCTGCTTTCCTCTGAATGACTTTTGCAAGCAAATTGCAGCATGTCTGAACAGCTGATACCTCTGCTTTTGTTGATGCCCAAGCTTCCACCTTCTGAACCTCCTCTGAAGAACACTTGCTGCCCAGCACTGCTTCTTGAAAACCAATCTTTGCTGGTGCATTCTTACTACAGCCTGAATCATGGTGGCAGCTTTGTGCATTGCAGCAACATTCTTTCGAACAGAAAAACCCCTAAAAGCTGCCTGGATGCATATCGCAGACCTTTTTAACACCTGGAATCTCTCATGTTCAAATTTACCCTTAGTGTAGGACCTAAAATGTCTTTGAATGATGATGGCTGACACCCTTATGGCCTGGTACTTAACTACCTCCCGGTGTCCTCTGAACGCAGCCTGAATCAGGGAAGCTGCCTGATGTTGCAGAATCACCTCCCTTCTGACCCTCTGACCTCTGAAGCAGGTTTGCAGGAACATGGCAGCAGAGCACAATTTCAAGAATTCCTCCCTCTGCTTTCTGGCATCAAGTGTGGAGCGATACCTAAGCTGGATGGCAATAGCAGCATACTTGATGCATAAATATCGTGTCCGAGCACAGTGAGCCCTGTAAGCACATTGTATCACAGTTGCAGCCTGGTGCTTCTGTTTCAGAGTCTGTCTGGTCTTTATCCCTCGGAATGCGGCTTGCAGAACAACAGCAGCCATCTTTTTCTCCTTCATAGACATTTCTTGCTTCATCATCTTATTAGCTCGGTAATATCGCTGAACAGTCCTGGCTGCCCACAGTAGCTTCAGGTAGTACTTTCTGCTCAAATGCTTCCTCACCTGCGCCTGAATGGTTACTGCAGCCTCATGTTCAATTTGCCTCTGCACCCGAACTTTCATTCTAAAGTTCCCACTAACCTGGAGCTGCTCCTTCTCGGCTTTCTGTGCAGCGAATGGCTTAGTGATGCTGGGTTTGGGGGTCGACTCCTTGATGCCGCTCTCCTTGCTGTGAAGGGCTTCCTTGGTCGACCTCCCCGGTTGCCCGATGCAGGAATCGGTCTCTGCTGTCTCCCTGCTCTCTGTGTCAGGAACGGCCTTCTTTGCCACTGCCTCGCTTCTTCTGTTGCGGGCGGCCTTCTTTGCCTTCCTCTTGTGTTTAAGGTTGCAGGAAGCGTTTATTTCCACCGTTTTGCTGTTATTCGTGCTGGCTGTGTTCACCGCTGTACTCTCACGTTGAGCTGCGCAGAATGCCACATTTACCGTAACGCCTCCATTAGCTGCGCAGGCAGAATCCTTTACCGTAGCGCCTCCATTAGCTGCGCAGTGAGAATTCTTTACCGTAGCTCCTCCATTAGCTGCGCAGGAAGAATCCTTTACGCGACGTCCAGGTACTGGCGGCTCATTCTGTAACGGTGGTGGGGTTTAGGGAGGACGCCAACGCTGAGCCAGGAGTTCGGATCAAAAACCTTTATTAACTATACTTCCAAAAACAAGAAACAAGGACTGCAGTCCTAACTAAAACAAGGGAACTGCAGCCTAAACCAAGATACCAGAAACCAAATCAAGATACCAGAAACCAAATCAAGATACCAGAAACCAAATCAAGATACCAGAAACCACCACAGCGTGTAGGCAGAGCCTAACAAATGAGCCGCGCTCTGTTCTGACTCATCGGGGCTTAAATAGTCAGCCCCAATGAAACACACCTGTGCCTTCATTAGCTCAGGTGTGTTCAGTCAGAACAGAGCGCCCTCTATCGTGCACAAAACACCTCATCTGTGACACCCTGTGAGAGCTGGGATAGGATCCGGCACTGCCCACAGCCATATAATCAGGACAAGCAGTTATGAGAGTGAGGTTTGCCTTCGTTTGTTTGTTGTAATAATATATTGTCATTCCTATAAACTTATAATAGGCTTTGCTGTCAGTTTAAAACCTTACTTCCTGCATAAAATAGATTGCTGTATCTGTTAATACATCACATTGCAGAATGTTCTGTACATTCCAACAATCAGAAATGTATAAAGATATTCACACATTAAAAACATATTTTGGTAACACTTTATTTGGATGCTTTTAGATACTCAGTTTGTTCGTTCCCATCTAACAACACATTTGTTAAATGTAAGGATTCTATTAAATGTAACCTTAATATAACCCAAACCTTATTATAATCCTAATCTTAAAACCGCTGTGTGCTGTGCTGTTTTACAATGGCAAGAATAGTCACTTTCGTTTATTGGTATCTTGGAATAATTATAATACAATGTAACAAATTCCAGAGTCATTATGTTATATGCAATAATTTCCTCATCAAGCTCAGTTTATATACATTTGCAGCATTTAGCAGACGCTCTTATCCAGAACGACTTCCATGTCCTAATTACAAGGACAGTCCCCCTGGAGACACTCAGTGTTAAGGGTCTTGCTCAGAGACCTAGTGGTGGTAGTGCCAGAGGTGGGGTTCGAACCTGGGACCTTTTGAGCTATAGGTCTATAGGCAAGTACCTTACCACTAGACCACCACCTCACTTATAGAGTTTATATAAGTTTATATCAGTGTGTCTTTATTAACCTTGAGCACGTTTTTTGGGGCAGGTATAATAAATAATATGCTTAATTTAATGCTACTCCATTCTGATGGGAAATAAATTTATCCAAAACTGGAGCAGTACAGTATAAAAGCAGTTACTCTTAATTTTAAGGTTTTCTGGTGTCCATGCATAATTGTGAGGGGCCTATTAAAACTTCACCCACACCACTCAAAAATGAAGAAAAAAAAAACTGCAATTTGTACAGATGTATGCCATGCTTTCCAAACATGTTTGACTGTAGAAAAAAAATGTTTTCCACATCAACTCTTTTTAAGGGTTTTCTTTTGGTGTAAACTGTTTTTTTTTTTTCCTAAGAACAATAATCAAATGAAAGATCCATGATTATCCATAACTGTGATGGTTCGGTGGCGGTAGAGGGCACCCTGCTCTGATTGTGCAAACCCGGTCATTGGGTGTCAGATGTGCCTCATCAGGGGTTGGCGTTATAATCCCAAATGAATCAGAGCAGGGCGCTGATCATTCTGTGTGTTCACCTCTGTGTTTATTTATGTTATGTTTTACACATTATTTTCAGTATGCTTAGTTCTGTGCACGTGATTTCCGTTATTAAAGTTCAGTACGAAGCTCTCGGCTCTGCATTGATGTCCAGCCCCCGACACTACTTCGTTATATATCAATAATCAATCAATCAAAAAGTTTTCGCCCATACTTTACAAAAGTAATTGCTCTTACACTAAAAATTCAACAGATAGTGATAGGATTGAAAAACACCTGGTCCAATGAGCACTTTGGAGCACTTTGGATCCTTGCTGAATAATTATTTGCTTTTTTGAGTCCAAATATACTGTGAAGGTCTTTTAAGTCTCAGATGCATTGAGTTTATTTCAATGGGATGGAGTCGCATTCTCGGCCAGAATGCTGTGAGTGAAATAACCAAGCTGTCTGGCAGCCGGGGCCATTGATTCCCTGCCAGTAACTCAGCTAGCATGTCATTGTTATCCTACCGTATCTCAAGGTATAAAATGTATTCAAGTCATTGGGTGAAAGGATATGAATACGCTTGGGGGGGAAACCACACATGGCCTGCATCTGCTGCTATGATCAATTTATTCCGTTATGGACTGGCTTAGCAAACAATTTGTGCTTGCCTTTTTATAACCTAGCGTAGGCACAGCTTTAAAATACAAGCTTCAGACAGGATAGCTTTTCTGCTCTCTGTATCAGGTTGACCTGTGATAGACTGGACACCTGTCTGGGTTGTTTTCCTGCCTTGTCTCTGTGTGCACTGGGATGATGGATGGATGTTTGCTGTACCGGTTGTATATGTATAAGGAAGGTTTTTTATTTTTTTGTTTGTTTTTTAATTATAGGAGCTAATGCTGTGCGCATTTGTGTTGCATTCTTCTTTACAGATCACATGCATCATTTTTGCTCTGTTTGTCTGTGTGTTTGTGTGTGTGTGTGTGTGTGCAGGTTTCCTCCAGTCAGTGAGAACGCTGCTGTTGGCAGGGTGGTGGGGGTCATCCTTGCTGCTGCCATAAACCAGAGCATTGTCTACTCCATCATAGAGGGTAATGAAGGGGGTGAGTTCATATTTTCACACTACCTGTTCTGTTTCTGCTGATCAAAGGCTAGCATGGCCCACTACTGAAAAAGCACATAAAGATAATGAGGGGTTTGCAAAGCAAAAGCCTAAAATTTAACATCTTGGTGAAAATAATTTGACATACATTTGGATGCAAAAGTTTAACATGGTAAGTGGGAAAAGAAGTACTATTTAAAAGTACTGTTTTTTTTTTTATTTGCTGAATTTAACATGTCGCGTTAAGATGTTGAAAAAGGTATTTATTACAGCGTATTATTGGATAAAGCAGGGAAAAAGGTTAAAATGCAAAGCTTTACATTTATACAAGCAGTGGGCTTATATAAATTGTTGTTGGTCAATTACAATTTTTGTTGGTCAATTATTTTTACATGAAATTTGCAATTTACAGATGACAAAAAGCATGACAAAAATTGACATTTTGGTCTGCAAAACAGCAACTACATGCATTACATGACTGTATTCATGATATAACATCTACACTTCCATTTACAAACACAGATGTACCATAACAGAAATTGTTCACTTTTAGGCCTGAATTAAAACACATATAATCTTTACATCAAAACATTTCCATTCCAGTCCTTTATATCCTTAGTCCAGTATTTTTTCTGGGGTTCAGGAAAAAAATCACAAAATTGTGCTGAATTAAGAGCCTTTGAAGCAGAATAAGCAGCCCTTCACCTCCATCCACTCACCGTCATTAGGCGAGGTAAAATATCTCATGTAGCACATTAGATTCAGTAAGACTGAACAACAATAATGGCCTAATGAAAGACTGCAGATTCAGATGACAGCCTGCACACACCTGCTAAGAGAGCTCCGAAGCTCTGTGACAGAAGGCTTTGTCTGAGGAAGGGTTCCTTATTGCTGATGTCTGAGTAAGGAGAAGGAGATATGCAGTAAGACAGAGAAAGAGAGGCCCATCATCAGCATGATTAAACCTCAAGCGTTTCTCGTGTGTTCAAATTAAATTGCCTACCATATTGGGAATCACATTTGAATACATCTAGGGCCTCTCGGAAATGAGGGTGAATTGGTTTTGGTTCTTTCTCATAAGGCGGAATCAGAAAACACGGGCAATCAAAGTGCCGTTTTCATTAGCAGGCATAAAAGCAACAGGATAAAGCAATCAGCGTAGTCCTCAAAGTTGCTAAATCTAAAGTGTTTAACACGATGACATCACCTAAGTGCTGGAATAATCCTTAACGAATAGTAATGAGCCTCCAGACGTGCTTGGGGTAGTGCATCTGAAATTCAGAGTTTACCCAGTGTTAGATCTAGACTCATAAAATAGTTCACCTAAAATTACAAACACTTGTAATGATTACGAGAAGTTTTTCCATAATTCAATCTCACTTTATTTTGGATGGTCCCTGGATGATCTACACATGTTTTCAATTGATGTGCCTTAATGGATTGCCAACAGCATGAGGGTTTAAGGTTAGAATTAGGATTATATTTAGGGTTATGATTGGTATTAGAGTTAGATGAAGTAGATTTAACTTTATAACTTCAGCTGCATTTAATTAATATTTGGGGCAGCGGTGGCCTAGTGGTTAGGGCATTAGCTGCATGATCGGAGGATCGGGGGTTCGAACCCCTTCCCAATAGGTTACCCTGAGGTACCCTTAAGCAAGGTACCGTCACTGCTCCCTGGGCGCTTTCAATAGCTGCCCACTGCTGCACGGGTTTGAGTGTGCATGGGTTAAATGCAGAGGTTGGGGCAGCGGTGGCCTAGTGGTTAGGGAGTTGCCCCTGCATCGGAAGATTGCGGGTTCAATTCTCTCCTAAGTAGGTTGCCCTAAGGTACCCTTGAGCAAGGTACCATCCCTGTCACTGCTCCCTGGTCACTTTCAATAGCTGCCCACTTTTGCATGGGTTAAATGCAGAGGTCCAGTTTCGTTGTGGTTCACTCTGTGACCTCGCAATGACAAGGGTTGTCAATTTCATTAAAATTTTGTTTTAGCATTAATTTGTAAGAATAAGAATAAGAATATGTTTTATTTATAGAGCACCTTTCATATAGAGCACCTTTCACCTCAAGGTGCATTACATTTACCTAGCAATTCAGAGAACTGTTACCTAACAAAAAGAATTAAATGTAAAAAAAAAAAAAATATATATATATATATATAGTATATATATATATATATGGTATATATATATATATATATATATATATAGATAAGATGAAAGATAGATGCAGATATTAAATTATGCAGTTAGAGAGTAAGAAAAAATGCTGTAAACAAAGAATGCTTTCAGAAATATAAATAATGATTGTTTATTTTTATCAATTTACAAAATGCAAAGTGAGCGAACAAAAGGAAAATCTAAATCAAACCAATATTTGGTGTTACTACCTTTTGCCTTCAAACCAGCATCAATTCTTATGGCCCCCACAGAGCCCTGATCTCAACATCATTACGTGTGTCTGAGATTACATGAAGAGACAGAAGGATGTGAGGAAGCCTACATCCACAGAATATCTGTGGTTAGTTTAGAACAACCTACCAGCCGAGTTCCTTCAAAAACTGTGTGCAAGTGTACCTAGAAGAATTGATGCTGTTTTGAAGGCAAAGGGTGTTCACACCAAATATTGATTTGATTTAGATTTCTCTTTTGTTCATTCACTGCATTTTGTTGATTGATGAAAATAAATGATTAACACTTCCATTTTTGAAAGCATTCTTTGTTTACAGCATTTTTTCCACACCTGCCTAAAACTTTTGCACAGTACTATATATATAGTATACACAAAATAAGTAAATAAACTTAAAAAACTAAAATACAATATATAAATGTGATTTATATGAAACATTTTGTAAATGCTCTAAATAAGTTCTCTAGATAAGTTCTAAGAAACATATTTTTGAATGACATCATATAGTTATGCATTTAGCAGAAAGCTCTTTTAAATTAAAAAAAAATTATAATAACTAATATAATAAGAAATAATAATTGTAGGGGCCTGGCAAATATCTATTGGTAATGTGTTCTGAAGCTTTGGTGCATAAAAACGAAAGGCTTCCGCATATTTTGTGTTTTAGGAATTTTCAGTAAAGCAGCACTTGATGATCTTAAGGCTCAATTAGGAGTGTATTCTATCAGACAGTCTGTGATGTATGTACATCTCAGTTCATTAATAGCTTTAAAAACCATTAAAAGAATGTTAAAATCAGCTTTAAATGAAATTAGCAGCCAGTGTAATGAAGATATAATAGGAGTTATATGTTATTTGTTCCTGTGTTTTTAGTCATTTTGGTTTAGTCTTGGTGAGTTTTTGACGTAGATTATTTCAAATGAACGATGGTTCATTAAATCCATTTATAAAAAAGTTGAACAGTTACCATTGCTCATAATTTTTTATCTAAATGTATTTACTGAACACGAGAACACAAGAATCTTTTTCCCTGCATAATATAGCTTTTAGCCACCACTTTAAAAAAAGCAATGAGTCCCTTGGTTACAGCTATTTTTGCTCATATAGGGAGTTTAAATCATCCCTTAATTATAGCAAAAATGCATGAGCTCTTTGGGCTTATAACTTTATTATATCAGCACTGCTGTCTCTTTACAAGATCGCACAAACATATAGGCAGCCCTGCTGAGTAGGTAACCTTTATCCACTAAGTGCTGGAAGACTGAATATGTAGCCATTTATTTTCATGATGCACAGATAAGTCAGACCTCAAAAGGAACTGTAGGCAAATTATGAGGAGGCATCTTGAGATGATTTGAGTTTTTGGGAGCATTTAGGGGAGTCTGAGTTCAGCTGGTCTGTTTGCATAAGCTTAGGACACAATAGCACTGTGGTCTGAGGCAACTTGGAATGATGAAATGGTGTGAAAGTGCGTGGAAATTCCCTTTCATTCACTTTAAAGATTTGGCAGTCAGTGTGTTGTTTGGAGTTCTAGTTTAATCCAGAAACAAACTGAGTGTGTGGTTTAGAAACACTGATATCCTGCTCTTTCTTCCCAGGTGAATTCGACCTGAACAACCACACTGGAGTCCTCAGCACGGTCAAGCCACTAGACTATGAGTGCAACAGCAGTTACATCCTCCGTGTGGAGGCCAACTCTATGAGAGTTGTCTCCTCCAACCTGCGGGCACCTTCTAAAAGTGAGTCAGTGCTGTCAATTCTGCAGTCTTTCTTTATAAAACTAAACTAAAACTAAACTGGTATCACTTGCAAAAAAAACATTTGATGTATTTAAACATGAAGGTGATTTAATTTCTTTAAAGTCATAAAGATCTTAAAAATGTATTAGCAGTTTCACATGAATTAAAACAATAAAGTCATATTAATATGAATGTATTTCATCAGTGATATTTCCAACTGACAAATGAGCAACCAACAAACTATGAGCTTAGCAATGTAGATTAGTAGGAACTACCTGTTTAGCTGGCACAATCTTTTTATTCTGAAATATATATTTGTAAATGTATTAATCTAGGTAAATTTTATTAATCTATACATTTTTAACAAATGACTGTTACAATATCAATGACAATGAATAGCCATTAATATACCAAATGTAACCATGTATAAACCCTTAAAAAAGGTAGTGAGACCAAGAAAACTTGAATCCTATGAATTATCATTACTTTTTTAAGATGAGGGTGGCCGTTTCAGTTTAAATAGACTTCTTATGCTAAACATCAGCACCTGAAGACAAGGAAGGACTAAAATCTAATGTTCTAAATAAGGCAACTCTTTAAGTTTAGTGCCAAAATTATCATAAGTTTAATTACATGTTTTTCAAAAGCAGCAATCAAGTTTTAAATAGTTTTAAGAGGAAATTCAGTATTTTTCTTCAGCTGACCTGTTAGCAAAAATGTAAAAATATTATTATTATTAATAACCAATAAAATCAATCTCTTCCTCCTCCCACCACCATGCCTATTAACACTCTGCTAGTTTTGAAACCCTTCAGAATCCTGCTTTTTATGCATCCATACAATGGAAGGAAATGTTTTATGCATCTATACAATAGAAGGAAATATGTCTTGCCTTGAAGAGTGTACACTGCATCTAGAGAGAAATGTTAACATTTGCATTAATGTATCTCAAAAATGAGGAAGTGCTTGGTTAGCAGGAAAACATAAAGCTATAATAATTTCATTCATTGATTCCTTTATTCAATCATTCATTTTCTTAACTTTTCTAGTCTTATCTTGACTAGAGTCATGGGGGTGGTGGTTGCAGCTGGGCCTCTCCAGGTTCCAAGCACCCAGGCTCTTCCAGGGTGAAAATCCGATAAATAGACTGGACAGGTCATCAGTCTATTGCAGGGCAGACATACAAACACACTCACATAATCACTTTCTAGGTACAGTGTAGCATCTCCAATTCACCTGATGGGCATGTCTTTGAACTGTGGCAGGAAACTGCAGCAACAGAAGAAGACCCATACAGGCATTGGGAGAACATGCAGACTCCACACAGAAAAGACCCAAGCCACCTAGTTTGGTAATTGAATCCAGGATCCTCTTCTGCTCCTTTTATTTGCGACCATATTTAGCATAATTACCTATGAAAGTTTAGTTGCAAATAAATTTTCACTATGAAGGTCAGAGGTTTCCATGGCTTTGGTGTTTCGGTGATTATTGATGATTGTCATTCAAGGCTGAAAATGTTGATCCCACTGATGTTGTGGGTTGCTGAAGGCAATAGTTGATTTATTTAATTAACCACAGGATGCAAACACGCCTGCAACAGTCAGTCAAACCTGAAGTGAATTAGATCTCACCAGCATTTTGCAAGCCAATTAAGATGAAGTGTGCACGACAGACATTCTTGTAACCTCAAACTGAAAAGCGCCTCTGCTGGCGAAACATGATGCCACTGTGATCTGGCAGCACTCCTAACAGGTCCATGTTTTCCCTCAGCACTCTATCAAATGATGAAGCCTGCAGAACATTAGGCAGTACTCCAGCTCTAAATGCAGGGGAGGTAGCGTGAAAGGAAACCACATTGTTTGATTTATTATGTCCGGGGGAGGATGCATGGCCTCTTGAACCGAGTGGATGGAAGGCCTTTCGCTCAATTAACAGGAACACTTCAGATAAACACAGATTAGCCTGTAGCAATTCACTAGTGGCACAGTTCTGCTGTGTAGCCTTCCCAGATACTGAACATGCCAAGGTTGAGTGGCTCATTCTAAGTGGCAGCAGGCATGTGACGAGAAAGGTTTGGAAGCTCCTTTTGGCATCAGCGCTGCACTTTGTCAGATGACAAATGACACTACTGCTCTTGCTGTACCTCGCTGCAACACAACATGATTCTGCGTTTTCCTGAAATGACAGACAGAACAGAGTGTAAACTGCCAAGCGATGTTTTGCTAAGTACAGTGGTTCACTCTATCAAAATGGATGAGTCAGTGGGGAAAGGTTTTTTCATTGGCAGATTCAGACTTTCATTCTTTCCTTTCTTAAATGCAGTTTTGTAATTATTACTGAATAATTCAGTACAAGTACAGTTACAGGTTATAAGTAATAGGGCTTAGAGCTGCTCGCTGGCAAGAAGTCAAAATCAAGGTCAGACACCATGCATACCTTTTTGAAATGCATAAAAAAATGCAAGACAGATTTCTAAAGATGGAGCTCTAAAGTACAGAAGCTGATTACTAAACGAAAAGAAAATTTGAACTGAGATAGAGATGTCATATAAATGTCTCTTTATCTAAAGAATAAGTTAAAGAGGCAGGTTTTGCACAACATCCTGAGGTTAATCTGTCTTATGACCAGGTTGTGAATATCGCTTACATAGGGTACTGATGAAACAGCCTTGAAATAATGCCTTTAGCTTGTCTTGCAGTGGTGTGTCTGCAGTTTCCAGGAAGAATATGACTAACTTGAGCATGAATCTAATTCTGTTAATTAATTATAGTTATAATTAATAATCTCTTTGGAGAAAGGGGTGACCAATCAATATATCATCAATAATATATCTTCTGTTAATTGCCAATCACGATTGGTCTAGCAACACAGGTATAGTGCAGAAAGCTGCAATATGCAAATTAACCTCTGACTAGTTAGTGTTTTTGTCAAGGTGACCAATCCCAGCTCCATGTTAGTGTATTCGTGTTATCCTGCAAAAAATCACATTATAGTGGCCACTTTTTTCCTTGAAATGTTACAGAGAGGCCATAGTTTTCCTTCTGCTCCATTTGTTGTCTTGGTCACATATTTCACGATGTTTTTTTTTTTTCTTTAATAAATTGTCAGTGTTTTATCTATCAATTAATTAAGTCCCAATACCAATATTTGATATAAATAAACCCACAAAACGTACTAAAACTAATGATAACAGTATGTCTGCTACAGTATGCGCTGTAAGTTATTTGTCAGACTTTGATGTAGTTGGTTTTAGAAATGTGTATGTTTTTAATTTTTTTTGCAATTATTTTTATATTTTCAATAATTCAATTCTGAAAAATATCCCTTGCTGTTGTTTCTTACCATCAAATTTAACTGAACTTGTAATAGTCATTTTCTCTATGCTTTTGATTGTTGTGCAAATGTTTTCTTTAGATCAATAATCAATAGCCTCTGATCTCTGAAAAGTGTCTCAAAGAATGTTCTAGAATTCTGATAGGTTTGACTAGCTGATTATTTAAAATAATGACTAGATTACTAGTTCATGGTGACAGATCGACATCAAACTGGTCATTCAAGCAAGCTATCAAGATAAATTGGCTCTAGAAAAAAGGGAATTACTGGAGATTACTGACTTGTTGTCAGTTTAGCTGTCAGTTTTCTAACGTATCAGTTGCATACAAAAAGGAAATTTGGTTTGCATGCAGGTAACACAGCCAAGGTATTTATCGAGGTGCAGGATGAAAATGACCACCCCCCAGTTTTCACCAAATCCTTCTACATTGCTGGGGTTGCTGAGGATGCCAAGACTTTTACATCCGTCCTGCAGGTCCAGGTATGTCAGAAACTCCATAACCTTCCCCAGAATGCTTTTCTGAACTTTCTAGCCTGTATTAGGTTGGATCACTGTGGAGTGTTTTAGCTCAACTTCATGAGCACGGAATGCTTGTCCATGGCCTCAGAACTACTTGTCTAGACAGAAAATTGTCTCAGACACCCGAGTGGCAATAAGTCTTGCCTGTGCCAGTGCTTCTGAAACTTCCTATACAATACTAGAAGTGCTGTTTATTATTAGCGACACCAGTCTGTAGAGGAGGTGTTGGATGGTGGTCCTTATGTGTGACCAGCTGGGGTCTACGAGATTGGCTCCTCTCAAAACTGGCAGCCTGTGAAATGCCAAGGCCGTTGAGGCTGCCTGATACAGATCTCACCACAACTGTCAATAGCACAGACGACAGACAGAGGCCGCAGAAAAGATCCTCATAAATCAGCCAGGCTTTCTCCTGCATCAAGGAGCATGTCTTCATTCCCCCTTTCTCATTTTCTCCTTCTCCTTCTTTTTCCTTTACACCCCTCACTCTCACAGAGCAGTGTCTTGTTCTATGCCTGAAGTAAAGGATTAATTGGACAGTTCCACAATTTTCCATGCATTATGCCATTCAAAGTTTCCCTCTGTATATTTGCACTGAATTTATGAGGCTAATAAGCTGGCCTTAAAGAACATTTAATTCCCACCAATGAACATCATGCACACACAATTCCTATAGTAGCACACACTAGCCTCAAAATAATATGTTGCTGTTCATTTGGTAAAACCTATATAATTTACTATTATCTATAAAAAGACAAAGAAGTGGCAATGTTGGACCAGTTACACAGACAAGTGAAGTGAAAGTGACTATTCGTCATTGTGAAACACAGCACACAGTGAAACACGACAAAATGCATTCTCTGCTTTTAACCCACACATACGTGCAGCAGGAGGCAGCCAGATCCAGCACCCGAGGAGCAGTAATGGAGACAGGACCTTGCTCAAGGGTACCTCAGGGAAACCTACTGATGGGATTCAGATCCACAACTTTCCGATCCTGGGGCCAAGTCCCTCACCACTAGGTCCTTCACATTGACTCTACAACTCTCTGGATCTGTATTAGGGGGTTATTCCTGTTTTGGTGAGGGTGGTAGTGAGTGCTTTCTAACTCATCAGTTCAAAATGCCCAATGGTGATGTGGGTTGGTTGCCAAGGCAATAACTTATAAATTATTTTCATTCTCATCATAGCATTCAGTGATCCCTTGCGTGGGTGGAGGCGGTGTTGTTTTGTATGAGGCCACCGGAATAAAAAATATTTGGAGGATGGAGATCAGTGGGAATGACATTTTCCCCCAGAGACAAGTGGACAAAAACCAGGCCACAAAAAATACACCATTTTCTCATCACAAGTCCCAGTCTCCAACTGCATCAAATTCTCATTTGTCTTTTAAAAAGTGCTTTAATCTCTTCAGCTCTATTGAAGTGCTTGACCTGCACTGACATTTTCCATCACCTGAGGAATAGTCATCACCTGAGGACCACAAATTTGAACCCTGTTTATTGTTATTCTTCTCCTGAATGTAAATGTGGATTTCACTTTCACTCCCACTATTTCACTATACCTGTTTAACCAGTTTTACATTTTGATCATGTAAATTTTGCCTTTGCAGTACATTTGACAGTGTACTTTAATCTTTATGCTTATCACTCATTTATTCAAATGTCTCCTTTAATTTGTCACCCAATTTTGGGTTTTGTGCCAAATTTAGCAGGTTTTGAAAAAAGAAAAGGTCAGATGTTAGTGAGAAATTAGCTCTTTCACCTCAGTGTGTTGTGATTGTAATGCCCTGTAGGGGGCCTTCAAGAGATGCTTAATTTTCCTGAGCACAAAGAACATCAAGAACATCTAAAGAAAAGGCTCATGACGTGATTATGTTGAATATAAAGACTGATTCTATGTGTACTCGAAAGGGCCTTTCAAGTAAAAGTGAAGCAAATGATTCATAAAGCCTGAACAACATTCAAGCTGTCAAGAAATGATTATATCCTTCCTGCAATGTCACTGCACAATTTCTCATCAGAGGTTCTAATCTTGAAGCTCTATGATTTAGAACTTAATTGAACTTTCAGTGATATGGAAGTGAAAATTCTAAACAAATTAGGGCAGACTCTTCTCTGTTGAAGATTTCTACATCAAATTATAGTTACGCATGTCACAGTCAGACTCAGATGAGTCATTTTTGCAGCATCGTACCTTGCTAACATATTGCAGCATGGAATATGTATCAAGACATGTCACTCCTACTTACAGTGTTTGTCTTTGCTTTCAATCTTCAAATGCATTTGATGTTGTCCTGTCAAAGTACAGCTGTAAATAACTTTAGGGAGGTGTGAGAGTGGGTGTTATTGTTAAATATTCCTGAATGTGCAGTGTATGCCAAATCTATGTATAAAAAACAGTATTCTGTAAACCCGATTACATTTTGATTTTGCTGAAGCAGTGGGGTTTTTTGCAAGTGAAACGCTTCTCTGCCTTTATCATGGGGAACATAATGCAAGAGGAGGGTAAGACACAGGACAGCGGTGGCCTAGTGTTTAGGTAGTTGGCCCCAGGATCTAGAAGGCTGTGGGTTCAAATCCCAGACCAGTACCATCCCTGAAGGTATCCTTGAGCAAGATACTGTTCCCATCACTGCTCAATAGTTGCCCATGACAGAGGTGGAATTTCAGGAATTTTAGTGTCTAGCTGTGTTTCACAATGACAAATATGATGCTGACAAAAAGTCACTTTCACATAACCCCTTAAGCTTCAAGGTAACCACTTTAGGTTTTTCTTTCAGTCTCACAGAAATTTGCATAAAAACAGGAGGTCTATAGGTATGTTTTTGGGTCAATTTAGAGACAGTCAATTCTGGGGCTTGGATAGACATAGCTTATACAGGGGCAGCGGTGGTTGAGGTTAGGGACTAGGCCCCAGAATCAGAAGGTCATGGGTTTGCATCCCAAACCAGTAGGTTGCTCTGAGGTAGCATTGAGCAAGGTACCATCCCCATCACTGCTCCCTGAGCACTATAAATAGCAGGCCTCTGCTACATGTATGGGTGAAAAGCAGAGGTTGAATATCATTGTGTTTCACTGTTTGCTGTGCCATGTTTCACAATGACAAGTCACTTTCACTTCACTTTATTACAGACAGGGGAATCCATAACTACAGGAAGAAGTGGTTAAAACTGTCAAAAAGAAAGACGCAAACTAGACTCAATCATTTTTACACAAATTACAATGTTCTAAGCCCATAATGCTCATTCAATATAGCCACTAATGTTCAGGGTAAGGGTTAAGCTAGCCCAGGGAAAATTAAACGCATAAGGGTACATTTGGCTCTTTTTTATTGCACAGCTTTGAGTTAAAATATTTCTCTCAGGTCATTCACACGCTTCAACATCTTGACCTAGTTAATCCAATTTGGACATTAACAGTTTTTTTGCCATTTTCTTGAGAATATACTACTTGCGAATGCACGACCAACATGTTAATTGTATCAATTCTTCTTACATTTGCAGGCTACAGCCCATCTGTATCATTTATTATCCCCTTTAACATTCATCTGCTATCCCCTTATTCATCAGTGTTAGGATCTGTGATGTTCCTGGCACTGTAGGAGCAAATACTTAACGCATGACAACTGGCAAATTTTCTGTGGACTTCAGGGTACAGCCTATGTGCAGTTTGATGTTATGATATTGAATTTTAATGTTCATGATCACATTAATATTCATAAATCATAAAATGAGCACTGTCCTAAATCCGGGAGTGATGACTACCACATGCAGAGATAAAAACGTCAGTCACAGTTACATGGGTGCTTTTTTCTTGCTAGCAGGAAAGAGCTAATTTCAGCACAAGCCATGCTGTATTTATTTAGCCAATGGTGTGTTAAGTTCAGAACACAGTCACTAGGGAGGCCAGTGTATTACTCAGAGGAGGTCTCAAGCCTGGATAAACCGGGTGGGTTACGTCAGGAAGGGCATCCGGTGGGCATCCAGTATGACTGGTAAAGGGAAAGAGCTAGCTGATATGATGGGGGCTATATGGGAGCTGTACTTTGCTCAAGAGTACTACAGGGCAACCTGCTGTTCCAGGATTCCAAACATGACATTCTGATCCATGGACCTAGTATTTTAACCATTAGGCCAGCCCTACCAAAGCTATTGTAGTTCATTTTTAGAGCAAGGTGAGAGAGATTTCTCAAGCTGGAGCTCTGAAGTACAGAAGATGGCTATTAGAAAAGAAGGTGTTGAGCTGAAATGGAGACGTAACATGGACATCTCTCTCTCATAAAATCCCTCTTTATTTATTTATTTTTGCTTACTCTATCAATCCTAAAAGCGAAAACCGATAAAGTGGAACATTTATTTCAATGGGATGATAAATCTGTCTGTAAAGCAGAACAATATGTTCGTAGAACAGACACTGTTCCTCAATGCTCTGCTAATTAACATTGATGCGATCCACTGCTCTTGAGAGAAAACAAGGCCTCCTGATTACACAATATCTTTTAATTTCCCCTGTGTTTCATTTTGTGTAGGAAAGAGCCAAAAGGGTGACAGAGACAGACAGAGAGACTTTGCTTTGTGCAATTGCTAATTCAATTTCACAGAACTTCTGCTTTCTCAAACCTGTATTGCAGTGGCAATCAAAAGTTTCCAGCTGGCAAGTTGCATCTACATCCTTGACTATATTTATAAAATCCAGTCGCTGTGTAGCATCATGTCCCAGTCTTCTCTGTTTGTAGGATCGCTAATATGCTCTAGTCCACCTGGCTGCCCAAAATGCCTGGACCTGATTGAAATGTGCGGTAACACCTTTTGAAAGGACTGTTAACTAGGCTAAATAGAGGGTCTTCTGGAAATCTAATCATAGTTTAGATCATGCATAACCATCAAAAATTTAGCTTTTTTGCAGCTTAATGCGCATATGTGATCTTTATGGACTCTTGAGTGAATGGCCAGTTTTGAAAATTCACCAGTGTGTACAAAATACATCTTTTACATCAAAATAGAATAAACAAAAAAAACATACCTGCTCCTGTATCACTTACTATTACTTTAACTTTTATCATGCTTTAGTATAATTGCAAGGAAATTAAATATATGGAGCAGAGGATTTTACATTTTTTAAAGTAAACTTCACCTTACTGCACTTTTGCTCACTCTTTGCAACTTTATTTGGAATTGTCAGGAATATTTTTAACCACAGGCCTGGCAAAAATATACTGAGATCTTATTGGCTCCTGAAAACCGCTTGGGTGGGAGAATTTGAGAAAAACATCTATTGTTTTCAGGGCTCTATTGTGATTCATCTAAACAGTTGCACTGTTGTTAAGAAACTGCAAGTTCATTCACTGGTGATGCCACAGCCATTTTATAGTCTCACAGTTATGAGTCCAGAGTTCTTTCTATTGGCCTCGCTTATTCTGGCTCAGACGAATGAGCCTCCTTCCCCTTATCACTTATCACTGCAATGTTAGCCAGCATGCTGCAGAAATGAATTTAGCTTATTCATTGATGCACATTCATTCTCAGTATATATTTTTTTGGCATATTTCAGCCTGTAAGAACAAATGGACAAGGTGTCTATTAAAATCGACAGTGCGAGTTGCTTTGTGTTTAGCCCACCAGCTTTATGTTCCATTTTGAATCTGAAATTAAAATGGAAATAAATATGCAACAGAAAATCTCAAAATGTAGAACTATACATTTACAATGATAAGAACTTTAAGGATGCTGAAATCTTTGTGTTAACATTTCCCCCACTACACAAACACACACACACACACACACACACACACACACACACACACACACCTACACACACACACACACAAAGACAATTTTACAAGCTCTTAGAAATCTCAGCCCTCAGAACATCGGAAGGCTGTGTAAAAGGCATCTTAAAGATCTCCTCCTAATGTCCAAAGTGTGTACTGCATAAATCAAGAAAGGATATTGTGAAACATTCTTAATGTAATGTTAAATGCCCAGAATCTAATATTTTTGGCCTAAGCCATTATATCAAATAAAAAACATTACAGTATTTATATAAAATATAAAAATATTTTTATTTATACAAATTTTGTATAAAAAATGTAAAAATGAGAAACTGTCCAAACCAAAGAGTGTGTGTGTGTGTGTGTGTGTGTGTGTGTGTGTGTATGTGTGTGTGTGTGTGTGTGTGTGTGTGTGTGTGTGTGTGTGTGTTGCAGGCCGTGGATAAAGACACAGGGAACTACAGTGCCATGCACTACCGCCTCATCATCCCTCCGACAGCAGATGGAAAGGACAGCTTTGTGATCGAGCCGTACACTGGGGTCATTAAAACTGCCATCATGTACAGGAACATGCGCCGCTCTTACTTCAGATTTGACATCATTGCCACAGACGACTATGGAGAAGGTCTGAGCAGCAGTGCCCAGGTGGTGGTAAGTGAGGAAGGGAGAAATAATAATAATAATAATAATTTTTATTTATATATCACCTTTCTCAAACCCAAGGTCACTTTACAGAGCAAGAGTTAAAAAAAAATAAAAAAATAAAAAATAAAGTAACTAAAACAGTTAATACGAACACAAAGACAAACAGCAGAATAAGGACATTAAGAACTGGGAGAGTTGGAATAGCACAGACTGAATAGATATGTTTTTAACTGTGTTTTAAAGAGGGACAGAGAGGACATTAAGCGCAGGTTTTGAGGGAGGGAATTCCAGAGTTTAGGGGCAGCAACACTAAATGATCTACCACCCATGGAAGCTAACCTGAATTTAGGAACTGAGAGTAACCCTGAACCAAAAGATGGGGCAGAAAAGGAGACAGAAAGAGGACGTTGAGAGGCTTATTAACATTTTCTGCTTTGTAAAATCTAAGTGATGCATCCTGCCCATATTAAGCCTAAAACCAACCTGTGTCTACATCCCAATGGAACCACTTAACACAATTTTTTAATTTACCCCAAATATACTTTGCTTCTTCAGTTTTTTACCCAAATGCTGCTTGGCTAATGAATAAACTGAAGCCAGTGGAACAAGTATAACTGCTAATTACTCACTCTCACTCACTCATTTTCATAGCTGCTTGTCCTAATTAGGGTCGCGATGGTTGCTGGAGCCTATTCCAGCTCTCACAGGGCGAACAGCAAAGAAACACCCTGGACAGGTTGCCAGTCCATTGCAGGGCAGCTGCCAATTACTTTTGTGCAAAATAAATCACACACTTGCTTCACACAGCTTCAGGCTCTTATGTAAGTCTCAAACAGACTTGCTTATGGTGTTTTTAACACTGCATGACACACCATTAACCAGGGGCTTTCAAGTTAGGACCATATAGAGATATCTGAGAACCAGATTAAGAGGCACTGCTGTCACAGTTATATGCAAAGATTTGTGCTCAAAAACAGTAATAGTTTGTTGTTTTTGTAAAAATAAGTACAAATCCTTTTCCAAAAATGCATTTGTGCACGTTTTAATATGGAGCTGTTTCATTTTATTAAACATACTGAATAAACATAAAATGCTGGCTGTGCAAGTTCTATCTTTTTTTTTTTATTACATTTTTTTGTGCCCAGAAAGTAAAACGCATCAAATAAGTAGAAACTTTGCACTAAGATTAGCAAAAATGCTGTGTATAAATGTAGTCCATGTAGATGAGGTGCAGTTTTTATCAGTTAGAGAACCAAAAAATATTTTTGTTGCCTGTTAATTGAATTTAATTTGTTCCATGACTGGTTTCTTTCCTAGCTAAAAATAGTCAAAAATATTTTTAAAGTTCAAAGTTTATAAATAAACATAAAGTTACATTTTTCAGTTTTCCTAAAACAGAATGTCATTGAAAGTGACAACCCTTGTCATTGCGAGGTCACAGCACAGCACACCACAACAAAATTAGACCTCTGCATTTGACCAATGCACACAAACACCATGCAGCAGTGGGCAGCTATTGAAAGCTGCCCGGGGAGCAGTGATGGGGATGGTACCTTGCTCAAGGGTACCATCCCCTTGAGCAAGGGCAACACCCTAACCACTAGGCCACCACTGCCCCATTTTTTATGATTATATTAGTGTAAAATTATTATTTTTTCCCTGATAAATAAACTTTGAAAACTCTCTCTGAAAAATCTGAAAACTGAATGAATGTCACTCATTTTGTGAGTTTAAATTGACCAAAATCGTTTGAACCCCATAGATCAGTCTACTACAGAAGCTCAGGTCTATGGTCTGTGATTTTAAATGAATGTGCATTTCATTAAGTAGCCACAGCAGACATTTGGTTGATGGCAGTTGAAAAGTCCTGTGGGCAAACCTGAACGGTCCATTAAATACCAAAACCTTGAGCAACCAGTTCAGCTAAATGCAACTTAATGGAGCAAAAAACAGTACTAGACTAGAGTATAAACATGCTATTTGGCTTGGATTTGAGTTTCAGTAACGACACACACAAGAATGCTTCTCTTATTGCTCGCCCCCCAAATTAGCATTAAATGAGTCATTCATGTCTCAGGGCAGTTACATATACAATTTAATCAGAATAAATTTGAGCGCCCCAGCAAACATAGTTGTCATTCAAAAAATCTGAAAAATTACTTCTTTCAAGCAACAATAGGAATACTTCACTTATTACTTTTTTGTGTGTTATTCTCTAAAATCCCCATCTTTTAAAATGGAAAGTGAAAGAGCGCCTCAAAAATGTTTATGAAGAAGCAGCCAATCATTGTTCACTGCTCTGCACAGTACAGTCAGTTATGGTTGGTTACAGCTATGAAAGGCATAAGCTTTATGAAAACATATATACTATAACGAAAGAAAGCAAAAAAAAAAAGAAAGTACTTGAAGCTTACAGAAGTGTTACTGAATTCAAAATTGAGTCTGGACTGTTCTACATCAGCAGAATTAGATGACTGGACACTTTGATGGTGGCATTCACACTGTGCAGCAAGGGGCAGCCATACTTATGGCGTCTAGGGAGCGGTGATGAGAATGGTATTGTGCCTCAGGGTAACCTACTGTTCTAGGACTCAAACCTACAACCTCCTGATTATGGGCCCTAATCCCTAACCACGAGGCCACTGCTGCCGTTGTTCTTAAGAAAGACATACAGTTAACCCTTGTTAAATAATATAGGTCTATGACGTGTCTCAGTATCAAAGTAGAATAACCATCGTAATTGAATTTGTTTAATCAGATAACAGTGACTGATATAATACTGCTAAAAAAATGTTTTACCTGTGTTTCTGGTCTTTCTTTAAGAGAAGAATATTAATGATGGATAATACACTTAAAACATACATTTAATAGATATTTTCCAAATTTGCCCATGCTTATCATTTGTGCCTGCCATGACCATGAGGAAAAATTGATCATAACCTGCCCTAAAGCCAGAAAGTTCATATGTAAGAAAACTTTTGCCATTGCACAATATGTTCTCTTGGGAAAGCAGTTTCAGTTAATTAACCAATTCACCTTTCATTGTACTCCCCCAGGTTTCTGTGGTCAACCAACTTGACATGCAGGTGGTGGTGTCCAACGTGCCCCCCACTGTGGTGGAGAAGAACAAGGAGCAGTTGATTGGGTAATGACCCTTCCATACCCCCCACATAGACACACACTGACTCTCACCAATCACCCAGACAAAGATGAATGTCTCAAGTTATTAGTCGCCCTCAGATGAAGTCATTTCAGACAGCCAAGGGCAGACTGAAGTTGTAATATGGAAATAAAGGAGTGGGAGAGCTTGGGACCCTCAGGGTGTGTGGGTGTGGCAGGAATATTTGCCCAGGAGAACAAATCAGTGGGCCATTTGATTCTATCAGACCTCCTGCTGCGGGCCGGCTGTTTGTGGAGTGCAGAAGGCGACTGCTGGGTTCAAAGAGAATCATGGGAGGGGGGTTGTCTGCTAACGGCTATGGGCTAAGCACTCAGCATCCCTGGAATATGATCGTAAGTCTTTAGTTTTGGCAACCCGAATGAGGTGCTGCTGAAGTACAGTAATAGTCAGAGGTTTGGACACATCTGACTGAATGTATTTTTCTGCATCATATTTGCCATATTTCTGCCATATATCTGCCATTTTTCTGGGACCATCACTGTGAAAACGATTATGGCAGTTTTTTTTAGGGAAGCAGCAGAAGTAGATGGAAAATGCATCTGAGCGGCATCCAATCAACAACAGTGCATTCAAATATAGTTAATTATTGCATGTATATTCTTTCTGTCTGTCATTAGCATAAGCTGAAGTGGCTTTACAGAGCCCAGGTACGGGTTGTGCTGTTTGCAGCTATACTAATAACCCGGCAGAGAAATAATATGTGGCTTCAGCAACATTGCTCTGATCATGTTCCTAGAACAAGGGAATGTAGGCATCATTGAGATGATATTGAATGAAGAATCTGAACTTAAAGCGAGCACTGAAAATGCTTCAATCTGATGTTTCACCTGATTCTGATTTACAACCTTAGCGCCTGCTTTCATTTCCTATGAACATCAAGGCATGAAACACGACTTCAGCTTGGGTTATGTCTGTTTTGAACTACACTAAGCAGCTCCATCTGGGATTACAAACAGCACCGACAGACAGAAACATTGTTAAAGAAACCATATAAGCCACTTACTCTCCACAGAACCACAGCTGTGGGGCTGCAAGACCACCCTGGTTCAGCTACACAGGAGCACCCAATTGTTGTTATTTATCCTGATGTGCAAGCCTAACCAGGCCCAGTGGTGGGTAACTTTACAGTTCTGAAATGTTTCAATATCAGTTAAGGTAAATAAAGTAAATAAGGTTGTTTCCCACCTTTTTAACAAACATGTCTAATCTTGCTCCTATAGAGACCCTGATATGCCTTGGAGCTTTTAAGATTTTTTATCGCCTCAGTTGCAGCATACTTGATAGTGAAAAGTGAAAATGACAACTCTTGTCATTCTGAAATGCAGCACAGCACAACAAACCAAAATTCAACCTCTGTGTTTCATCCATGCACACATGCAGCAGGGGACCGCTATTGAAAGCGCCTGGGGAGCAGTGACAGGGACAGTACCTTGCTTAAGGGTACCTCAGGGCAACCTACTCGTGAGGGAATCGAAGCCACAATCTTCAGAGCCGGGGCCAACTCCCTAACCACTAGGCCACTGCTGTATTACTGTACATTATTGGGAGTTACTATTTAATCTGCTCCTTCATCAACCATAGGACTGAGAGATGTGATAATAGTGGTATAGCCCACTGTGTTACACTATGCTAGATTCACATGACAGGGTTAAAATAGCACAAATCTGATTGTTTTACCACATTTTATCAGCTCTATTAATTTGGGTTGGCTTAGCTTGCATCAGTCCTAGCTTGCTTTTTTTTCCATTCTTTCAAGGCTGTGGTCCTCAGCTGTGTGCCAGCTTACTGTCCTCCTCAAGGGAAATCTATTGATCCAGACTTTTTTCTATTACACGCCACCCAACGCATGCACTCTCAGACACATCACAACCCAGCCATGTCTGGGAACAAACTGAGCCCCCCTTCCTCAGACACACACACACACACACACACACACACACATACACACACACACACACACACACACACACACACACACACACACACACACCATCCTAGCCTAGCCATGGTTGGGGAACCATCCACAGTGTGGCAGGTAATTGGCTGAGTAGGGCTGCCTGCTCAAAGATGATAGCCCAAGGGTGGTGCAGACAAGGACCTAGGCAGTGATATTGGCTCACTTTTTTCGTCTCAGCATTTTCCCTCCTCTGTCTCGCTCTCTTAGTTGCTCTCATCCCAGTTCCCAATTGCCTTGACTCCATGGAGTGCCACAAATACTAGTGTTATTTTCTTAGAAGAAGTGTAGTTGACCCAGAGGACTGAGGTGTATTTTAATGTTGTAATTGTTGTTCTGCATTTGCAATGGCTCTGTCTCTAAATGTCCTGCTCTGTGTTTTTACCCTTTCCACTGTGCAATTTGAAGAGGGAGACCCATGTGCAGTCCACCCACATGTTTATCTGTGTCTAACTGCTGTTCAGAAAAGAAACCTCACTCTTTCAAAACAGATTGAAAAAGAAACTCTGGGATGTTTGTTTTCTGTTTGCCTAGATCCTTTGCATTTGTGTTGGTTTCCTCTCTGAGATACTTAACGTTTCAAAGTTTTAAAAACCACTAAAGTTTCCACATTGTGTGATTTAGACTTATCTTAAATCCGATTCAAATCATGGTTTCTCATTAACCTATACATACTATTCCAAGCAAAAATAA
This sequence comes from Hepsetus odoe, assembly GCA_017165825.1. Classification (NCBI taxonomy): domain Eukaryota; kingdom Metazoa; phylum Chordata; class Actinopteri; order Characiformes; family Hepsetidae; genus Hepsetus; species Hepsetus odoe. The sequence goes on from CM029378.1 coordinate 20,558,444, forward strand.
ATTTAATATCCCATTCACATAAGTAGCAATGGCATCTTCAGGTTTTCTTGGGAATGTTTCTAAAAGTTTGGCACACCTTGCTTATGGTTCTTCCTTCTATTATTATCAGCAGAATCATTTAAGCATTTAAGCTCAACCAGGAGAACTGTTGCACAGACATTTTCAGGTCTCCACAAAAACATTCTATTGGGTTCAGGTCCAGTCCCCTGGTGAGCCATTCCAGGACTAGGACTCACAGAATTTTCCCTGGAAAAGGTTTTCACTCTCTACAGGATTGATTTATATTTTTTCTGCATCTATCTCATCTGCTTGCAGATGGTAGTGCTTCTGTATGGTCTCCTAACTCCAAAAGGAATACTGGATTTCATTTATGCTGACCAGAACTGTGAGAACTGAAACTGAATGTGTTTTTTTTTACACCACACTTGGCTTGCAGTCTGAACAGCTAATTGGATGATAAAATGATGACACAGATTAGAGTGGAGAGCTCGTAGTCAATTTTTTTTTCTGCATTTTTGCTCTCTCTCTCTCTCTCTCTCTCTCTCTCTCTCTCTCTCTCTCTCTCTCCCTCTCTCTCTCTCCTCACTCACCACCCTTCTCTGCAGAATTCTGGAGCGCTATGTGCAGGACCAGATTCCAGGTGCCAAAGTGGTGGTAGAGTCCATTGGGCCACGGCGATTTGGAGACACCTACGAACAGGAAGACTACACTAAATCTGATCTAATGGTGTATGCCATTGACCCCTTGACCAACAGGGCTCTTTCCAGACAGGAACTATTCAAGTGAGCCTATTTCCATGTTCTTCATGTTTAACTTACTCTTTTTTCTTAACAAGTTTTGCTCTGTTCTTTTGGCCTGATTTCCCAGTTAATTGTATTCAGTACAATTATTCCACTATAGATCCAAATTTACTCATAAAGCATGGTTTCACAAAGCAGTTTTAGAAAAAGGCCCAAACAAGCAATAAGCAAATGTGACAGTGGCCAGAAAAAAAAAAAAACAAGAATCATAAAGTGAACCCATCTTTCTCAGATTTACAGCAGATAATAAAACAATAACAGAGCTAAAAAAAAAAGTGCTCTGAACACTTATCCTCATGCCAAATGTTCCTATTTTCACTTCTCTGCATCATTACTTTCAAAGGAACTGTTATCATTGCGAGTTTTCTCTCAAAGCCGTGATACAAACTCACATAACATGCCTTGGGCATTTATTGTTAACATTGCAGTGTTTCCAAATTCCAACATGTATTGCATTGTTGCTTCTACAGAGCACAATGCAGTGGCTGTCATATCGAGAAAAGTATGATTTCAAGGCTGGAAATTTTTCTCATGCAAATGCTTTATGCAAAGAAACTTTTGGTTTAATCATCAAAAAGAATTGCTCTGACTCCAATGGCTTGTGCTGGATTCTTAACAATCTAAGTTAGCTGCCTCCAAATGAGATGTAGTCTTATCAATTAGACAGACTCACCCTTATGAAAGTTTCTTCCCAACTGTGTCTTTCCATGCTTGTTAGAAACTAATTATATTTTTTTGACCAATCAAGTCAAGGATCCAGCACCTTGCAGATTCATTGCAATTGCAGATGGAGATCAAAATAGTTTGCTCTTTCACTCCGCCAGATTTCTTGATGGAAAATTGCTGGACATCAATAAAGAGTTCCAGCCTTACCTGGGTCGGGGTGGACGCATACTGGAGATTAGAACACCTGACGTGGTGCAGAATGTGAAGAAGGCTGTGCAGTCCGTGGGCTACACCGAAGGAGCCTTGCTGGCCTTGGCCATCATTATCATCATCTGCTGCATACCAGCCATCCTCATCGTCATCGTCACTTACAGACAGTGAGTAGCCAGTGGCAACAGCAGTAAATAAGTATATGCATGTGGACATTTTTTTTTTTTTTTGCAGCAATGATGCCTGTAAATGTATGAGTTTATATAGTATGGCAAATGTATAAGTGTATATAGTATGTCATTTTGAAGTTTAGATTTTAAATGAAAAACTTGACAACTAAATAACAAAACTTTTTGAAATTGCCATGACAGTATAAAATCCCAACTTACATTGTTGTCCTGAAGTCTGAAGTTTTTGTATTGGCTAGAAAACAGTTGCCAAGCTCATCTAGAGAGTTAAGAGTCGACTGAGGCAAAAATGCACAGTGTATACAGCAGCAGTAAAATTATTTTTAAAATTGTTGAATTAAATTAATTACATTACATTTATTTATACATTGAATTAAATTGTATTTATTTCACTTTATTTAGGTGAAATTCGGTTCAGTAAAGACGTACCTGACAATTCCTTCATTTTATTCACATTTTTATTCCCTTGTTGAATAAATTAATTTCCTAAATTGAATTTTGAAGCATCCATAATGGAGATCTTTCCTATCCTTTATAGGTTTGAATCTAATTAACACTTGACTGTGGGAAACATGTGGGAAAGGTCTGTAATATGGATGAGTCAAACTCCACACAAAGAGGCTTTTTACACATCTGGAACACTAGATATGTGTTTATAAGACAACTACATACATATGACAGTAATTATAAATAATAGTGCAGACACATCCGTGTATTCAGCTTTTTGATTGGATAAGCTGATTCTAAGATACGGCCCTTCAAATTACATTTTTTTCCTATAGGGAAAAAAAACTTGGCCAGTATTGCTAAACAGCTGGGCATTTAAGTGCAGCTAGCAGTGAAAAACTTAAAACTAATTTTTAATAACTTTAATGACAAAGTTTTTTCTCTCTCTCTCTCTCTCTCTCTCTCTCTCTCTCTCTCTCTCTCTCTCTCAGCACAATTTGCAAAATGCTTATTCCTTTATCTATTTTGTTAATTTACTTATTACATTTAATTTGGACTTTTATTTAATTCATTAATTTTTTATGAATTAGTACATTTTATGTGTATTTCTGGTCAATTTAATTTCATTTGTTAATTAATATATCTGTTCCTGCACACACACTTCAAAAAAAGATGTGATAGCAATAATAATAACAGTACATACATTTTATTTATTGACCGCCTTTCAGTTTAAGCCATTGATCACAATTCTTGAAGAAATACATCGCTAAACAACTGGCAAATATTCATGGCAGACAGCTGCAAGCTTCCTGATACAATGTTGGTTAAACTTCATAAATTATAAGCTATAAAATATGCTTTCAAACAATGATAAAATGTGAGGTGTCCATTGTATTACTGAGAGAGGCCAGTAATGGGATTAGCAGTGGCATCAGATTTAGTTACTATTTTTAACATGTGTTAAATAACTGAATATCAGACAATTACCAAGCAATCACATATTGGAAATTCCTCCAAGATGCTTAAACAGATTCCTCTGTGACCCTTTGAACACTTTAGTGACTTCCTGTTTTTCTACTGAGCTGGTTATGAAACATATGGCTTAAAAATATTTTACAGCACTTTGCAAACAGTGATGCCACCTTTAGTCACAGCTTCATGAAATTCCTTAATGGTAGGTAAGTATGGACGTTCCTCTCAAATTCTCCCCGGTAACACCTTGGAGAGCTGGCAAGATCTTTTGTTTATTCAGCACGCAAGAAGATTAATTACTGCCACTGGAGACAAACCAGAGAGGCTGACTGTTGTAGTAAAGGCGAGATTTTGCTCCTAACAGGGAATATGAATGACAGGGACAGCTATCAGAGAGAGCTGGAGAGGCTGGAGCAGAGGAGATAAGGGTCCTCCTCTAAGAACCATCTCTTTATGAGGGAGCAGTATAGAACATAATAACTGCAGAAAGGACAAGTTAAAAAAATCACTAGAGCAATGCAATTGCAGCCATGTTTCTAAAATAGATGGCAGTCAGGCTTTGTCCTTTGGAATGATATCAGTATTCCAAGAGCTTTTTCTTTCAATGTGTTCCTGATTACGTTTAGCAATAGTGAGCCCATGTCTTAAAATATCTTTCTGTTTCTTTTTCCCCATGATGCATTATCTGCAGATTTAAAGAGTAAGTACATATGCATGAAAGCTTGAATGCATGCCTTTTTTTTTACACTTTTTTGCACCACATTTGTTGTTAAATGCAACTGTAGACTCCTGCACATCCTATGGGCATTGCAAAAGCATCAGTTTGCCAGCTAAATATTGCCCTCTAAATAAGAAATGTGCTCATGAAACAGGTTTTTTAAGACTGTGGCTGCAGCTGGCATTATTTATTTATGAGTGCATGTATAATGTATTGGCCCCGCTGTGAAAATAAGCCAATGCCATAACTTTGTGCAACTTGTTGAATCCATCAACTAAAGGCGACAGGCTGAGTGTGCCAAAACTGCCAGGATCCAAATGGCTCTTCCAGCTGGCAAACCCGGTGGTGTAGCAACCAGCAATCTGTATGAGGAACTTGGCGATGGCACTATGTAAGTTTTTATGACATTTACGGGTACCCTGAGAATCTATAATACTTCTGTTTCAGAGCTATTCGACACCAGTCCACAATACTATACAAAACAATGTTTGTTAGCCACTTGGGTTGCCTTTTTTACTGCATTCTAGCTTCACCTTTTCACCTATAGTGTGTTCCAAACATATTTTCTCTGAGCCGTACTGTGAAACATGCTGCAAAGTAATCTCTGCTGTGTGTTACTCTGTTCTACAAAGGTAAGTGTCTAGCAAATGGGCCTTGATTAACATAATGTGATTTCTTATTCATAGGAAATGCAACCTTGTGTTGAGAAGTCTAATTAAAAGTGAAATGTCAGTGTTTAAGATTCTGCTTAACTTAAAACACCTTAACTGGCTCCCGAGGAATGATGTGAAAGGCATTTCTGAAGCAATTGAATTGCAAATAGCTGAAATGAAAATAGCTCTTATGAAGTGTAATTAATATTGTTAATAAGCTACTGAGTGGCTCTGCAGCAGGGTGGTACTTACCTGTAATTAGGACAATTAATAGAATTTTTTTTAATGTAAACTTTTAGTGCTCCGCACTACTTGACCCTTTGCCTGTATTAACCCTTTGCCTGTCTGTTTTTTTATCCCAATTTTAGTTATTTGCCCACTGCCAGAATCAGATTGGCTAATAAAAGCCAAATCTATTGCTATTTCAGTAGATACTGCAAGGATAGGCTGGAAGTAACAATATTTTGCCTCTATTGTCCCTGTAAACCCTGTTGTAGGGGCTCTCATTTACAACAAACACAGTATCACATATGTGTCTTCATCACCATCACCATTATCCTTTAGCTTTTCTACACTTATGTTCTATCACTCTTTGTTTTTCACCTTTTCTTTCTGTCATTTATTCCCTATCTTGGATATCAGGCCTAAGTAAGTATACTTTATTGCTCTTAACACTAGCTGGCCAAAGTACTGTGAGTGCTGTTTAGTTAGGATACGCTCATCATGAGATACATGCTCCCTTAGATGCAGTAATAAACTATTACTCAGTGTGCATAGATCAGATTCTGCAATCATAAGATTCATTGAATGGATGGATGTAGGATGCTGAATTAGCATATGTTATACATCATTTCAATTGATCTGGACACCTCCCTCTTGTGCGAAAGTGCACATTTTGGATTTTGCACAGTAACTGCAGATAATTTAGCCATACTTTAGCTGCATAGCTGGTCTCTCAACTAGTCACCCATCCTTTCCAGCCTCTTCCTTTCAACGAGCTTCTAACTCTGTGTTCTTGTGCAATTATGGTGAGTGCAGGAACAAACGATGTGTCCTCGAGGAGGGTGATCGGCAAAGGCTCATCAGTACTTTTGCTTCACGTGCCATCGCAGCACATAAGCAGTCCACAGCTAATGGTATCCTGCTCAACAACCTCCCTCGATCCGAGAGTAACATAACCTTCCTGTCTGATGAAAACCCTCTGACCACCACTAATCCACTGTACCATGACGATGGCAATATCAGCAGCCCAGAGCATGTGGGAAAGTCCCAGTGGCGCCGGGATCTGCTGGGCTTGCACTCACCTGGTATCAAGGGCTTAAAGAACTTACGCTTCCCTTCTAGTCGGCCCGGCCATTCCTGGACATTGCCCTCCAGGTTGTGCAAGCGGGAGCCAAGTGTGGGCCTGCGAAACCGACAGGTGGTGATGGACCCCGTGCAGTGGGAGCTGCAGCTTCTGAAGATGGAGCTGAAGGACAGCAAAGAGCTTCTGGATAACTTTGACAGCCTAGCAGCTGAGGGACTCGAGCCTAAACTGACAGTCAAGGAGCAGGCCCGGCAGTTTGAGCAGCAGGCCCGGCAGGAGATGAGGCAGAAACAAGGGCGCGACTCCCGGGCTTCCTTGTCTTCAGATTACTTCCTCACTTCATCTGAGGGCCCACAGTCCATTGCCATAGGAATAGGGAAAGATGGTGGCCCTCCAGCCATCATAATAACACATAGCGATGTTACACCTCCCCCAAGTCACAAGCCTACACCTCCAGGCTTGCGCAAATATGGCAGCCTGTCTGCTTACATTGGGGAAGAGGCCTATGAGGTTAATTTAGAGATCATCCCAGATCCTCCTGATGTTCCCGCACCACCACCACCAACAACTTCACCACCCCCAACCTCTCCGTCTCCTCCGAACAGCCCGCTGCCAAAGTCAGATCCTTTACCACCTCACCCCAACCCTCCACCTCCACCTCCACCTCCTCTCCCTCCTCCCTCTTCTCCTGCTGCATCTCAGATTGCCTCTCCATTTGTTCTTCCTCCTTTGCCCTCTGTGACATCCCTCCGACCGGTATCTTTACGCCCACCACCACCAGCCCTACCAACTGACCCCGAGCCACCTAAGAAAGAACTCAAGGGGATTCTTAAGAACATCCAGAACATAGCTGACATAGAGAAATCCGTTGCCAACATGTACAGTCAAATAGACAAAAAGCAGCAGCCGCCAAAGATAACACCAAAGCCGCAGGTGACAGTGGAGTCAGAGACAGGCGAGCCAGAGGTTGACCCCTTGGAGGAGGCAGAGAAGCACAGCAACCCAAACATGGACTCCATTGTGGAAGAGCTGGAGAAACGCTTCCCTTCTCAGTCTACTATCCTGTGATGCTCTCATTTTTCTCATTTCTTTCTCATTTCTCAATGACTTATTTGATAATCTCATTTTTGTGGTTGTTTTTACTCAAACTCATTTTTATCAATGTGTTTTCACATTATTCAAATCACATATCCTTTGCCCAATTTGTCATACATTTTTGAACATGGACCACATTTAACCAGTTCAGAGAGACAAAGCTGTTATAGTGAATATTTGTGTTTAATGATTTAGACTAAATTAGATTATGCAAAGTGTGTGAAAGCTGAATGAGTGATTTGCTACCTTGCTCTATCTGGTTTTTTTTTTGTTTTCTTTTTTACAGAAGAGCAAACTGTGTCCAAAGGTTTTTGGACACCTGCTCGTGTAATGTCACTTCTGAACTCAAGAGTATTATTAGCTAGTTTGCCCTCACTGTTCTTCAGTGGAGGCCTTTTTTTGGGGGGAAGTCTTTAACCTCTCGTGAAATTTGTTTGCATTCAGCGCCATTGGAAGATCAGCCACTCATGTTGGGCTTCACAAATGACATTTTGAAACAATCTAAAGTTGTCAAGTGGTGTGTCTTCAATCTAGTCAATGCAGTTTTACTGTTTTACTATGCAGGAGGGTTTTATACCCCTCTAGCTGGGCAGGGTGCCTAGGCTCATATGGGCTTTTCAAGAATATCCCTTTCGATTGTTATGCAATAATGTGGCATGTTTCAGCAAAGGATGAAGATCAGAGTAGCTGAATTCTCAAATTTGAAGGGGTGTCTGGATACTTTTGGACATTTGTACTTGTGTATTCCATTGACTACTGGATTTTTCTTATGCTCATGAAAATTGGGCTATATTTTATAGCTCAATATAGTCTTGCTGCACTGAATAAATGTCTTCCATAAAGCTTTACATTGAGTACATTGCATGCTCTATTCTCAAATCTCTCTTCTTTCTTTCTTTTTCTTTCTTTCTTATGTTCCCTTTTCTTCCTCACAAACATTTTTTTAGCACAGCCAGCACAGGTTTGCAGTCTCATGCATTATGTAAAGGCCTTCAGAACAAAGTCAAAGCTCAAACGCAGACCGGGAAACCTTTACACTTTCCCTGCTTTGATGCCAAGAAAGAAAAGGTAGAAGCCATCCTACCATTCTGAAAGTGAGTGTGGCTACTGCCGGCTGCAGCTGTATTTCAGAAAATGACAGTTGCACAGAGTACCCTACCCACCGTTTAATTTATTTTTCAAGTGTGCCCATTATAGGGCATTGTGACTCCTTTACAGAAAGACTTGGATCCCAAAGGACATGTCTCTTCAGAAAAACTCTGACGGAAGAGACACACTGAACTGAAAGTCAATTTTAAATGCCTATGATGGTTCCTGACTCTGCACACCTTAGCTGTTAAAGGTACTAATCAGCTTGATAAGTCTAAATGTGGTTGGTTTTAATTATGGATCCAATCAATCACGGATGTGCATCTGGCCCCGTAGCCCCTGTCTCGTCTTTCACACAGCAGCATGGCATGTTTGACTTAGCCATTGTCTCTTTAATCCCGTCTTTAATTAGCGTTCCATTAATGAATGGGTTCTGCATCTTCATAGCCGATTATCTTCGGCTTCAGTCAATACATCCACCATTATTGCTTCTTTTTATTTGAGGCTCAATGTGTAGGATGTTATAGACGGCTTGATGTTCTAGAGGGCTGCAAAGATGAAAATGTAAGCTGGGAAAGATGTTTTATGAGAGGTGTTCCTGTTTTCTTTTTTTTTTTTTGCTCAGTATTGCACTATTTAAATTTTAAGGCATTCCACATAGAAATCAGGTTTTATCAGGTGTAAGTAACATGTAGGTTCTCACAGGAAGCCTTCCCCCTTGTCATATTTTACCCTGCATTTCCTCTGCTTTCATTTTTCTCCTTACTTTCACTACTTTTAAAAAGCTGGCACACTTGAGTCACACGACATGCAAAAACATACATTTAGGGTAAAGAGTAAATTTAGAATAAAGCAGGTGAAAAGCAACATCTTGCTGAAGGCTGCCAATACAGCATAAGAACATCGCATTACACAGTGTGTGAAATGTCACTTAAATGTTTTGAAAATTGATAAATTAATTTGTTTAAAATAGGATTTTATTTATGGCTTTTTATTTTATATTGTTTTATGTTTATATTTCTTTTTTATTGACAGCTGTTATTGTAACTGTACAGTAACTGGTTTAATCCTGTCAGGTTTGTGTGACTGTGAAGTGTCACGCTTCATGTTGAGCCAGTTTGGGTTGTCTTTAATTTTCCCGTGTTTCAGACTCAAAACCTGATTCTGTGATTTGGATGAGGTCAGGTTCAGAAAGAAATTTGGCATTTTGGGGCTGGGTATGGACTCAATGTTCTCTTAGAGGCACAGAAAATTCTCATTCTGTGTTTGGGTTCAGATCAAAGCTCAGGCTCAGAAAAAGCTCTTCTACCCTCTAAATAATAGGCTGTACTCAGTAATTTGTTTTAATTGATTCTGCAATGTTGGGACAAGCGGCAGAAAATGACTGACTGACTGATTCTGCAACGTTCTCCCATAAGATAATGCTATGACATTTACATTTACATTACATTTACGGCATTTAGCAGACGATCTTATCCAGAGCAACTTACATGTCCTAATTACAGGGACAGTCCCCCTGGAGCAACTCAGGGTTAAGGGTCTTGCTCAGGGACCCAGTGGTGATAGTGCCAGGTGGGATTCGAACCTGGGACCTCTTGAGGTATAGGTCCATAGGCAAGTATCCTACCACTAGACCGCCATGACATATAAACCTATACCTAGGAAGGAGATTCAAAAGATATTTGCAGTAGAAAAAAGCTCATTTAATGATAAAGTCCACTCCAACCCCCCTATATGAAGGCAATGGTGCAATACTTCAGAGAACATTGTTTCAGGCCTCCACAATGCTCGGGAGCTCAAACTAATGGTTGGATATTAGACAAACAATCTGTGTTGTCTGGGTAAGCAATGTGTATACCTAAGAGCAGTGTCTGTATTTTTGAACATGGTGTGTACATTATTTGATAGCCTGGCATTAACAGTAGTGGCTGTCTTCCTCGAGGCAGACCCTAGAGCACCTACCATGCAAAATTGTGCCTTAATAGAGATGATTTTTTGCCGCTCACCATACTCTAATGCATGGGTTATTGCCATGGACCCTTCACAGGCCTTTCACTCACATACACATATGTCATGACCTAGAGAGAACTCCCCAAGAGACATCCTGTGAAAGTTATGGATTATTCTTTAGTGATAAATCTTCATTTAAGTTACTCATTACTCTACCAATCAGAGAACAATTGCAGTAATTTGCACCCGATGATCAGCCTCCCAAGTGGAATACCAATTTGCCACACTTTGTGTAACGTCGCCTCGCAGACTGAGAGCGATGCTGTGTCTTATCCCCCCTTCCTTCTCTCCAGTGGTTAGATGCATTTCCTTCTACTTTCACTTTGAGCACTGTTGCAAATCACATTCTTGTTGAGGGCATGGAATCAAGAGAATTTGCAACATGCCACTGGAAGTATAAATCTCTTCCTACATGCATACAAAGATGCACTGTGCTTGCAGGGGCATAACACTGTCCTTTTTTTTTTCAGATCTGGCAGGCATGTTGTTCTTTCGCTCTCTATGTAAACCCCCAGTTGAAGCCTGGAGGCTATATCCGAAACAATGAATGCAGTTGAGCCAGGAGGGCTGCTGAAACTCAGAACGGGCATCCAACTCTTTATGCATTCAAATAAAGTAGGCCAGTTAACCAAGCGAAAACCAAGTGTCCGACAGTGATCCATGACATCTTGTGAATGGCTTTCAATTATAGCCAGAAATGAGCATTTAACTGTTTATATAAATCACATATTCACAAGTGGAACCAACGAACCCAGAATTTTGGATCAATTTATTTTTAATTACAGTGCCAGAGGATGGATCTTCAAACTTTAGCTCTTTTTTCCCACCAGTATGTCTGTCTTTTTATTCTGCATGTCTTTATTACTTCCATCTGTTCAAGCTTTTTAAAGTCTCTGCTTTCTCCTGCATCGACACAGAGTTTAAAGCAATGGAAAATCCTTTCATTATTCTGCATATAACCATTATTCTCACAGTCCCATAAAGAAACATTGTTTTGTTGCTATTCTCTCAATCTCATGAATTTAAATCTGACAAAGGTTGGAGATCACTCAAGAGATAAGCTTTGTGTTTTAGCTTCAGAACATGAAAATGGTTTTCAGGCATTACATTGAAGTGGTTATCCTGATAATCTGACTTATATACTGTTATCTCCACACAGGAGAGGATATGGACATCAAGAGGTATGTGCATTTACTCCTTTGAATGAAATTATGCCCCATCTTTTGTTTTGGGGCCCATGTTAAACATTCTGAAGCCTGACATTTCTTTGCCAGTGAAAAGATTTGTTTATTTTACTTGTTGAAAACTGCTGACAGTTCAATCTGTCCATCTTTGCCTTTATCGGCAATAAATTACTTGTTATTCATTGGTTTATTTTAGGACCTTCTAGGCATTTAAATTACAAATCCAAGGCCTGGGTGCAGGACCATGAAGATGTCTGCTTTAAAACAGTCTTTGACTGAATATCTCTTGGCTTTCCCTAATATATTTCTAAAATACTGCCTGACCTTTTCTCTGTCATTTCCTCCCTGCTCATGAAGTGTAATATTTCTTCCTTTCTTCTTATTTCTGCTCTGATTCCCTTATGGCTCATCTGTAGCAACAGCAGTTGCTTCGACCCTCTCTCTTGAGACCAGAGGTACATTTCTCTTATCCTGTTAACTGAACAATTCCGCAGTACATTACAACACTCAGCGCTACAAAGTGTTTTCAAATACATCTATAATGCAGGCTTCAGAGCGCGAACCTGTCTCATAAAGTAGGATCCATGTGTTTACCAAAGCATAAAAGCATCTATAAAGGAATTTTGAATATGAAATATGCTGTACATATCAGTCATTTTCTGCTCTGGTGAATGGATTTGACTACCTCAGTTATTAAGAAAACATTGTAACAATAAAGGATACATATGCCTCCATGAAGTGAAAGGTTATATTTCAGATTGCTACATGTATGCTTAAGATACAGTCACATTTTACTTACATATTTTACACATTTTCCAATATATCCCAAATCACAAAGACAAACTATTCATTCTTTAATGTAGAACAGAATGTTGTTAACAAATGGGCCTTAAGGTTTCCATGACAATATCTTTTTTTGTTGATTTTTTTTTTTTTTTACCATTTAGGTAACTGTTGACTTTTAGTGTTTGTTAGAAACGTAAGATTCACATTACAGAAACTAAGAAAACCTGGACACAAATGTCCTTGCTAATCAGTAGCATCTGGGATTAGTGGAAAACTGTCCATATGATTCTTTGCCCAAATATTTTTTAAATGTACTTAACTCTTCAGCTTCATATGTTCTCATCTGAGGAATGCTAACTAATGATTGTCTCTCACAGGAACTGTCTATGGAGTCTGGCATTGACCCTGGCCAGGACTTTTATACACAGGATTACTATAATTATGACCATGGGTAAGTATGTTTTCAGCATGCTTGCACCATACCACAGTCACCATCCATGTGTTCTTGCACCCACCCTAAACACCAACCCGACCCCCAGCATTGGAGCTCAAATTGAATTGCTCTTGACTAGACTTTGGAGGACATAAGCTTGTATTGTTGTTAAGCATGTTCCATTTCCCCTGGGAATTACGAGTGATGTCTTTTTACATCTGACTCAGTGGGCTGCTGCTGGCATTTTCTCCTTCTATACTAGCCAAGCTAATTATTCACTGAGCTGCATGTAGTAAGAATTGTCCATATGGTGTCTCACAGAAGAGCAAGTCTGGAAAGGAAGAATAAATTCTTTGCTGTGAAAAAAGCTCCCAAAAAGCTTGAGGTTCAAAGATATGAGATTTTTAGTTACTTTTACCTCAAAGATAAAATCTCATCAGCTTTTAGAATATATATTCACACTTTGGTTGTGTGAATGTGTATTTTACTTTAACTTCTTATTTAACAGAACAGTTCATTAAGATGTCCTTCACATCAACTCTGGGAAGACTGACTAATAGCACAGTGTCTGGAAAAAAAAAAATCTTACTTCTTGCTCTAATGACAGTCTTTCCACTAATCTTAACTGAATTTGAGTTTAGACAGCCTGATCCTCCCCAGGGGACTCAAAGCCCTTAATCAGAGTTTGCTGTGGCCTTGCAAAAGGGGTATTGTGAGTGTTTGTTTGTCCCGAGTGCCATGAAGATACTGTGAGGAAAAATATAAGGGAGATTTAAACTAAGCACAAATATAACTGTTAGAGTTTTGATGCATGACTATTACAGAGGCTTAAACTGTTAATTATCACTGCATGTCTGCAAATGAACACAAAGGGGCCCAGTGTCAGTGAAAAAAAATGTAGAAATCATTGTTTCTTTGCATGCCTGAAGGTATGTTCGGTATTTCTACTGTGTGTGTGTTTGCATGTGTTTGCACATGGTTATATGTATAATAAATCTCCATTTATGTCTTTCAGGTATGAGTTGCCGCAGTATGGCAGTCGCAGGAAGTTAATCTCTCCAGCTGGAACATATGATGAATATGGGGAGGTGATTGTGGAGGACGATGGCAGCTATTATTACAGTCCTCATGAATCAGAAGGAGAGGTAGATCATATTTTTTATTCTTTCAATACCAAAATTGAGAACAGCCATCAATATTATAAATATTGCAGTGAAACTAACTGGTTGAATTGATATATAATTCTTTGCAATTAAAATGATAAGAACTATGGATTGTAACAGGTTGCAAGGCATGGTAGGAAGCCTGCCCTACCTTCAGGCCAGGCTCCACAAAGGCCTCCTAAATTGTTTGCTAAAAATCAACCTGCCTGCTCAGACCCATCCCAGGCACAACCAGCAGAGGGCAGTGCATCTGCTCACAGCTCAAAGGCAGTGACCAGACTCAAAGCTGTGATGAAGCTAAGCAAGCTGCTTGCAACTGGCAAGGCCTCAGGTCTGCCAGCACCTCACCATGCTCCATGGAGGAAAGCCAGAATATTTCCATCCACAGAAGGTGTTGATCCCCCTAAACTAACTCGAGGCCAAAGTTCTGATAGCATGGACAGTGGCATGGTCATCAATGGCAGTTACTTCCAGCATAAAGAAGGAAGTACCTCAGCAAAAAAACATTTTGTGAAGGTCCTCAGTCAGATGAACATTTCCGGAAAGCCACCTGCACATAGCATGTCTCAGGGCAACACAAACAGCATCACAGACAGCTCTAGTGAGGGGAAGGCCTCTGTTTCCCAGGCAACTAGTGATTCAGAGAGGGAGTCACAGAGTTTCCCAAGCATCTCTCATGAGGCTGTGCGCAAGGCAGAGTTTTTCAAAGACACTGTTATTTGGGAACCCTGCACAGAGGAAAATGTCTCTGTAGCATCCAAACAGATTTGTTCAAACAGACTCCAAGGGGTCGCATATATGAGTAGTTTTGATTCAGATGAGGAACAAGGTATGTCTGAGGAATCTGACAGAGGGAGCCAACCAAAGGCTAATCAAAATGACTCTGAAAGTGAGTCAAAGATAGGTAAGAGACCTTATACTGACCAAGTTTCCGAGACAGAAACTGAGAGAGAGTCAGAAACTGAGGACGAGTCAGACAGTGCGAAAGAGTCAGAGACTGACAAAGAATCAGACAGGGAATCACACAATGGCTCTACATCCAGCAAAGACATCAGTTCTACATCTGGTTCCAAGTCCACCTGTACCAACTACAGGTCCAGAACATCTAAAGAGACCTTTCATGCAGAAACTGATCAGGACAGTAAGGAGGAGTTAAGCGAGGAAGAATCAGATGAGGAGGAAAAACCAGAGTGCATCTCATCTTGCACTGGTACATTAAGTTATAATAGGAATCAAGGCTTTAAAAGCCACTGCAAGGGCTTTTCCTCTGAGGGCAGCAGTTACATGTCAGGAAGTGCTAACCTCACACCGATAGCTGAGGACGAAGAAGAAGTGACATCAGCAAAAACTTTAGACTTTAGTCCTAGCAACAGATTTCAGGTCACTACAGGTGGAACAGAATGTGCAGAGGAAGACAAGGAAGACGAAGCTGAATCAGAGGCTGATGAGACAGATACAGCATCCTAAATTAACATCAGATCTACTCAGTAAGCCCAAATGTCTTGTTCAATTGCTGTTTGGAATTCATACTAGCAGCTTGTTGTGCATCCAGTGTGAACTGATGTGAAATTACTCTCAATTTCTGACTTTACTAATTGCATGCTTTCTTCACAGTGTTCCTATTTCTGTATTTCACTGTTAAAACTATCAGTGAAAAGACACTGTAGAGCAAACCTTTTCTCCCCATTAGTTTATTTCTCTGAAAAACCTCAATTTGCAGAGAGAATGATCTCCTGACCTGCCATCGAGAAGGGGGTTTAAAAAAATCTTACCAAGATCAGATTCTGATCAAAATCTCTGCTGGGCAGTAGACAACAGACACATAGCTCAGCATAGAACGTTTTTGGGATTCAAGATCAAGCTTCCAAAAATCACTTGGCCATGGCACTGCTGTCAGATTCATTTAGAAAACTCATTACTTCTTCTGACCTGTGGCGAAATTGTCAATGTTCATGTAATGGTTAAGGTGTTAGATCTATACCATCTGCCATGAAAAGAGGCTAGTTTCTTAAGCAAAAAGTAAACTTTAAGGGCATATCCATTGAGACCAATCAAGCTGAACCTTTTTGAGCTTGTTTTCATTTTCCATTTTGCAGGGTTGGCCCAGTCGGCAGTGCAACAATGGTAGATGGTTGTTTTCTGTGCATCATGGAGGCTTAGGATTGCTGTTTGGATTGTGTTCATGTGTTGACATGTTATTGTTAATGAGTTTGTTTTGGGGCTATTCCACTGGTACTAGGAGCCACACAGCATAACCAAACCACAAAAAAGAAAAGATCTTCACTTCAATGACATTGACACAAGCAGCCCAATAATGGCAGAGATGCTTTCTTTCCTTCAGGTTTGCTTCATTTGCTTCATTTGTATTGAAAAGCTTCTCTTTGCAGGGCAGCTCAGGAATGGCTCAGTTCCTGGTGTCATAGGAAAAGCCCTATGTATATGTTTCTTGTAAAAAATGCATTAATGCATTATGATGAAATTAATTTACAAGCGTAATGTCTATTGACTTTGACCTTAAATAAGAACAAATGTATGTATTTAATGTATACATTTAAAAAGTTCATTTTTGGGCAAGGTACCAACCCCATTACTTGTCCCCGGCACTGGATATAACTGCCTGTTGCATGGTGTGTACAGGTGAAAAGATTGCGTTTGATTTTGTTTCACTGTGTGCTGTGCTGTATTACACAAAAAGAAATATAGTCACTTTCACCTGTTACAATACAATCTACACATCTACACATTTACAGTCTTCTGTATCTTATGTAATACTTTTTTAAGTAAGTTTTTTAAGTACAAAACCAAAACACATTATGTGTGTAAATTCGAGCTACACTGGTTTTTCAGCATTTCAGCATCTGGTTGTTCAGCATCTATGCTGAAAAACCAAAACCAAGATGTCTGAATACTTCCCTTTGATTCAGGAAGGTAGATCTCCAGGAACAGTTCTGGTGATTCTAGTACTAGAATGTTGTTGAGTTTCAAAATTGTGCCTCCATTTGAACTAAAACAATTTTAATTGTTAATTTTGTTGAAATTTGACATTCCATGATGCCTTGATTATGTCCTAAATAAACTGCAAATCTTCATGATATGTAAGGTAATAAGGTCTGATTTCTGTCAACTTACTGTCTTTCTTATGCATGCCATTGCTGTTACAGTATGCAAGAAAGAAGAGAATCAAGTTGGTGGTGGATCGCGAGTACGAGACCAGTTCAACAGGAGATGACAGTTCTGCAGAGGCACAGCGCAATCGCTTGTCCAACATGAATGTTAACAGCCACAGTAACATCAACGGAAGCATCTACCTGGCCCAGAATGGCACTATCATCCGGACGCGGCGAACAGCACACACCAACAACATCAAATTTAGCTCACCCGTCCGGCTGGGGAAACACTTTAAGAAAATGGACAAACTGGCTGTGACTCAAGAGGAAAGAATTCCTCTCAACAGCCCGGTGGCCATGGGTGCCACTGGGGGTGAGCAGAACCTTCCCACTCAGCCCTCCAGCGGGTCGCTGGCCTCCAGCACCACAGGCCCAGAGAGCATAGCCTCCAAATCCAATGTGGTGAAAGTTGAAAGTGAAAGAACACAGAATGTGTACGAACAAGAGTCCACTATAGACAATGAGGAGGCAAGGGACCCGCTGGGCTCCCACAGTGACCGCACACAGTCCGACGAAGAGGAACTGTGGATGGGGCCTTGGAATAATCTGCACATACCAATGACGAAGCTGTGACATGCCTTGATATATAATTCAACATATATGAATTTCTATTGTCTTAATTAAGAAAAAAATACAAACACACACACACACACACACACACACACACACACACACACCTAAAGCAAATGTGCCATATCACACAACTTGCACTTTTATTCAGTATTGCATCTGCTTTTCTTGGCCTTCTGAAAGTCACCGGTGAGTTTGCTCGTTGACCATCCAGTTCAAAAGCAACCTGCACATTGGTGTTCATGCCTAACCGATTGTTACCCATGGACAAGTTGCCGAAACACTGTATACAGGAATATTTATTTTGTTTTTTTTCTAGTTTCTATAGCAAAAGTTAACATATCTGCGGAGGTGTTATTTTTTGTAAACATTTACCAATGAAGATAAATAGGTCTAATCAGGGGTGTACTATGTACCAACTCAGTGCCACATTTAACTGGATGGTAAAGGAGTTAAAAGTGTTATATATCATCTTTTATACACAGCTGGGATAACTCTTCTGTCTGCCAGTCCTTTGCTAATTTTTCTTTTCTGTTTGAAATGACAGATAGAAAAGCATTTGTTTATGGCTTGAGGTCAGAGAACGGAACAGGCACATCAATAAACATTCCTGGTCATAATTTGGACGAGTTGTTTTGGCTTCATTCAAAAGTGAGAATAAAATACGATGCCTTCAAATAGCCTACTCCTACTACTAAAGAGAATATGTTTCTGAGCTTGCGCCTTTTAGTATTCGAAAATTATATTATAATTTATTATAAAATTATGACCTACCTTCACCTCAGCCCTGATGCCTTTTTTACAACAGATTTATGAAACAAATAGCCCTGAGCCTTTAAATGGACCTAAGCTGATTTATGATTCTGTGCATTGTGTTATTGTGCAGGCGCTGAGTTATGCCTTTAATACTTGAAGTGTCAAACAATGAGCAAATATAGCTTCAGTTTTACGTTTGTAACGTTTTGAAGGCAAGGTACCGTCCCCGTCCCGCTCCTCCCTGTGATGGGCTGGCGACCTGTCCAGGGTGCGTCCCCCGTCCTCGCCCTGTGTGCGCTGGGTTGGACACCAGCACTCCCCCGCGACCCCATTTGGGACAAGTGGCAGATAATGGATGGACGTTTTGAAGGCATGTCCCAGCATTTTTTCTGCATTTGAAAGTATGACCCCTTCAAGAAGTTCTATGACCATTCCCACCTTTCAGCATGATGGGATTTTGTCTATATTTTCTTACAGACACGCACATAAGCTCAGACATGTCTATTGGTATCACTTTCAAAGATTGATGATGATGCCCTTGTGAGTATCCTCAAAGTGGTAATGGCCTGAAGCAATGAGAGAGAGTGCCCAGCAAAATGTTCATCTTCAAGTGTTTTACCTTTACTTCCTGTTTACCCTTGGGCTTCAGATTGTTTCATCTGAGGCTTTGGTAGTCTGTTGTTGCATATAAATGTTACAATGACTTTCTAAAATGCTAAATGCGCAATGACCATCTATTTATTGATTTGCTTACAAAGCTTTATGTTTGCCATTTTAAGGACAAGTGCAGACAGCCATTTAAAGGACAAGTGAGGCAGTGGTGACCTAGTGGTTAGGGACTTGTTCCCAGGATTGGAAGGTTGTAAGTTCAAATCCCAGAGCAACAGGTTCCCCTGAGGTACCCTTGAGCAAGATCCCCATCACTGCTCCCCAGGCACTTTAAATAGCTGCCCCCTGCTGCACATGTGTGTGTGTGTGTGTGTGTGGGTGAAATGCAGAGGAAGCATTTTTTTCATGTTTCACTGCATGCTGTGCTGTGTTTCACTATGATAATTGGTCACTTTCACTTCAAGTATCACCAAGACCTTATAAAGATCATTATTATCTTGACCTTCCCAATAATTGCTGCTGCTCTTTGTCTTGTCAATGACAGTAGGTAGCGCTGTTGTCTCACAGTGAGAAGGTCCTGGGTTTGATTCCCAGGTGGGGAGGTCCCAGTCCTTTCTGTGTGTAGTTTCTACATTCTCCCCATGTCTGTGTGCATTTCTTCCCACCATCCAAAGAGATGCATGTCAGGTGGATTGGGGATGCTAAATTGCCCCCTAGTTGTGAGTGTGTTTGTCTGTGTGTCTGCCCTGCAATGGACTGGTGACCTGTCCAGGGTGTTTCCCCAGCTTTTGCCCTGTGAGAGCTAGGATAAACTCCAGCACCCTCTGAGGTCCTAATTAGGACAAGCAGCTAAGAAAATGAGTGATAAAATCCTAAAAAGGCCTTTTTTCAGTAATTAGCGATTATAGACTATGAAGAAAATATAATTTCAATAACAGATGTTAGCACTGGCTTTGGACACTAGATGGCACCTTTTCCTTACTTTTCATTCTTTACAGGATTTGACCGTTGGTTGTCATGCTTTAGAATAAGACCAGAGAAGGTGTTTTAAGAAAGAATCATTTTTTTTGTTTGTTGACACTATAAGACATTGTCTGTGACTCAGTAACTAGTCAGCTGTCTACTTGGCAAAAATGCAACATCAATGATGAAGGTTTAATAAGGCACTGTGGTTCAAAAGTAGTCTGCCCAGTTTGTTACATTGTAAAATGCATGTCCAACCCTTATATAACACACCTAATCCAGGTTAATAAAGGCTTTCAGGAACATTTGGGTATTAGACCTAGATGTGTTGAATCTGACCTCTGCAGGGTGCTTCAATGGGTGCTGTGCAGGTACAAACTGAGCAAATGTACCCTCAAAGTTACAGAATAATCCTCAAGGAATTGTTTTGTACCCTAAATATATGGGGAATGGGATGCATTGTACGATGCTGTGTACTATTTCACAGCCTAATATTTTAAAGTAAACAGTTAAAAAGAAAGCCTGGAATTCGGATGGAGTCAAGATTTTACAGAACCAGTCCTCTTGGAAGAACATCAGAGAAATGGAACATGGTGGATTTATGTTTCCTAACTAAAGACATTATAGTTGTATTCTTGAGGGTACAATCTCCATGACACCGCACTACCTTTATTCTGAGAATGTATATGCACAAGATGGGCTGAAAACTTTAAAGTAATAATTTAATATGTAAATATTTATAGTTTTATGAGACCATAAATGACCAAATATTTATTTTTATTTGACATTTAATCTGATTTTAAAAATAGCTTTAAATGCAAATGCTGTCAATTGGGTAGAATCCAATTGTATCACTAATTCTTCAATAGATATTTTTTTTAAGTTGCATTTATTCCTTAATGTCTATTTTTATTAAAAGGTACAATTATTATCAGTGACAACTGACAACTTATCAAAAAATTGGATGTTGTGTACTCAGCACTAATTTAAGGTACATGGTTGGAGCCTTCAGAACCACTCAAAATTTCATCCCATTAAAGCACCATATTCTGAAACTATGAGAATGAGGACAGCTTCTCAATATTCAGCCTATTTGACAGCTCAGGTGTTGAGAGACAGTGGCAGTGGCAGTGGCAGTGGCAGTGTCAGCCATACGATCAGAGAAGAATAACAGTAGGATTTGGCTTTGGCAAGGATATTACATTTAGAGTTTACATGATCAGCCGTCACTGATGAGCAAGACTTTATACAATTTTTAACGTTTGATCTTCAGATCTTGACGCCATGTCAAAAGTAAACAATTAAGTAAATAATTACAAGCTGCCTGATACAGTGATTACAGGTACCCGAGCATCATGGCCATTTAAATTCTATAATTAGTTGACAGATCAGAGAGAGGAGTGGTTCAAAGCAATGCACATCCTGGAGCTATTATGCAGTGCCAGGGTGTGTAAGCATGTTTTTTAGAAGACACACACGCACACACACATGCACACATACCTGTATGTTGCTGGCAAACATCCCAGATTTTTAGAGCTGCCCTCTTGGCTTCAGATGAATAATAGGTTTGTGGTCATGTCTCTAACCCATTTAAAGCCACTGCTTATAGAAAGGCTGTTAGAAAGTCATCTCCAGTGCAGTTTTAAGAAGACGACTGTGACGAAGAAGAAAATAACAAACTCATTTTTTTTTGTCTTGTTGCATTACTGCCACTGATAAATGAGATAAACTTGTGTGATTTCAATGTGCACAGAATTTATATTACATCCCCAAAATTACTGCCAAAGAGAAGCAGAAAGTGATTTAGTAAAATGTGTTGTAGGTATTTAGAGGCATTGTATAACTATATTCAAAAGTTAAAAGTAAAAATAAGTGCATATTTTCTGTAGGAAATAAACATAGTATTCTGCTAAATATATGCACTATTTACCATTTTTTCCCTAAACATTTACTGGGAAACAAATGTAAGCATAAAATATTAAATGTGCCATAACTAATGCATATGCCACAATTTATGTCCATGTTAAATTCAGCAGATTATTTGTTGCGCATGAAGATTTGCAGAAGTGTTTATTTTCACATACGATATCATCTGATATTTTCATATGACAAGATATATCTTTATTGCATCTTTATTGCATATAAATTATTTTTCTTACATTGAAGCTCCCAGTCATTTCAAAGGTGTGATATCAAAGCAGCGTAGCGGCTTTCTTCATGAATGATGCATATATGCATATATGTAGGGCCTGATTTCTGAAAACTTCATGCTGCACTTGGAGCTGACATTAGGAAAACACTAAAGATCCTTAAGAAATAAACAAAATTAAGAATCTACAAACTCATAGGGATTTAGGACAAATAAGGTTGATGGCATCCCACCCAAGTGTTTTATTATTTCTGAAAGGCTGGGCCTATAGAAAAACATACGCTCCCCAGTCTGGCCCTCATAATAAGGGGTTCCACCAGGCACGGCTCCAGAGCAGACATTCTGAAGATATGCCTTGGCCTTCAGGCCGCCACAACCAGTAATATGGCACGTCTCAAGACTACAGAAATGGCCAGCGTGAACCCTCATTTGCTGCGAAGCATGCATTTTGTACCTGCATGCCTGTCAAAGGCTTCCTTTCCATGTAACTTTGGTGGAGAGAAGCTCACATACCATAAACAGTGGCACTTGGCATCCCTCAAAAAGAACCACCTCCACATGGCCTCAGGCATGTTTATTTTATGTTATTTTAAATGCTATATCTGCACGAGACATCTACACTACTTGTACATAGCTATTTATCATGCATTCATGATTTAGTGCCAGGGTGGTGAAAAAGCAGTCTGCACTCAATGTGATATGCTATTTAGAGTAGAGTAGAGTAGAGTGATCTTTTATTATCCCACGAATGGGAAATTTGGGCATTACAGGGCTCTTATAAAAAAAGACAGGTGTACAGACAGAAAAGAAAAAATATATAAAGATATAGAAAAAGAGGAACAGGAACAAGTACTGGAGAAAAGTAGAGGAGCTATAAATAAATAATAATAAATTATCTAACTATATATATATATATACATATACATATCTACAAGAGTAATATACACGGTAATAATTCAAAAGTTTTGAATGAATTATACATATAAATAACAAGTAGCAAAATATAAATATAGCAAAAATATGAATATAAATATAAATGTAATAATAAATAATAAATGTAATAGTAATAAATGTAATAAAAAGTAGCAGTAGTAGTAATAATAATAATAAATAATAATAATATAATATACAATACAGTAATAATAACAACAATAATAATAATAATAATAATATACAACAATAATAATATATATAATATAATATATAATAATAATAAACAAGCAATGTAATGTTATGATGAGTTGTGGAGTCTTGTTGCAGCAGGTAGGAATGACCTGCGGTAGCGTTCTTTCTTCTTTAAAGCCCTTAAACTCTACATTTATTATTCAATTATTCCTCTCAAGACTTATTATTCAACAAATGCTTAAATTATTCAGAACTATTATAAAAAATATGGAAGTAAAAGGAGAGTTTCACTGATTTTTTTTACATTTCTGCCTGACAAAGTCATTCAGATTGGTTTGAGGTGAAATTATGTATTGTAGAGAAGCCTACCCACTACTGTCTCCACCGTGGTAGTAGGTTTAGCCGTGCTTTAGGCCACAATCTTTTCACAAATCTATTGTGTAACAATATCTCAGGCATCAGCTGAATGGCTCATGATTATATTGTGTAAATGTTTTCGGTGATGTAGCTCTTAGAGGCATTCAGTTCTTTGAATGCCTGGTTCCTACCACTACCACTGAAAAACATTCTGCTTCGTTACGTTTCTCTGGAAAGGAGTGTTTCATCTCAGACTTCTCTGAAAGCTTGGTTTACATCTCATTGATTTAATTTCCAGAAATTCTGAAAAATAATTAAAATTCCTTTTAATATGTTGGTGAGTTATAGAAAGATAAACACACAGGGATCCATTAAGGCATCCTTTGGTAAAAGAAGATAAAGAAAAACCACAATTGAACATCTACAATCCACCTGACTTACATATCTTTGAACTGTGGGATTCCTGTTCCAGTGCATGGGAAGAACATGCAAACATACAGAAAGGTCCCAGGCCACGGCAATTGAACATGGATCGTTCTTATTATGAGATGACATTTCTAATCACTTTTCCACCCCTTTAATAACTTATGCAATGAGGTATAGATAGGCATAATTTATCTGAATAAAATAAAATGAAAAGACACATTTCTTTTGCTTAGAGTTAACAGTTTCAAATATTAGTTTTTACATATAAAAGTGTAAAAGCAAGAGAAAAGGTTTCAATTATGTATTACCTATTCAGGCCTTCTTCTCAGTTCTTTTTAGAAGCGTTTAGTTTTGTGCCTGTGTTTTGCTCAAGGTCCATGTGTGCCAGCATGATGTGGCAGCCCTTACAAAGGCAGTTAAACACTGAGTGGTCAGCCTGTGGTGCACCATGAGCAGAACTATGGGACATGTTCTTTAGCCCTAAGCCTTATGTTTTCCTGACCTAGCCTTAACGAGCCTGGTGCCGTGAGGCTTTTGAAATGACTTTGGCTAAATTGGTGCTAACGTTTCTGTTTCTGAGGTTTGTCTGTTTTTCAGGATTTAAAAGACTCATCTTGGGGCATACCTTTTCTAAAAGAAAAGAAGGCTTTTGCCCTAGGAATAAGAGAAGAGAGCTGGTTTGAAACTTTGTGAGCATTCACAGATCAGCTGCAAATTCAACCCTTTCATTCTGCATCATTACATGGTCAGCATGGTCAGAGATTTTCTCTTTCCTTGAATGATGGCTCTAACCTGAGTTATGCCCAGGGACAATTTTGTTCTTAAAGACATGCTTTTAGTGCATAATAGGATAGTAAAAAAAACTCTGGGGAAACATTAGCATTAACAGACTCAACCACAGGTGTAGCTTGTTTATCTGCAACTTAGTAACTGGGTCACTTCCTCCACCTAATCTGATCTGACCTCTCTCTCTGAGTAATGCTGGAAACAGTTTGCTGATAGTACTGAATTCCTTGCCAACTAGTTGCAATATTTCTTATTTGTCCCAGGCAAAGTGTTAACAATTGTCAGGCCCATTAAAATAAAATCATATTCACCCTGGTTCCCACTATCCTGCTTACAGATCTAAAGAATGAGCTCCTGCTCTGAACAAGACACAGCAGTGCAGACCTTCTGGTAGCAAATAGATTTAAGACAAAGAAATAGTATTTCGACTTTCTGCCCTACAGTTCAGGGGAAAGTGCTTCAACCTTAGTAATTTGGTGGTCTGTCAGAGTTAGTGACCAGTACAGTCAGATTAAGAAGCAGTGAGTCCCATCAATCAGCTCACTGATGGACAGAACAATTGTGGGCTGTGCTGGTTATCTTCAGGACTGCTTTGATCTCTCTGTCATGCTAATGACACCATCTTACAGTCCTACAGAACCACAGTTACTCCACTACATAGTAATCCAGCAATTGGGAGCTCTTCTGCCCTGTGAAGCTATTCAGCCTCCTGAAAACAATCATAGAGATCGTTAAATGTTTATGTTGGTCCCTGGTGATTTCTTTAATGGTGTTTAATGATAAGTAATGGCATTTTATGCTTTCCTGATGTCACAGTGTAAAGGAGTGTAATGGTTTAAACTGTGGCGGATTTGTGATGGGCTGTAACAATATTCTATAGACACTAGGGGTCTCTAATGGTAACCATTAAGCCAAAGGTCATTAAAAAGCTAAACAATCAGGATTTAATTATAATAGCATGTGTCAAGCCTCCAAAGGTGCAAATTGGATGCCTCCTGCCTGCATATTATATTTGGATTGCACACTCTCTACTTAATGGAGGTTGTGCTTGGTAAAAGGCTAATGTGCATATTGTTTGGAAAGAAGTGGCATAAAATATGGCTTGATGTGCACTTGTGCTCAAACACTGTTTCCTCAGCCAAACTTGTTTAACTGATAGGGTTTGGGTATTCGCCCCATGATGATTCGGTCACAGCAGAGGTCAGAGCTGTAACGCAATTTGTGATAAACCTTTCTTCCTTTTTACATTAAATCTACAAAAAAGATAAAAATAACAGGAAGATCATGCTTTGTGCCGTAGGTGTTTAAAGCCATCCTCCCCTCATGGATCTCTAGAAACTGGCAACACTGGTTCATATGCGTGGCTGGTAGAGTTATGTTGAGCCATGCAATGTACAGAAATGGTAATTGCACAGAAAATCATTATTTAAGGTCATCATTATTTAATAAGTACCTTATTATATTTAAAAGAATGCAATTAGTCAGATACATGTAAATAAGCTAGTGACTATAATTCACTTTATCTTTTAATAATTGCTATATAGAAAGAACCTGGTAGGGGTGATGGTGGTCTAGTGGTAGAGTACTTGCCTATGGACCAATGGCTCAAGAGGTCCCAGGTTCAAATCCCATCTCTGGCACTGCCACCACTGGGTCTGTGAGCAAGACCCTTAACCCTGAGTTGCTCCAGGGGGACTGTCCCTGTAATTAGGATATGGATGTCACTCTGCTAAATGCCGTAAATATAAATGTTTCACTGGATACCTAAGCAGCCAATATTCCAAAGCAGGTAACATATATTATATAATAAAGTAAAAGCTTGTCCAGTGCTGTTAAAAAGGCATTTGCTTCTATTCTGATTTTCTCTGCATGTTTTTTTTTAATAACAATGAAAGGTTTTATAGTCTCCCCCAAAAGATACTCTCAAAAACTGCTGTCACTTGTGTGAAAAAGTAATTGCCCACTGTGATAAGAGAACAGTGAGAAATTCTGGCCCATTCATCCAGTTTGGCCTGTTACAAAAATATGAATGTTACTGCAGCAGAACACGGGATCAAAACAAAGTAAAGGAAGGAATTGTGAACAATCAAATAAAGGCAAAACATTACTGCCACTCACAGCATGCTCTGAGGTGCATGTTTGTGGTTGAAGAACAGCACGGCGCCAGTGGTATGGGAACCCCTTTGATTTGCAGCCTCTTCCAGGTTAATTATAAAGAAGAAGTCCATTAGCCATAATAATGTCTTTTTCTCTTCTTCTTTACGCCATGCTCCTCTATTTCTGTTCTGCCCTTTCTGTCGTGGTTGAGACAGTGGAGCGTTTGATGGAACCTTTTTGGTACTCTACAGGGGTAACGGATAGCTTGGGAGTGTCAGGAACGGGTGTTTAAGTGTTATTACCTTCCAATTTTCCTCTTACTTTTACCTTCTGGTGGTCACCCTTCACTGACACAGGCTAGGAGTCTGTCATCAGAGGAGTACAGCACAAAACAAAGAGCGCTGAAGGTAACTGTTGTTGGCTGTATCATGACAGAAGATTAGGTACCCCATAAGAGACTGCAACTGTAATATTTTAATTAAAACATTTATTAACATAATCATATATTTATACAAAGAGTTATATTTACATCCTATATCAAAAGGTTTAAGTCTATAATTCTAGCCTTTTATAGTTTCTGTAACAGAAAAGACAAGCCTGGCAAAATCATAAAATCTAATTAAAAAACATGGTATCAGTTAAAAGTTCTGTCGATCTGACTGATTTTCTTTAATCTCCCTACAAAAAAGATCATGAATTGTGAATCAAGGAGGGTTCATTACAGATGAACAGTGTGGCCTCCAAAGCCTTCTGAAGGGCTAAATGTTTTCTGTAAAAGGGAACACAAATTTATGAGGTATTGTCCCGTGGGATTTAGGAGAATAATCAGATCTTTCATTGAACAATATTCATTTTTAGTTTAGGAACGAAAGTATAATGACCTCCATATCAAGATTTTATTTTGGAAGATGCTATTTTGGAAGATTCAGGCAAGCTATCCATTCAATCAGTCTTTATAGTGCAGCACATATAGGAAATGACAAGTATAATATACAGTGCAGCCAAACTGTAGGCCTTTGGGATGTCACTGACTGCAAATATGCACTGTAGTCTATTTAGATTTTACTTGAAACAGAAAACTGGAAACAGAAAGCTGGAAACAGAAAACAGCAGTGGCAACTATAAGCCAAGGCTCTTTACTGAAACAGTCACTGTAAAAAAGGAACACACTAGATACATTTAAAAGGTAATTATGTCCATTACAAGCTTCATATAAACCATATGTAAGTTGTTTTACAAGCTTCAGACATCTGTGTTTAATATACACCAGCTGTAAAATATTCATGTGCACCAGTGTTGACTTACACTATACTATTTGAACGCACCTTTAGGGTCAGGGGGAGTCTGTGCTGGTTGGCTCTAGTCTTCAGATTTTGGGGCATTCACTTTATTAGTCGTTTTTCTGACACTGTCTGGAGTGGTACTAGAATGTTTTGTCTCTTTGATCCTTCTTCTTTGACCCTTCTCATTATATACATCATAAAATGTTGAAAAATGTTGCAAAAATATTTTTATTTCAAGGCTCCCTATTGGTATTTCTATTGAGTTTTAGCAAATGTCTCAAAGAGAGCTCTAATTATACACTGTGTCATTTATTGTCAGCCAAAACACATTTCTCACCATTAGACCCTGCAAATAATGTACAGTCACAATGCAGTCATGTGTTGTTCAAAGTCTTCCAAATAATATTACTTGCTTTCCATAAGGAGCTCTTAACAGACATACACTATGTGGCTGGCGAAGGCACAGATAGGATGTTTGTGCTGCTGTTGTAAGCACAGCTGTGTTTGGTCTGCTCTTCTTCCAGCTATGTGACCTGCACTGAGATACATGACTTAGACCCTTAGAGAGGAAGTTTCCATCAGCTGACAGGCTGTGATTGGGATGCTGGCATTTATGCTGATAATTGACCAGCCTGCATATTTTATGGGCCCTGTAATGCAGAGCAAATGCCAGACATTTTAAACATAGTTTTGGGAGCAGTCAGTCAGGCTTGTGATTTGAGGCACCAGAAACATGTGTAAATTGAAGTTTTGCTCCACTGCTGAGTCACTTCCATCTGAAAAAACATTAGAAGCACATCCTGCCATTTGGTTCAAACCTGAGAAGTCATCACTGGGATTTCAGTTTGTACTTTAATTGTCTCAGCCTCACCCTCAGGAGACTAAATTATCACTGCTGTTGTTGTTTTTCTGTTGTTGCTGTTGTTGTTTCTGTTCCTGTTGTGTTTTTTCTATGTGTATAATAAATTATACTTTTATTTACACTGCTATGTAAGTCTTGCGGTGCCTGTCATGTTTTTATATTTTGCTAGGAAATTACACTGTTGATGCAAAAGTACTATCTTGTACCAGTAACATTGTCTTATCTTTGACACATTGAATCGATTCAATTAAAGAAATGGGAATAAACATATTACTGTGACAGGCAGTAAAGTGTCCAAAGGTTACAAGGATACAAGGTTGTAGGTACGTAAAGGGGTTCCAACCACTCAGCATTTATTATCTCTAGTAAACTAATCACCAGCCTGATCATCTGTAATCACCTACACCTGTTTCTTCATTGCTTCATACCTTAAATTAGATGGTTTTGAAGGAATGATACACAGGTCACTGTGTAGTTTAACCAACAAAAAAAAATAATCTGGAACAGACCATGACTACACTGAAAATGAGAGCCAAAACCATTTTTTTTTCATATAGCAAAATTTGATGAGAGGTGACTCAAGACTTTGGCACAGTTCTGAACATACTGCTTGGATTCAGTCCACACTTTTTGTTTGTTTTTTTAAAAACATTTAAAAAAAATGAATATAATTTTGTTTTTTCAAACATTATTTCATATGAAAATATCTGCATTATTTCATGACAAACAAAATTTATGATATTATAATATGTCACTTTCACTTTTCAATGTTTCTTTCATATGTCACTGTCACTTTCAATCCTAGACAACCTCAACAACCACCTCAGAATGAGAAATTAGAATGATTTTTCACACTGAGCTCTTCTTAAATGGTAACAGACTCTGTTCTGTTAAAGTGAAACCAAAATAGAATCAGTTTTAGATCATCTTCACAGTTCAGGAGTTCACCATGAGCTATGTGTGAAGCCATGAAAAAATCCAATAGTGTCTAAAAATACATTTTTAAATATGTTTACAGTTTTTTTTAAAGAATTGTTGTATAAATTAGATTGTGGGTTCAATTCCCCACCAGTAGGTTGCCCTGAGGTACCCTTGAGCAAGGTACAGTCCCCGTCACTGCTCCCCAGGCGCTTTCAATAGCTGCCCTCTGCTGCACGGTGTTTGCATAGGTTAAAAGCAGAGGTCCAATTTTGTTGTGGTTCACTGTGCGCTGTGTTGTGACCTCGCAATGACAAGGGTTGTCACTTTCACTTTCACTTTCATAATTTTATGACCATTGTATTTTAATATGTTGTACTCAGGTATATCATACTGTATCTTATATTGTAACAACACTGCTATCATTTCACCTGATAATAACTGAGTAGTTTGTTTTATCTGCTAAATGCTGTAAGGTTCTAACAAAGTGTACAGTTCTCTTACATAAAGCAAAGTTTTTTATTACATTTGGAGGAAATATCAACACAGGGTGATTAAATCCTCAGTAAACTCTTTTAAATGATCTGTCAAATAGTATTCTTTGGAGCTTTGCCATAAAAGAACAACATTTGGATCATTCAAGACGTATGGAAAGCAATGGCTTTCTAAAGCATAAGGAGCATAATCTAGATTTTATTACAGATAAAATAAGTTTTATACAGTTAAGCTGATTTCCTTTCAATATTCAATCCATTTATGAAACTTTCGTTTGTTTCTCTCTTTCTCTCTTTGCCTGAAAAAGCTGAAGGCCCTTGTCGCTGCTCTCAAAAAGAGCATTTAGAGGTATCATAGGGGTATACATCTGGTGTTTTTGAGATATTATAATGGATCAGGAAGATCTGGAGGTCCTAAAATAGAATTCCATTTAACCATAACCTTGCATAGTCTCCTACTGTATAACGCTTGGCTTATAGAGGCCTGTACACTGGCTCAGTTTGATAGATGTGCTGTCTCAAAGCAAGCACTCAAAGGCTCCAGAGTACAACGGAAGGAGAAGCGACTGCCTTCCTCTAGCTGTCGCCACCATGATCCGACCATGATGAACAAGCTTCAGGAGTCCCGTCTGCCTGGAGACTTTATCGTCTTTTTCTGTTTCTTATCACAGTAAAGTAGTGTGGGTTTTGCCCAGAGTTACATTTATAAGCTCTCATTAGCTTGGAATCACATAAATGGGAAAGGGTTTGAATAGTGATGTTTCCCAATACTGAAAGGAAGGGTTTTTTGGAAATAAGAAGAACAGATGTGAGCTATACTTTATAATCCAGAATGCATCCAGACCCAACCAAATTCTACACTGTAGGCTCATATGAAAAAAAGAGTTTGGTACTTCATTTTTTTTTTTTTAGCATTGAAATGATGGTAGAATGAGATTGTATGTCAGGGTTAACGATCAATCGGTAAGCTCAGACACTCACCACTGAACATCATAAAACATCAACTATGCTAATCTAATGGTGTTAAGACCGAAACGTATGTAGCCATGTTGTCTAAGTATCCGATTACAGGATAGTGCTGGCATGCTGGAAATGTCTGGCTTTTTATAACTGTGTACCATTTATCTGACTTTTATCTGACTTTAACCTATCTTCTTTAAAGTAGTGAATGAGAGAAGTTGGGTGAGCTCCAGATCAAACAACAACTTTACTGACAGTTGCTGAAATTCTGGGAACCCAGAGAATAGGCCAGGCAGATCAAACGGGACTGGATTCTGCAGTGTGAAGGTAAATTGACATAGAGAAATATACAGCTTGAGTGGAAAATTTGGTGCCCCTAGGGTGCCCCAACTCTCACAATTTGACCATAAGCTTTTACTAATGAAAAGGCTTTGTAATTGTACTGACATAGTTCTATTTGGAAAGGAAAAACACTAATTAACAGACACCTTTCCCTTTGGCTTCGCTGCGTCTCTAGCGCATCTCAAGCCACATTCTGACAGCTTTTCAATCAGCCCAAGATGCATGCAGAGAGTAGGTATGAACGGGCTTCTCTGCAAAAAACTGGTTTTGTGCTCTTTCAACCCTGCAATATGAACATGGCCTTTGTTTTATTCCTTTCCTACATGTCTCTGTTTTCCTATCTCTCTCCGTCTTTCTCTGAGAAATTGTGCAATTTCGGAGGTCAGTGTCTCTGCTAATGAAGCAGCAATTCCGTTTGGCCTTTGATGTATCGCCCATTATCCAGGGTTCAAGTTGCCTCAAGGCTTCTTTTATTTTCTCTTACTGTATTCTAGTCTGTCTTCTCATTGTTGTTGTCTAATCAAATAGCTTTGGTTATTCTGTAGCTGTCCGCTGATGCACTACGTAGCCTTGTAATAAGAGAAATTGCACGAGCGGCCCGAGGAGTTGCGACGCCACTAAAAAGACGCTCCTGCTGTCACTCTGTAGCTCAACTCATACATCTGCAGCGAGGAACCTTGTCATTAGCCTCCTCACCCACACACATACAAACACACGCACAGAGAAGCCATATCTTTCTCCTTCTTTTGCTGTCACTCAAAGCTGTTGTGCAACAGTTTTTGTTTTGGATGAGTCTTCCATGTCTGGTTGGTGGGACATCTGAGCTGTTTATGTGTTTTTTAAATAAATAGTTTGCTGAAATTATATGATTTTCTTTCCATCCCAAGTGTAATCCATCATTAAATACATGTTTGTTATTTCTGCAATTTTGTCCCAGAGGTACCAGGCTAACATAACTAACATGTAGCAGATGCATGACCTGCATTGTGCAAATGTCTGAAAATCCAGACCTTTAATCTTAAAATAAACTATGGGTCACCTCTATAACATAAAAATATAGGTGAATATATTTCAAAACAATGCAAAGTCAAGGCACACTTATATAGATACAGATGAGCTTCTGCAGTCCAGAGATTACAGAGATGGCCAGATATGTGCCAGGTGTTCATTACTTAGGTAAACTGCAATGTTATCGTCAACACTTTCAAATACACATACTGCACTTTTTTCAGAATAGTTTCAGCAGAGATTTTCATAATGGAAAGAAACCCTGCTTTCACAAAATCCTAGTAATGTAGCACCTCTCCTTTCAGAAAGGCTTGCATCCACATGCCAGAAGAAGGAGCAGAATACTTTGTCCTTGAGAGGAGAAAAATGTTCTTGGTATCTTGAACGTGCTGTATATGAAGATAAAGGCATGAAAACATTAAAACTGGGTTTGTTTAACCCAGGGTTTCTTATCAGTTTGTTATCAGTTCAACAGACTACTAATGAACTAACAGGACATTTCCGTTGTTTGTCAGTTGGCAGTTAGTCTTCAAGTTAATAATAAAATGCAAAACTTCTAGATTATTTTGTCTAAATCCTTTGTTCAGACACAAGCCGTGCAAAGAATTGAACTCAGCGTGAGGAAAAAACTGTCACCGTTAGCTTGACACTAGCATATACTTTAAAACATCGTACATGGAAATTAGTACCATGGTGGGTGTTCTTTTGTGGTGAGTGTACAGTCCTAGTGCAGCTGTAGTTTATGCTGGATAGATCAGTGCTCTATGGCAAAAACTTATTTTTATATTATATATTTTAATATTATAACTTATTTTTGTTCTTAATAATTATTTTAGCATACATTTTTGCATATTTAAGAACAAGACTGTAAGTCTGTAAGATACAAGCACCACTTCCTTGGCCAAAAAATAGTCCCACCTTTTGTGCCCATTCAGAGTCAAAACTATCCCAAACATTCAGGTGAAATTCCTAGAATAACAATTGGCTTGTTTGGAGCTTCTCTGACTGGGGCATGGAGACAGCGTCTGAAAGAAGAGGAGAGTAAATTACAAGCCAGAAGGCAACGTAATGGAGCTCAGGCAGCCTGGCTGACCCTAGGCAGAGAGAGAGAGAAAGAGGGAGCAAGAGAGAGAGGGAGAGAGAGAGAGAGAGAGAGAGAGAGAGAGAGAGGATGAAGGTGTGTGGCTGAGTCCTGCTGTGATTAATTGCACCACCGATCTAGAGTCAGCTCCTTTAATGACAGGCCTGTCCTGCAGCGCTGCCAGCAATGGGTTCTCCCTGCTCTGGTGCCAGTAGGTCTGCCACTGAACTCAGCCTGGCTCCAGCTCCACTTACAGCCCCGCCACACCACAGACTGGCTGGCCGTGGAACACAAACCCCGCCCATTCACACTAATCAATAACAAGAGCATTTTTTAGAGGTGAATGGAATAATACTTATGGTTTATGCTTCTACACAATAATCAATGTTTGCTGCAGTGTGAAGAGTCATATTTCATCTTGTCTGAATCTAAAGCTGGGAGCAGACAGTGTATGGTTATGTACTGTCACCATTTTTATATGTTCATGGTGGGAAAATGAGTATTTATTCTGTAAGAAGAGACTCCCTTAACAATAAATGTACTGGAATAAAATCACTGGCTCATTTTTCTCAAAGTGAGACAACATTTTGGCCACTACTTCAATGGAAAAATCCTGGTATATAACATGTTTTGTTCTGCATGTGCAGAATATTCCATAATTGTTTTGAGTGTAAACTCAAATGAAATTTGTTTCAATTAAAACATAAAAACAAGTACAATCTTTATTATTGCTCTAATCAGTAGTTTTTGACTTTTCTTTTAACCACAATAATAATAAAATATATATTTAAAAATGCTTCTTTCCATCCTTTTTTGTAGGTGATCCAGTGTTTCTTCTGGAGCCCATGGTTAATTGTTTGCAGTAAAAGCGTCTACTTTTTAGTGAATGTTTAATGTTAGAAAATTGCTGTGAGTCTTTGATTGCCTCCAGCCACAAGATCAGGGACTTCTGCTTAGCAAATCACTACAAATACTCTGCCTGGTGCCTGAGACCTTGATTTCTTCACACATAAAATTACATTTAAAGACATGATTTGGCCGCTTGGGTTCCTAATACCAATGTGAATAAAATCTGTGATAGTAACCTTTGCCCTTTCATGACAAACCTCTTATTTGAGTTATTAATCCCAAATATTAAATTATGTAAAATATTTGACAAAATTCTGGAAATTCTCCTTAAGTCAGATATCATCAAACAGGAAAACAAACACCCTCAGGTACTGGGGTGCCACCAGGTCTTGTACTTTTTGCATCACTGGGGTATCATTTCTTCAGTCTATACATCTCTTCCAGATTTCAGGGTTTCCACTTAACTGTTCTTGTGTAAAGCATTTGGTTATGAAGACTCACAAATCTGCCCCGCCCTCCCAAATTTAGACACAAAACTGAACCTCAAGGACCTCATTATACCTTTGATGGTGCATTTGAACAATTTTTACCTTGATGAAGCAAAAACGTACCTGCACAGCACCATTTGTCTGACAGTGTAAAGAAAAATAAAAGAGTTATGAGACTAAATAAGGTTTTATCATAATATTCAATACTGTCTTTACACTTATGTGTACAATTATTATTCATTTGCATCATCAGAGTCACTAAATATCTTTTACGATTTTTACATTTAAGATTTAATTATTTAATCCCAGGCATTTTTAAAAGTCATTGTATTGCTTTTACTCTTCATTATGACTGAATGGTACATAGTAGATATATAGTGGATATAGACAATAAGGACTCTCAACTTGATTTCATTCTCAGCCAGAGTTGTAAGTAATCACCCAAGGCTGTGGAAAGAGACAGAGACTGAGAGGCAGGCAGGATTAAAGTGAAGCCACACCTTGCTAAAGCAGCGGACTTTACGTCACCACTAATCCCCCTGACATTTCATTAATGCCTGCTCCACACACCATAATCCCCTCGTTTATCTCAGTGCTTTTATGATCCGGGCGCTAGAGGCCTACAAATTAGCCGAAAGCTTCAACATGGAAGTGAGACACAAATATATTCGGCTTTCTTCCTTTAAGCTTCCGTCTCCGCAAGGGCCACGAGAGGCATCTGATATCAATTAGCATTAGCGTTGTGGTCAGCGTGTCGGGAACTCTGCTCCAGAAGCAGCCATTATCTGTCTTTAAAGCATTACAGATTGGCTGGGCCATCAGACATGCTTTCTTTGTTATCTGTCACAGGATAAAGAAAAAAACTTTTGAGGAATGAGTGAATCCAGTTGTCTGTTTAGCTGCCTAAGAGGAACATCAGATAGTTTGCATTGCTGAAAATTTCCCTGACCTTTTTTACCCCTTAAAACCTAGGACCTGTGTCTGTGGGCAAACATTTCAATTCTTCATCCTCATAATGAAATACAGGATGTCTTTTCTTGACACCTGCTCATCCAGAGCTGATGATATAGACTGCAGGGTTTATTCTTTTAGCCTCTACTTTTTTAGGAAAAGCCTTTATGTTAAATCAAATAAAGTCAGTTGTATTTATACAGTGCTTTTTACAACTGTTGTTGTAAAAAAGCAGCTTTACAGAATCGAGGTCCGAGCCCCTAGTGAGTAAGCCGAGGGTGACAGAGCGTGAGGGGAGTAAATTGTAAAAACACCTTTTCTATTATAACATGTGAAAGGCCCGGTGCGTGGAGGTCACTGGGGAAAGATCACACCAGGATGTACTAGCAGAGGCAGCGTGATGCTCTAGGCCTTGTTCTGCTGGGAAATCTGGGACCTGACATTTACTATATGTTGATGTAACTTTCATAACAACTATCTAAACACTGTTGCAGACAAAGTACACCACTTGATCGCAAAGGTGTTCTTGTAGTAGAATAATGGGGGGAAGTGCTGGAAAATCTATGCTGACTCAAGGAGGCCCCATCTGGCATATTACAGGAATCTCCAGCCAACTTCTGAGGCGATATCATATATAAAGGTCTTCTGGTGTCTATGCCTTGATGGGTTCCTGCTTAATAATATTAAGCAAATTAATGCACTGTTAGAGCTGATAAAACTTACTGGACAGCAAGTTTGATTCTGAATATTAAGAGATTAATAGAGAATGAGATTTATAACATGTTTTGGACAGACTGTTTCAGATGAGAGTGATCACCTTTCAGAGGAGAGTGACCACCTGTTTTCCAGCTCTCTAAAAATACTGCAATATTATGCCAATGTGACTAATATAAGCCATTCTCTGCCCCATTTCAATTTATACTGTCTGAAAAACATCTGTCCCCTTTTCTGGACTTCATTTTTATGTTTATTTTTATTTAACAGACATTTAAAGTTTTATGTATGTAGCTTTTGGCAGCCGAGTGGAAGCCAGTTGAAAGGTCCGATTATAGGCAAGGTTTGAGATAATTGTCCTGCTCATATTCTCCATGACTCTCTCAGCTCCTTTCAGCAATTGGCTCACCGATCAAGTAAGATGACAATTTTATGAATATGTGTGAAATGTCTGCCAGTACAAAGTATTAAGTGCAAAATCGGCAATTTGCATCTGTTGCATGCAGCTTAGTCAGCAAACACAGAAAGAAAAACTACTCGTGATATTTTGGTCTTAACGTTGTTTAAAAAGTTTCTGTGAAAGTCTTAAGTTGAATATGTCTATTTATAATAATACCACTCACACTAATTCAGTTCAGTTTCATTATTTAAAGGAATATTTTGTAATTGTAATTTGCCATCAACTAGCATCAGTGCCAGCTGACTTTACAAGGGAATTACAATTGTCTACCTGCTGGTGTCCAATGATGTTGCATTAATGCCTGTGTGAAAAAGCGATGGTGCCTGAAGACTCATGCCTCACGACTCTGAAGATACCCCTAGTCTTGATCCTGCCTGTTTTGGTGGCATTATAAAGACATAATTCAGAACTCATGGTTCCTGCTACTTCAGTTGAACTATTTTAGTTATAAGTCAGAAATGTGATTAGTAAGCCTGTTGATTTTATTCACTAACACCAGTTTGAGGTAAGATAGTAATAATTTTATATAGTCAGTATAGTTTACTGTGGTAAATTTAATCTCCCATTACTGGTAAACTACAATAGACTTGTTGCTCTAGTGCAATAATAAAAATCCACAATCAAATTTGGTTGATCAGCTGTGTTTAGAGTAACATTTCGTGTGAGATCTTTTTTTTTTTGTTTTATTATTATTTTAGTATTATTAAGAAAAATGTCCTTTTCTATGAATCTCCTCTAGGGAAGCCTTGGTTGAAACACTATGTTGTTGTGTCTGCAGTCTCTCACAGTGCCTTCATAAACCCTGGCCCTGTACTCTCCACACATACCCCTGACCACAGCAGTGATTTTGCTGCAGTGGGTACAGGGTATGTGGTTTCAGCAGTTGTGCTCTGCCACCCTTTTGCAGTTGTTGAAACATCTTGATTGCCCTCTAATTGGCCCTTAAGCAGTGTGTTGTCCCAGCCTGGCGGCTTGTATTTTGGAAAGCTGATGAAGTGATGATGGGGCTGCAGGATTATGACTGGAGAGTGGGTAATGTGTGGTAAATTGGTGATGTAAACTTTAAGGGACTTAAAGCTCAGCACATAAGGACTTGTGACTAGTACACCATGGGCTTAAGAAACTTGTAAAGCTGCCAAAGTTCTATATTTGCTCTTGAATGATGTTTGAAGTTCCTGCTTTTAGAAGCAACTGCATCAGCAGTGCTGTTTTTAATGCTTGGATCTGAACATGCTTCACCATTAATACTGTCCATCAATGGCACAAATTTGCTACTACAACATAACATTTTTCAGCCCACATGAAATCCTGTTTAGTATATTCTTTTTAAAAAAACTATGCT
Source organism: Hepsetus odoe (assembly GCA_017165825.1). Lineage (NCBI taxonomy): Eukaryota > Metazoa > Chordata > Actinopteri > Characiformes > Hepsetidae > Hepsetus > Hepsetus odoe. The sequence continues at coordinate 20,596,921 of CM029378.1, forward strand.
TTTATTGATGATTATAGGTGGCGGATATAATCACCTAACATTTGAGGACTAACATCAATAAAAGACTCAACAAGGATATTTTGTTAAATTATTGTTCTAGATTTTTGAAGTGAGACAGACAATTTTGCAATCCTTGCAAAACCTATGAGGATGCTGCAGACCAGGAGAGACCAGCATGCGAGGCACTTTAATTGAAGCTCAATAATTAAGAATATGTTAAAGAAAATCACGAGATTGTCATTAATATGAAAGAAAAATCTAACCAGTAACTACGGAAGCAGCTACAGGCTAGGATAACACAGCTACTTGCTCAGGACCACAAGTGAACTGTTCTCTGCTGTTTTAGGCTTTCTCCACACCTACAAAATCATTTTTGAAAATGTAGCTATTCAGTATTTTTTTGCCATTCATCCACATGCAAGCTGCATTTTAGGTCACTGAAAACAGATCTTATGGAAAATTCCTTTTAGTTTAAAGATTTTCAGAAAGTTTGATTTCATAATTTAAACAATAAAGTGTTATCAATTTTTGTAAAAGTTGAATTTTACATTTTAAGTGTCTGTTTACCTTGATTGATACTAGGACAATATTTAAAAAAAATTTTATATTCCTTAAAATTAATTTTAGGTTATTGTTATTGTTGAAATTTAAAAATACTATAAATTAAACTGGATCCTGGAACAGAACATAAGAATTGAAAATGACTTGATTTGGGACTCGCCTGACCTGAGCAATGACTTGGCTTCACTTGATTGATCTGACTTGATTGAGTTTGATTGATCTGATTGAGTATCAACACAGTAACTTGGGACTTTTAAGTGAAAAGTGAAAGTGACTACTCTTGTCATTGTGAAACGCAGCACAGCACAATACAACAAAATTCAACCTCTACGTTTCACCCATACACACACACACACACACGTGCAGCAGGTGGCAGCTATTGAAAGCACCCGGGGAGCAGTGACTGGGATGGTACCTTGCTCAAGGGTTCCTCAGGGCAACCTACTGGTGAGGGAATCGAACCCACAATCTTCCAATCTGGGGCTAACTCCTTAACCGATAGGCCACCACTTGCTTGAGATCTGGAGGTTAAGACTTGGGACTTGCTTGTGACTTGCACACCTGGGACCAGGGTCACAGGTTATTCTGCTCAAATGAGATCAGCATGATTTCACAAATACAAAGAGACAGCACAAGAGATCTGTTAACTTCTAAACATTTTTCTATAGTATTTACCAAAAAAACACATTGTTGACCCCAGGCCTTCTTGAATAATGCTCTGTGAATTAATGGCTCATAAGGGGAACTTTTGGGAGATGGGGTCCTGTTACCTTTGGTGTAAAGCCAACACCACATTCAACAAACAGAGCATTATTCCCACAGTCCAACGTGGTGGTGGTAGTGTAATGATGTGGTGGTGATTTGTTGGAAAAAGGCATGGATAACATACTGATAAACCTTTAGTTCTGCGCTCTGTGCATTGAAAATCAAAACATCAACTTATGCAGTTGGGTTAAGTTTAAACTAAATTAAAATCTGTAATATGCACTTTAATCACACCTGAATTGTTTGATTAAAATATTTTGCCCTGAGGAGCAGGGCGGCAAAACAAGGAAAAGTGCATTTTTGTCCTAAACTTTATGGAGGACACTGTATGTATATATATTTCTTTGCTTGACTTATTTTTTTTTTTACCAACAAATGTTTCTTCTGAGCAAGTCTCTGATGTTCTACATCTGCTAATTCACAGAGATAAGCCTATTATCAAACATTTCTGATCAGTCTTCCCAGACTAAAGAAAGCGCCTCAAGCTGTTTTTTTTCCAATCCCAATGTCTGGAATCCACATCATCAGTCGCCTTTAACCTTCTCTTGTCTCAGAGAAGATCCTCCTTTAATGTCCACTCTTTGTAAACATGTTTGTTTGGATGGGAAACACCTGTGCTTGGAGAGGAGATTAGGCCGATCTGAGAGGGCTGTTTTTGTCTGATAAGTAAGGCTCTGCAGCCCCCATCACCTGCACACAGCCTCCACTCAACACGTCAACGCCACACCTATCCCGTCGCCTCCTGCTAATAAGCAGAGGCAGAAGAGAATTGGCAGACTGAGAGCATTACAGGAGTAGCTCGGCAAAAAAATCTAATTTCCACAGTTGTCTCTGTTGATCAGCCAAGATATGTTCAGTGTTCATGGTCTGCTTCTTTAGTTTCACACTGCCTTTCATATGGCTGAATCATCACACATTTGTCTCAAAGCATGTGGAGCTGGGCATTTTGTGTTAGACAATCTCTATGTTTATTTTTAAAGTAAAGGTTAATTTTAAATTCAATTCAATTCAATTCAATTTATTCTTATATAGCGCCTTTTACAACACAGTTGCCCCAAGGCACTTTACAATGATGGTGGATGGACCTTTAAATGGTAAAGAAACTGTGTTCATGTCTATCCATTTTTATAGGCAACGATATTTCATACATAAACCACATAAGCAGGTCCATTTGAAATTATTTCAGGGCTCAGGACACAGAAGTCATTAATGCTTATCTTGCTCAGCTCAGCCGTATGCGCCACAGTTAACTAGGTGGTGTAGCTGAATTTTTTGGCACTGATCACTACTATAAGTGGTACTGGCATAGATTTCTCAACAGAAATCTATATTTCAGGCACAGATATTCATCATTCCATTTCTGATGTGATTAAAGAGCTTGGGTTTAGTCCCTGTTAGAAATACTGTCTGGGGTTTTGGCCATGGGCAATTACTGTGTGCCACACACTGTAACAGCTTAAATGCCAACATATTAGAAAAGTACATTGTGAATGGTAGCCTATTTGCAATTGCTTGATTTTATTTGGTTTTATTTGAAGAAAATCTTAGCAATGAAAGTGAATGTAGAAAGGATTATTTTGTCTATATTTTGGGCTATCTGCCACAGTAAACTAACTAGTAGTAATTGTGTTTGCCCTTCAATGAATAGCTGAGTTGGTCATTGTATAACAAAGCTCTTAAAGCTCTAAAGCTTTCTTACTGATTGGCCTTGTGTCAGTATGCAGCAATGAAATAAATAGGCTAGATCAGGATAGCCTCAGCTTTTGTTGTGTGGGACCAAAGTACAATGTTACAGATGGACTAGAAGACTGGCCAGAGGACAAAACAATATATTCAAGAAGATAAGTTAGCTTGAAAACAGTTTTGACAGGAACAATAGTATTGCAGTGTGCTATTAACAAAATATTTCAAAAGTTTGAAAGTTTAAAGGGAAAATAAGAATGAAATCTATTACAAATACTATAAAAATATGTGTGTTCTCCCCTTCATTGAAGGGGTGGGGTTAGGGTAACTTTCTGGTGGGCCAAATCAAACGTCCTCACATGCCAACTTTGGATTGTGGGCCACACTTTGTGGAGCTCTGGGGTAGATTTTTGACATATAATCATGTGTACAATAGCCATTTATAAGGTGCTGAGGTTTCAAATTTAATAGAAGTGCAGTTGCAACCTAATCTCTCCACCACAAGATCCTGCTGACTGTGTTATCTATTTAAACCCTTATGATTTAAACCACTTGTTACTCTCAAGCCATATTAAATAAGGAAATCAAAGCTTCTTCAAATAAATGTTGCTTTTGGAGTGCATATCAGCTACCATAAAAAACATGTATTTATGTATTTATATTTAATGAACAAAACATCAGATTTGGGATAAAGTGACAAATGTATTTATTAGAAAGAATTTCAATAAAAACTAGGAGTAAAAAATAACACCAGATAAAGTGTCAACATTTAATAAAGAATAGCAAAGCTGAATGAATAAAGATAAGTGGCTGTTAAGGGTTTTGTTTGTTTGTTTGTTTTTTTGTTTTGTATTTTAGCAGTCAGTGCCATGCCAGGCACAGGAAACATAAAGCAGGAATAAAAACATTTGCTCATATCTGGTTTTTCTCTTTCCACCTTCATCGTGTCACAATTTTGACGTCAAGCAAAACATGTTGTTTTACCAGCCTTCGCACAATCTCTGTTTGACAATGTAGAATGAAAACACAGTAGATGAGTGTCTGCCTTCATAAACACATTTGACAGATGGAGCTGCCAGGATACCATCTATTATTTTAAAGGCTCTATACAGATCTGCTATACAGATTTGCTACAAGGTCAGTTAATTACAGTTAATGCAGCTAAAAAGACCAAAATAATTTCTTCTCATTTCTTCTCATCTTCTCATTCTTCTCATTACTTTGAGTTAGAATATGAATAAGTCCTCTCTAGTTTTACTGGAAAGACTTTAAGAGACAGAGGTGTTACAAATTACCTACTCCACAGGGACGTAGATGGGTTAAGCAAAGAAACGGCTACAACATGTACAAATTTAACAGCCAAAATATTTAAAATGCACTTTGGCTTATTTTCATTGCCAACCATACATTTTTTATTTTTACAAAAGTTTATTTCGTGAATCAATCTTGTTCCATTAACATATGTTACAGTTTTTGTTCTTTTTACTGTAGAGTCTCTGACACATTTAAGGAAATCTTTGCTGTGTGCCTGCCTTTGATTTGAGGACACACTGGCTGTTTTTTATGATATCGTCAGTGCCTCAGTGTGAGTGTGTGAGCTTCTCACAACTGTAAACCTTGAGGTTAATTGATATGGGCCATGGGGTGAAATCACCTCTGGCCCTAAAAACGTCCTGTCTGTCAGCTTTTAGCTCCTGGGGGATATGTTTTGACCTCCTCTTCCTTGTCGGAGGAAGTTCCTAAAGTGTGCTCAGGTAACGCTGAATGATCTGACCTGAGTTCCTCTCTGCACATGAGTGAGCACCTTGAACATAAGCACAGGGTTTGGGCTTTTGGGGCGAGGGTGGCTGGGGGGCTGGGGGTGGCCCTTTGAAGTGCTGTAATGTACACCCACCCCTCCCTCTTCCTCTTTACCTTATTTATGGTATTTGTTTCAAGCACAGTTGAGAAAAAAAAATCCTCACCAACACCACCACCACTACCACTAATCCTATTGCTATCATATGTAGATACCTTAGAAATAGGCCAGAAGTAGACATGAGACATATGTACATTGATTTATGGTTTCCTCTCTGTTCTGTATTAAAAACGTGTATTGCTGGATAACCATAACCTACCTTAACAAAGTACATAACTTGGCAGGTTGTTTTATAAACAGCATACTCAGCTCATACTCATAGTGTCCATGGACAGTACATGGACAGTCCTAACATTAATAAAAGTGACACATAAGTGGAATCTTTCACTGATGCATTTTTCTGTTCTGTGAAGCAGTAAGTTCCTTAATGCTGTTACATTGATTTTACCTCAATTTATTTCATGTAATTTACATGAAAATATTAGATTATGGGTATGAGTATAATGGGTTGATGAACAATATATACTAGATACTACAATATACTAGAATTGGACTTAAATGCAGGTTTATGACAGTTGACTTAAAAGGTAGCCTTATGAATCCCATAAGGAGTAACCAAGAATTTTTATCATTTATTCTGTCACTTTGGACCATTTCTATTGGTCACATCCAAATTATTTTAATGCAAATAAAACTTATTCTTAAAAGCCTATTAATTCACCCTTGCCTGTCCTCTCCCTTTGAAGGCTATCTGAGCAGCTTGTTTGTAATTATCAACAGGCGCCAATGTGCTAAATGTTGTTTGTCTTTAGATAGTGGCCAGGCTTGTGAAAGCAGGGCCTCTCTTTTTGAAGTTCCTCAGTCCGCCTCAAGGCTGCCCATAGGCCTTGTTGGCAGATGGAGATAAAACCCAGTGGACTTTGGGGGGCATCTGTCGTGAGCCCCCCTCCAGACTCCACCTATCCCCTCCTGGCCCTCTCAACTAACACATATTCTTTCTCCTAAACACTTGTGCAAATGAGCAAATACACTGATAGTAATGTGTGGCTAATGGCTCAAATCAAGGCTGCTTTTGTTTTTTGGCCAACTCCTCACACCGTCCCATGGCCAATTGAATCCAACACATTTACACCTGACTAAGATCAAAGATGCCTAGGCTTTTTTTCTCTAGGGATGCAATCACTTAGGCAAATGAGCCTCTGCGCAAACTCTCCTTTGTGTCAGCTAAGTTGAGCTTTTGTGTAGGACAAATGGGGGTGTTATGGGTTTTGGCGAAGGAAGGGCTGCTATCAAAGGGAAGCAGCCGGGCCCTATTAAGTCCCAGCAAACTGTACGAGGCAACAAAGGAAACAATTGAGAGAGAGGCTAAATTGGCTTTGGGCTTCTCTCGAGGGGGAGAAAACGAATGTGACATAATTGCCTTTGAGAATGGGCATCAGTGGATTGAGTGATCTTGCGGAATGACATTGTCCCCTTTTCAGATGGGCCCCATCTGAAGCTTGGTGCAGATTTGGGACGTTATCTGCTTTCAACTCTCCCTGACCCAAGACAGACGGAGAGACAGCTAGAGATTGAGAGCGGAGGCATGCGGCTTCTCACTTTGATGAATGTCAGGCCTTTGTGAAGAACTATCGCATTAAATTGAGGATCAGCGACAGATAAAAATCAATGATAGTGAAGTTTTTGTCTTGAACTCAACAGGCAATGGATGGAGAGCATCTCTCTGGTTGTCGATAAAAAAGTGTGTGTGTGTGTGTGTGTGTGTGTGTGTTTTGTGTGTGTGACAGGAAGCAGTCTGACACGTCAGACACTTACGCGATTAAACACAGCCCACAGGTGACAACAGAAAGACTACTGCTGGATGCCACATGAAATGACCCCTCATTCCCCCACAGTCACATCCCTGATTCCCTGCTAGACTTCATCCAACATTAGCTCATACTGTTAAACATTATCCTCATACTGTTAAAGTTATAAAAGTATTAATAAATGCAAAGGCAAAATATAACTGCTTCTTGGTAGACCTAGTATTATTGTGGAAGACTTGTATTAACTCAAGTTTTCCTAAATTTGAATACTTATTTTATGACATTTCCATGGCATGCATCTCATTGCTTACACTTTTTTTTAATTTAGACATTAAATCCACTGTTATATCACAATTGCAGGAGTTTATTCCCTGTTTGCTCTTACGAGTCTTTAGATTTAAAAAAAAAGAAAAAAGAAAAAGACTTTCCTCAAAATTTAAATGTCTTGTTTTTGTACAAAAAATCTAACCAAATAAATTTTACTGAAAGGTAAATTTACCCTGGTATTACCCATGTAAGGTTTAGTATAGACCGATAGTTGTATATGATAGTTGTAGATGATATTCACTAAAGATCTTTATTGTTTATTTGGTAAAACATCTGATTCTACTTACATTTTTTTCAGGATGTTTAAATCTCAAGACAGAGGATCTAAACTTGCACTATATACTACAGTGTGTTACAGTTTCTCTGTACCTTTTCAGCCTTTGTTGCTCTCTGTGGATGTCAAAAATAATTCAGAGTAATAAATGTTGTGATTAAGGTATATATATATGTATATAAAATATATATGTATTTAAAAAGTGCAATACCAGAGAAGGCAACAGCAATTAAATGCACAAAAACTGAATTATTTGCAATTATTTTAATCATTTGAAAGCCATACTCCTATTTTTGTATTTTGTTTATGTTCTTTCAACATGCATTTCACCCACACACACCGTGCAGCAGGGGGCAGCTATTTAAAGCACCTGGGGAGCAGTGATGGGGACAGTACTTTGCTCAGGGTTACCTCAGAGCAGCCTACAAGTCTGGGATTCAAACCCACAACCTTCTGATCCTGGGGCCTAGTCCCTAACCAATAGGCTGCCGCTACCCTAGAATCTGATGTTGGCATCTGCTAAAAGCATAAAGAAAATAATACTTTAATACTTTAAATGTATCTTTAGGTTAGTATATGCACATATTTTTGGTCATTTTAAATAAGCACAAACTAAAAAACTACACACTAAAACAATATGCTCAGTGAAAATATACTAAATAATGAAAGCAAAAGTGTGTGAATACTTTTCACCTCTTTTCATTGTTTGTACAGTGCAGGACAAATACACTCCTGTGCAGTATATCATTCCCTTAGCATTCTGTACAGTATATTAATTTAAATATTATCATACACACATGTGTAAACAGTAAAATATTACCTATTAATCTTTTCTTTATGCTTATTTAAGCCATGTAAATTCTGTGGTAGTCATTAAGGATAGAGATGACTTCACCCTGTGTGTACATAATCAGCTGTGTGTGAACACACTGGCAGTAAAGTTTAGTTTGTGTCAGTTTTACATAATTAAAAAATGTAGTATTTGTAGAAAAGCTTGGAGTTTGTTCTGAACCCAAGGAACATTTATATGTTTTTCCCACCTTTTTAAAGAAATAGCTTTGTAAACATGATATGACTGTAAGGCAAGACCTTTTTAATATGCAAAATTACTGTTCTTGAAGCATATACATTCATTTGTAATTGTTAAAGTTTGGGTCTTTAAGTGCCTTGAGCAGCACATCTGCTGTGCTTGTCTGTCAAATTTAAAACAAATTAGATTGTTCCTACTAGCTTTTCATTGCCTGGTCATCATCACTCACCAGTCAAGGCCTTTTCTTTACCGCGATGCCTTTAGCTAGTGTAACTATTTAAATACAGTGATCTAAGCATAATTTTCCTTGATGAGGCAGGCAACAAGTCTTGCTGTATTGCTTAGAAGTCATTTTATTCAAACTGAACTTGTTGATACAAATCACAGTTGGCATCTCACCAGGCTTCAAAACCACAGCCAGTTATTCATCAAGTCATTGTGGCAAATGTTGATTTGCTTCAATGATGTAGACTTTCATAAATCAACTTGTAAAGACATAGTAAAGAAGCCTCTATTTACGAGCTCAGAATTTCCACAAAATAAAGAGTATTTGGTTTGATTATGTTATAAACATTGAGGTCATACGTCAGCGTGATATTTGAGAGGTTTAACACATCTTTCACACTTTAACAAAACAGAATGATCAGTTTGAGCATCGAATCCCAAATGTCATTACACATGTTGATTTTAATTTATGTTCGTAATTGCCACCTCTTCTATAATGTTTTTTGGGCATTGATTTAGTGTGTAGCTTTATTCAGCCACCAGTGATATCTTGTTCACATGTACCACTCCAACTCCCAGGAGCTTCATTACCCCAAAAGATGTTGTTGCACTGCTCTTTTGCTTAGGGACTTTGTACCCCTTTAGCAGATACTTGGCACTGGGTAGGGTAAACTGGGACCATGGTATTTTTATACCTTACACTGTTCAATGAGGTCAAGTAAGAAATAATTTTAATGAATTAAATTTTAAAGAATTATATCCTTCTATATCAATCATTAAATAGCATTAAACCACACTGTGTTTTTCACCATCAACATCTGCAGTTTAGACAGGTTAATACTTTATTCTTGTTGCATAATTTTCTCCCATAATTACTAAATAAATTAAAATATGAGCATATAGAAAATGGAAGAGATTCATTCTATGAAGTTTGGCCATGCCTGTTCTGACATCAACTTCTAAAGTTGTTCTGATGTTAGCTGTTTATCATCAAATGGGCCTCTGCACTGGTCTTTGACTTAAAAGCGTAAACAGAGAGATGGTGGAGTGTTGTTCCCCACTTCTCTGTTTGGGTCTACTCAGACTGGTGTCTGGCCATCTGAACCTGCCATGCCTTCCAAGCTCATCTGTGTGACGCCTGTTGTCATTATTGTCTCCTTGTCCTGTCCGTAATTTTCCAATATGGCCGCCAGTTAGCTGGCAATGCCGCAAACTAAGGATTCAGGCACATCAGGTTCGAATCTGCAAACTTACAAAGAGAAAAACTGTAAAAATTTTAGCAGTATATAATATATAATACAAAAATATTTGATTGTGAAGTGTCCTTCATGGCATCTAACCCTAAATCGCAGTGGCGGTGGTCTATTGGTAGGGTACTTGCAAGGGTACTTGTGTGTGTGTGTGTGTATATATGTGTGTGTATATATATATATATATATATATATATGCCCACAAAGAGAATTTCTCATCCCAGTATTATCTTGATCACTTGCCTATCCTGTAATAAGACTATCAGTATTTTGTTTTAATGAGTTTGGTCATGTGCCATATGCTTTTGGTCTAGATCTGGGGTGGATTAATTGGTCTTCATCTCTCAGTGGGTTTACACGGCTGCCCATATCTCTGACATGCTTTTGGCTATAATTATTAATGGTCAGAGGCTTTCAGAAAAGAGAAACTGGGGTCTGAATTCTCATCAAACCTTTTTCTTTTCTATTGCCACAGTTATGGAAGAGCAAGAATCTAAAAGGTTTTTGACCAGCTAAGTTATTTTGACTTGGAAAACTTTACAGTATCTTTCTATAAGGCAGCGGTGGCATAGTGGTTAGGGATTTGGCCTCAGGATCGGAAGCTCAGGGGTTTGAATCCCAGACCAGTAGGTTACCCTGAGTTATCCTTGAGCAAGGTCTGTCCCCATGACTGTTCACAGCCCACTGGATATGGCTGCCAACCGTACAGCGTAGGTATGGGTGAGAAACAGAGGATGCATTTCATTGTCGTTCACTGTGTGCTGTGCGCTTACAATGACAAATTGTTACTTTCACTTCACTTTTAAAATGTAATGAACAAAAATAGCTGAAAACAGTGATAACATTCTCCTGAGGCCTAAAATTTGTCTTTACATTAAGTAATTTAGTAAAAAAGTTAAGTAAAAGTAAAAAAAAAAAGGTCATACAGTGTCAAATGATTTAAATACAGTCTCTTCTAGTGTTTCTGTTACTTGTTAGCTACAGTAGCCTGAGTGTAGGAAAAGTTAAAAACTCTGGAACATAACCTGGTCGAATTACTACATTAGGTTATGAAAAACTAAATTTGCTGAACTATACCATTAACCAAAGTAATTTATTTGCTTAGAGAGATTTTGTGTTTGTTTGTGACACTTCTCCTTCATACATACTCTGACCCAGTAGTGCTGCTTATTCCGTTCTAACATCCTACAGGCAATTATTACATTTTAGTTTTTGCTTAAGCAGTGCAATCCCAAAATCTGAAACTTTTTAGATATGCAAACATTAATTATGGGCAACCGCAGGAATGTAAAGTAGCTCCAGCCAATCAGTCTGGCTGGCATTTTAACTTTACAGTGTACTTCTGTTTGTATGGAAAGTGGTTCTGCTGATAGGACTGCTGTGAGATCTTGCTTATATATTTGAATGATATGCTCTTTGAGGGTGGCGGGTGGCGGTGATCCAGTGGTAGGGTTCTTACCTATGGCTCAAGAGGTCTCTGGTTCAAATTCCACCTCTGGCACTACCACCACTGGGTCCCTGAGCAAGACCCTTAACCCTGAATTGCTGTAAATAGGACATGGATTTACGCTAAATGCTGTAAATGTAAAATGTACATATTCCCCCCCACTGCTTCTGCTCCTTGTGTTCACTACTGGTGTCTTGGATTGGCCTAGAACAAATTTACTGCTCACAGTTCTCAGTGTGTATGTGTTTGTGTGTGTGTGCATGAACACTTCTAGGGATAATATTACTAACAGGCAATGGAAGCGCATAGATTATTTAAATTATTATAGTACTGAGAGTACTATAAAATACTGCCGTGTAACTTAATGTGTAGATGTGTATATTTTGACTGTACATTGTTATACATTGTTATGTTTTTGTCTGAACTGCTTTTTCAAATGTGTATGCTTATAAATGGTTATTATCAGATTATAAACATATTATCAAGTTTTATGCACAGATAAGAAGGCTTTTATATTTATTTATACCTTTTATTTCAGATGAACATGAATTCATGTTGAACATTGTAAGTACAATGATTTCTATAACGCTGACAGTTGGAGAGTAAAAACAAGATAAGTAGGGTCTGAGCTTTAAATTGAATATGGTCTTGTTTTTTCCCCCAACTGTATGAATAATTTTCAAAGGTGTTTATGACCTTATCAGTAACAATTAATAAGTGAATTTAAACCATGTAAATATTGCTTATATGGATATTTTTTGAAAAGATAGAAAAACACTGTAATCAAATTACAATTCCAAAGTCCTGTTTGTCTACAGCATTGTGAAGAAAGGTGTCGCCGGTTCAAGTACAGGTTTTGCAAGCTCTTTGGCTTACAGAGGAGGACTTTAATTAGAAATCGTGGCTATCTTCAGTTTATCATCGTGTCAACGTTTTCACCCCCTTTGATGGCAACATCTAAGAAGAGCTCGTGAGATAGGTAACCTCTCACCGGCAATTACATGCAGCCTTTAAATTAAAGACAGCTACACTGACGTCCCTATGTAAGCAGCCCCTTCCAATGAATGTCTATTTATGGTCGCACCTTATCCCCTTCTGTCTGTCTTCCACCTGCATAAAGTTAATCAAAATTAAGTAATTAGAGGCCCTGTCATCTCTTAAATGGAAACCACTTAAATGAAATTTAGAACTGATAGAAAAACATCTGAAAGCACAAAACGGTTTAGATAAGATGAAAGGCTATTAGCTAGCAGGTGTAGAGCTGGATTGCTAGGAAATATGCATCATCTGTTTATCTCTATCTTTATTAAGTCTTGTGATGCCTCATTGATCATCTGTGTATCTTAATGTTAAACCAGCTGAAGGAAAGGGAAATAGCAAGTGATAAGTAAATGTCCTAAAAATATTTGTCCTCCTACCCTCAAAGCCAAATTAGTTCCATCTATTAGTGAGGAACTCAGACCTTCCTTTCCTAGAAAAGACCCAAAATGCACTTTTCCTGGCATTGGTTCAGTGTGTTAGGTGTAACAATGGATGCTAAAGAATTTGGACTAATGCTACTAAGCTGAGAAACTGGAAATTAGATTCAAGGTCCAGATGATACAAAAAATATATTTTGTGAAAACAATTTTTATCTAGCAAAGAAATCTAGCAAAGTCACATTTTATTGTGGTGGTCCCACAGAAATCTATTATTTCCTTGTTAACATATTATTAGTGCATAAACAAGAGCATATTATTTAAGTTATCTACAAATTAAACAACAAAATATGTAAACTAGCAGATCCCACTAAAAATGTCTTAAAATAGGTGAAAAGGCCTTGACTTGAATAATTAACATTATTAAAGCAACTGCTAAATAATAAGTTTGAAGTTAAAGTTAGTCCACATCAAAGAGGAAACAAAACTTTTTTGAGTGTTTTAAAATGTAACTTTAAAATGTAACTAACCGAGTGCTCTATGAAGAGACTTGCATGTTTTATACATTTTTTGCACAATGATTTTTTAATCTGCTCTACTGTTGTGTCTTTTTGTACTGTATTGTTTGTCTGTCTGCACTTTGTAGTTTTATGTAGTTGTATTCTTGTCATGTTGTCTTACTTGCAGAAATCATGGTTCTGGAAGAACATTGTTTAGTTTCACTGTACACTGTATATATGGCTGTTATGACAATAAAAGCCTACTTGATTAGATGATGCAGAACATCGTCTTAAAAAAAAGTTCTTCATGATGTGTTCAAAGCTTCTACAGGGAACCAAAAGTGTTTCTTTTATTTAAGAGTGGATTCCCTCAGAACTATTTATGGCTGACTTTCTTTTGCCAATGATTGTGATAACTGTGTCATGTTTATTCATGTGGAAGGCAGAGAGTTATATATCACCTTATATCACCACATTTTCTGCCACAGTCGTCAAAGCCATCAGGTGCCCTCAAACAGGTCCAGGGCAAAGCATGTGTTTTTAACTGCAGAGACACTTTACAGAGTAAATATTTTTCCAACATTAATATGTTTGGCCTCTTTCTAAGTAAGTCTCTCTGGGAGCTCTCACTCACTTAACTATTTGTTGCAAAATAGCTTTGTGCCGTTGACTGTACTTCAAAGTGAGCCAGGCTTTTGAGGCATCCTGCAAACATTCACACTGCCCCCTTCCGAGGCCCTTGAATTGCTGTTTTATTGTACCCAGCACAGAAAAAGAGAAAAAGGAGGGAAATCTTCTGCTGTCGTGTTTGAAGATTAGTTATGACTGAGTGTCAGAGGCATCCTTTAATAGCCACTTGTTCCCTTAAGCAAAAAGCAAACTGAGTGGCTGGTACCCTGCTCTGGAATCTTAGATATGCTTGTTCTGTTGACCTCAAAGAATTAGCTTTCTTACTGTATAGAAATCTGGGCAGTTTTGAGTTTCTCTTTGCGCCATTGTGACATTTGGGATTCCTCACACAGATGTTTCTGGACTCTAAGCTGTTGATGGTATTGACAAAAGCTGGGGGACGGCCTCCTCAGCAGCAGCCGGAGCACACGGATGGAACAATTGCAACATGTATATCCTGTGCTTTGAAATGCTTACCCCTCTGCTTTGTCTCTTTTGACAGCTCCAAGTAAAGACTTCAAGCATTCAGTTTCCAGTTACTCAAGAGGAAATGCAAAAGGGACCCTTGGATCTCAAAAAGAGGTATACTAAAAAGGAAGGCATGTTCTCAATTGCGGAATTTTGAGCTTTTGTGACTTTAAACTTACAAAAAATACTACCCCTAAACTCAATTATTCCTAACAATGGTCATTTGGCTACTGTTATACAAAACATTTATCTGATATGATACAGTAGTTTCAGTCATCAAAGAGCATGTTTTGTTAATTTTCTAAGCAAAAGGTACGAATCCTATATAGAGATTCTTAAGCATTTTAATCCACAGTTATTATCTGTTGACTAAGTTTGTTGAAAAATGAGGCCCAAAGGTAATGTTCAAAGGTTTTACATACTTATGTGCACAAAAAATGGTTAGTTTTCTTTACATCATGCCATTTGATTAGGAACATTTTGCACAGAACATTTTTGTAAGAACATGTGTTTTTTATATATTTGCAGGCAAGCATCATTAATTCATCTCTGTGACCTTAACACACCCAATCATTATATGTGGCATTATTCTCTTTTGAAAGAAAATAAAACCCTGGATCCAAATAAAAAGACTAAACGAATGAGGAAGAGCTTTTACCTGGGAAAGCTCAATCCAATATAAAGAAGACATTTAAAAAAAACTGAAATACTTAAAAAAGAATATACTAATAAAGATCTGAGGTAAGGTGTTATAAAATCAATTGTGTATATGCCACAAATATGCCCCCAGGATTATAACTAGGTTATAGTTATAACAGGTAATATAACAGGTATATAATCTTCTTTCATCCACTGGCAAATCAAGCTCAGTTGTGGTGTGACTCACATACATATTAGGTACAGGCTGTTTTATGCAGGTTTGGGCAAACTGCTCAAATTAATCATTTACTCTTTACCCTTTGCAGAAAAAATACAGGAATTTTATGTGAAAACACATCTTTGTGCAAATCACATTTTAAACATACATGTGATCATGTGAAAAAATGTCATCACATGCCTTTTCATGTTTCAATGTTTTAAAGTATGTCAAAAGAAAAGGCCAAGTTTTTACTTGTTGAGGAGGTGCTATTTTCACTCAAAAAAAACCGAAAACCTTTGACTAGGGAGTTTAAACTTCTACATATGACTGTAAAAGAGTTTTTTTTTGCTTAGAAATGATTTGAAACACTTTATCAAATGTAATTACACTTTATTTAGAATAAAAATAGACATATATCACACTCTATATGACTGTGAAAATCTGTATATACATTTAGAATAAACTGGTAAAGGCGTGATGCTTCCTCAACAATCTGTTGACAAAAAAAAGAGTTAAGTGCCAACTTCCTTATAGTATTTACAATACAGTAATGTACTGCAACCATCAAATGCCAAGTTCCATAGAGAAACATTTATATCTACTCTGCAATGTTGACACACAAACTGTAGATAGAAAGAAATGAGAACAAGATAGAAAAAACAGAGTATCAAAATCCATCCATTGACTTTGCTTTTCTTTTTTCTTTCACACTGGTCCCATTTCCAGAAGCTTTCATTAAAAAAATCCTCAAAATTAGCAACCTGGATTTTAGTGTCTCTGGCAAGTATGGAGGCTTCGAGACGACTTGCTATGGTCTCCTCTTTGTGTCCTGCAAGACAGACCTTCTTCACAGTCACAACGCTGGAAGATCTCCAGTCCGTGGGTGCCTTTCCGCTTGTGCTTGGTGCAGACCTGACCCTCCTTCAGAACGGGTTTGCAGATCTTCGACCAAAAATGACGAGCACAGCACAGCCCTTCCGCACAGTCAGACGATCTCAGACAGGTCTCGCCCTCCAGACCTGAAACATAATCAAAAGAGGGCGTCAGGCCAGAAATTACAATGATGGATGGCTTTACAGTTTCTATTGCTTAACTTAACAAGTTTCTGAATAATCAATAGATGTTACTGAATAGTAAAATTTGAGATCAGTGTATACCAATAAGCACAAATTAAGCAAAATTGATACTTTAATTCAATTCAATTCAATTTATTCTTATATAGTGCCTTTTACAACACAGTTGCCCCAAGGCACTTTAAAATGGTGGTGGATGGTGGAACAGGTTACAGTGATAGATGTTAAAGCCGGACAACTACGAAGGAGAGGAACCAAAAACTCCACTATGTGGAGAAAAAAAAAACCTCTGAGGGTCCAAGGTCAACCGGCTACCCAACCCCCACTTTATTTCATGAAAACAGGGTTGATTATTATCTGATTTACCTTTTGGGTTTTGAGGCAAAGCTTGAGTTGCTGGCTTGGTCTTCACTATTGCTGTGGTGTTGTCCTCATGCGGGATGCTGACTAGCACAAGCCCTTCTACTCCAGCTTGTAGAGCAAAGTCAGGGTCGTTTGGCTGACACACTCCTGTTCAAAACCAAGACATCCTTGTGAGATGATGGCTGAAAATGTCTATATGAAATGTAGTAGTAGTAAATAAAAGTAGTAAATCATGCTGGCTGGCATTATTTAACTGGTAAATGAAGAGTGAAGAAATGTTTCTATATACCACAGGTACACCTATCTTCTCAAATGGTTGTCTGCAAATGTGTGCATCATTTCTAATGTTAAAGAATCTTACCATTGTTACAGTGGTTGCCCGGGCAACACATAGCATCCCGGGTGCAGCGTTTTCTTCTCTTCTTACACTGGAGGCACGCACCACGAGACTGGAAACAGAACTCGTCTTCGGCACACTGCTCATCCACCACACAAACAAGAGGCTGCATTTGTGAAAAAAAGACAAAATATTAGTCATTGAGCTGTTCTAAGAGTCTGGAAATGTGAAGATATAAAGGTGAGAAAGGTTAAAAAAAAAAAAGGTGAATTCAGGAAAAGTCTGGCTTTCAGTCTAGGTTGGACACTGTGAACTTATGGGTGTAAAAATGGTGTAAAAATACAAACAGGCAATTGCCAAGCAAATGACTTTTAGTTAATATGAAATCACAGTGTGTTTTTACCCATCATTTAAGACATTTAAGACATTTAACACATCATTTAAGATGTCCCAAACAAGAAGGCACACAAATAAAAGAATTACAATTAAAATAATGAAACCATAATGAAGGAACTATATAAGCTGAAGGCAGCTGTGCTCAAATCTATATGGCGCAACAAGACTTTATGGGTCCAGGCACCGCGGAATCCCCTGTCCCATGTACAGGACATGGCAGTGTGATTGCCCCATATTTAGTGAGGTGTCTGAGCAATAACATGTGAGATCCACATGTGAGATCACTATCAAAACAGTGATTTCATCACCGCTGACAGAACTAGGCTTTAGTTTTTTAGTACAGGAGTTATGGCCTTTTGAGATGCATGTGGTTTCAAACAAGCAGGAAAATCCAAAAGGAAGTCAGGTCAGATTAAAATGCGCACTTCAGTCCTCATAGTGTCTGATGTGAGACTGAACACTGGGACAATGAAGAGGTCCCTCACCTGCATCGTATCAGTGGCGAAGTTCTGATTGTCGTCATCCAGGTGAAACACCAGTGGGCTCTCGCTGACTGCCTGTCCTGAGCTGGACACAGCCGGACCCAGCTTGATGGCGTTGGAATTGAAAGAGGCGCCGGGCGCGGCGGAGAGCTGGCCGGGGCTCAGCAGAGTGAAGCACAGCGCAGGAAGGACCGCGGGCCACATGGTGGGTTTGGCAGAAAAGCGCGCGGATGGAGCAGATAGTCCGGGGTGCTGTGTATTCCCTTCGCGCTGCTGCAGCTCTGAGCTCTGCTGGATTCTGAGCTCCGAGCTGCTGCCGCCCATCTTTATACCCGCCCGGGGGTCCGCGCTCCCGCCCCTCCCGCCACTCCCGCAGGAAAAGATGAGATTTCAAAAGCAGCGCCGCTGGGGAACCCAGCCCGGCGAGTGTGTGTATGTGTGTGTGTGAGGAGCATCCCGAGCTGACATCAAACACACAGGATTAAGTGTGCTGTTATTCCCGCTTTAACCGGGATGAGAAAAATGTGTATTGGAGAGCCAGTCTAATCAGGCGGGATCATTAAAGCAATTCAAAGAAAAGGATGTGTATTTGGTATTGTATTTGTATTTGTATTGTATTTGCATTTGGTGTTTTGTTTTCATTTGGAATAAAATGCGTAATAAATGTTCATTTTAGAATGATGGATGGATGAATGAACACACACAGTATATATACAAAATATATATATATAAAAAAAATAATAATAAAAAAATATATATATATATGTATATATATATATATATATATATTGTTTTTTGCATATATATTGTGTGGGTTCATTCATTCATTCACTTACTTTTTTTAAAGAATGAAAAGTGTTTTAACTTTTATGACTGTTTTTCACCTGCAACTCCATAAACAATGAAAAATGTGTTCGGCACACACACACACACACAGTCACAGGTGTGTGAGGTACACGGGCGCTGGGAAAAGTCCTTTTGGTTCCATTAGGCGCGCTTGATGAACTAGTATGGAGGCGCTTTGAAATTCAGGTGATAAAACAAGAGAGGAAGATCAAAGGAGATATGCAAATGAGGGGGGCGGGAAAAAGTTGAGCGATTTAATTATCATTCCGTCTCTGCTCTTCAGTAAACAGTGGCTGATGGACCCACAGCTCCTGGGGGACCGGGACTCTGTCCTGTTGAGGTGCTGTTCGGACGGGAGGGAGACAGACGTCCTGCCAAGCGACTGATCGCTCAGATTAGTGCTGCGCTTTAAAGAGCTGGGCTGAGTTTGAATTTAAGATCAGTTATAAAGGCGAGGCTACAATCAGCAGGGACCATTCATTCTCAACTGAAAAGATAAATGCATGCACTTTTCCAGACCAGCGTTTTCACCTACAGATGAAACGGAGCACAGACGCCCTGCTGGCCCTCGCTACTGTTACATGCTCTTATAAAAGTGCTGGGCAGTTTGATGCCATGTTTTTGAGCGTGAAATCCATTAACGATTTAAGTTTCAGAGTGCACCGCTGCCAAAATATTTCGGGCTGACCTCCCAAAGACTGGACTTTGATGTTGTTGACCGAGGCTGCTTATAATAGGCGACTACAGGACAAACGTTCAATACACTTCATTAAACGTGAATTGGCAGCATTCAGCGCCATTCTCTCGTCTCTTGGCTTTGTTTTAATTGTACAACCCAAAGGCTACAGTGGTGCAAAAGCGCCCTTTGATGAGGGACACATCAAAAAGGAATGGGAAGCTGCGTCTTAATCAGACTTCAGCCCACTGACTGTCCATCTGCTTGGCTTTATTTCCTTCTGCAGACATCATGCTCAGCAAATTCATTTAGCACCAAAGGCAGGGAAATACAGTTTGTACAATCTGGGATGAACTGGTTTACACTGGCACGCTAAACTGTTTTTTTTTTTTTGTATGTGACTTTGTTGAACAGCTAAGTATGTCTGTAAAAGTTAGTTAATTAAAAAGAAATAACACAACAGGGCGCTAGATAGCTGTATCCACTCCAAGCCAAGGGTTTGGCCATAGTGATCCATTCTGTAGGCTTTTCATTGGCCTAAAAGCTGAATTCACTGACCAGATGGGGTGTCTAGAGACTTTGGGCCATCTCCTCTGTGGACACAGTTCAGATTAAGATTTCCCATAGAGTGAGGGGGAAAAAAAAAACTGGATTATTGATAAGCAGAACATCCCAGAGCTTAAGAGCACATGCTCTAACACTCATTCATTCAAGATTTCTCAAGTCCACTATCATTCGGCAAGGGTTACACAATGTGATACCCCACATGTCTCTCTAATCTACCTCTAAGCAGCCCTTCTAACTGAACAGGGAGGTCTAGGTCTTAAACAGCATCATTTTGTTTTCTCCAGGAGATCTGTCATGATTAACAGTGAGCTGTGTCCGAGAGCAAAAGGGGTGACGCTCCTGTCTGGTTTCTCTGATGAAGTTCCAGAAGCACTGCGGACATGAGGGCATGCTGCTGGTGGCTCAGTGCTTGGAGCCCAATGAAAACTGGCCTATTGTTACTCTAATTGACCTCAGAAGCATGGGTAAATATGAGCCCACTTGGAATACACAATTTAGACAATGAATGAACTTGGCCATACATGTAGAGCAGGTCCTTGTTCAAAAATAAATCATTCAAATCATGAGGCTTACTTTATTGGGACATACTAATTGTCCATTTCACACCCCACCAGTAAGTGTGCCTTTTTTGTACACTTTGTAAACGTTTACAGAATGTTGGTAAAAGTTCCAGCTATTCAACATCTGCTGTGTTGAATAACATGCAACATGCAACATGTAAACACCATCAACATCAGCTAGTTGATCAGACTGAAACGGTAATAGATTTAATCCCTGAACCAAAGTTGGCTCTAGTCATGTGTTTGATCTATAGGTTGCATATTAAGAAATACTAATTTTTTCAAAAAAAAAATTTAAGTAAGACACTTGTACAGAATTCACTTTGCAGTAAGGTTTATACATTATGAGCTACACTAATACATTAGAAGCCCTATAAAAATCAATAAGGTATAACATTTTTTATAAAAAAAAATGAGTGAACTATTGATGATGATTATTAGTGTATAACAAGTAGCATTTGAGTCAGGATATTGCTTTACCTGGGTTTAGTAAGATTAAGAAAAGTAAGTAAGAAAATCAAAAAAAGATTTTAATTCCTTTTATTTGAAGACAGAAACTGGGTGTATTCTTCAAAATAAAAGGCTTGTAATTTGCTATAAAATACCGGTTAAAATGGACTGAATCACACAGGGAAATTTAACCAGCTGCACTTTACACATCTACATATCTATGAGCACTAGTGACTTGGAAATAAACTCAATTTAACAAATAATTTGATCCTGCTTTAAAGTTAGGACTGAAATGCTATAATACACTAATATATTATGAAATTAGATGACAATTCATGCTCAGTCATTTGCATAAGTGTTTGATATATATTATTACAACTATCTGTGCATTCAGGGAAATTTCTCATGATAGTCCTCCACTTCTGGGTTTGTGCAGGTTGTAATAGTGAATAATCCTCAATGCTAATTTTTTTTTTAAATAAAGATTTTAATGAAACACTAATATGTCTTACAATAATAATTTCTCCATTTGTAGACTGGGAGGTTTTCTATGTGTTAATTGGTAGAAGTCATTTATTCATATGCAGAACAAAGGGTGTTATTTTCAAGCATTTTCTAGGAATGATTTAACTACTGTTGAAGAAGACATGCAGGCAGTTAGTTTGCAGGAGGAAGATGCAGAGGACAGGAAGAAATGGAGACAGTTGATCCGTTGTGGCAATCCCTAATGGAAGCAGCCAAAAGAAGAAGATTCAACTGTAGTTTGCCTACTTTAATTTTTAAAAAGATCTAGAAAATGTATATAATTACTTTTTTTCTGTAAGAACATGTTTTTCATTTTGCTGTGTCCCAACAGATTTGTGACTCACAATCCTGTTTCTATGGCTTAAGGGTCAGTGATGTCATCTGCACCCCCTGTGACTACACCTTTTGATGTCTATGAAACAGTGTTTGGTAAGGAGTGGCTGTTTATCTGTGTTGGCTAGGGCAGGGAAGAGAGCTGTTTACAAACCATTATCACCAGCTGATATGAGTCAGGTCTTTCTCAGAGCTAAAAAGCATTGCTCACTTTTCTCTGAGGGGTCATTTTGAGTTTAGAAGCAAGTTGAACTTATTTTAGAAGTGAACATAACAGAAAGTCAGAGAGAGCTATGTCAAACTGGACAAACACTTTACATAACAATGTTTTTATTGTACGAAAAAAGGCATATAAATCGGCGAACCTTTAAAAAAGCCACAAATGAGCAAGGACTACATTTGTTTGAGGTGTATGACCTAGTCATGCAGCAGCAAAACAAACGTGGGATCTATCGTAATGTTGAATGCCATTTTGATAAGGCACTTTCAATAATGCCAAGAACTGTGACAAGCACACAATCTCTGTCGTGGAGTTAATGGAGAAGAAGGGAACAGAAAAGATTAACATATTCTACAAAGTTCCATACAGATAAAACATATTGCAAACAAATTAAATAATACAGCTGGGTTTACTCTGACAAGTTTTCTTTCTTTTCTACGAGTATCACAAAATATTAGCACTGAATATGTACATAAATATTTACCTCTGGTCCTACAATAAATAAAAATCCGTAATGTTTTCCAGCACAGTAGTTTCTGTTCAAGCTATTGACAGTCTTCAGGAGGCAGACTTCTAGTTTGGATGGATGGGGCTGACTGTGGGCCTGTTTTATATGAATAGGTCGAAAAGTCATGCTCAAAAAATGCATGGCTGGCATTCATGACAGGGTCGGTCATATAGCAGCATGTTAACGTGCATGATGATACATGGTTGATTTTTTTTGTGTGTGTGTGTGTGTGTGTGTGTGTGGTGTGTGTGTGTGTGCGCGTGCGCTTGTGGGTGCCCTGGCTGTGTGATGGCACAGTAGGTCACTTGTATTTGTCACAGCCTGCCCCCTGGTGGTATGAATCCTGCAGGCACTGACCTGCCTTTCAGATTCAGAAAAATGTGAACGAGTGATTACAGCTGAGTATGTTTGGTTCTAGGTGTGTCAAAGCAATTGAAATACAAATCAAAATGGGATTGTAACCATTACAGAGGAAAATTTCTGAACAAAAACCCCAAAAAAGCTTTAAAACAATCTTTAGGAACGTAAGTCCCTGTAAATATTTAGTGTACAGTTCTGCAGTGTATAACCAGATGTGGCATGGGAGAGTTTACATTTTAAAAGTAATATTCATATATAGACATTCTCATATATCATTGCAGTGGCTAACAACATAAAATTCAAAAAGCCCAACGACCATGGAAATTTATCAGAACCACAGATAGAGCGCAAAACTTTTTAAGTACAATCCACACAGTAGCTGAAAGCACTGCTTGTGCAATCAGTGAAAGGCAAATGAAATGGAAGAGTAAGGGTACTATTAATGTAGATAATGCTATATTGGATAATGCTATCACAGTCTAGGCCTGGTCCTGTGTAAAGAGGACCAGGTCTTAACACACAGGAGCAAATGAGGCTTGAATAGTTTCGAAGTGCTGCAGGGAGCAGGGACATCCCACTGTCATTGCTAAATCCCAATACTGCCCAATTTCAGTGACAAGCAGTACTGGGGAAGGCATCATGGTGACCCAGAGCTGGACAGTTTCTTTTTTGTATTCTGCCTCCTCAAGCAGCAGTTACTCAAAAAAACAGCATTATCCTGAAAGGCCGGACCCACAAGCATTATGGGCTGATCAGGGCACTTCATATGCCCCAGGTTTAGAAGTCTGTGTCCCAGCCCGAGTTATCATCAGGTGGCGGGTCCTCACTGTCCTCAGGGAAGCTGTCAAAATTACTGGTGTCTGTGGGTGATGACACCTGATGGAAGAGTGAAAGGTTGGATATGAATTTGGCAAAAAGTTACATTCAGCCAAAATGTGGTCAATCAGCTAATGCACACTTGTGTCAAAATTTTGTTTATTTAATTTAGCTAAGCGTAAGCCTTTCAAATGATCACACATTCCCCTCAAACCACATTAGTTTGTTAAGCAAACAACCTGGTTCCTGAAGTATGCTTGAGCAAGGTATTGTCCCCATCACTGCTCCCTGGGGAACTGGATACAGCTGCCCACTGTTCTACTTGGGCATGATGGTTTTAATGCAAATAAGCATTTCATTGGATATACCGGGGCTATGGTGTCTTGAAGTGAAAATGAAGTAAAAGTGACTTTGTGAACACAGCACATAGTGAAACACAACAAAATACAACCGCTGCTTTTAGCCCATACACACTGTTCAGGTGGGGGAAGTCATATCCAGCTCCCTGGGAGCAATGATGGGATGGTAGCTTGCTCAAGGCAAGATCAGGGCAGCCTTAGGGCAACCTTATGATCCTGAGGTCTAGTCCCTAATCACTTGGCCACAGCTACCCCACTGTTGAAAAAAACTTACTCTTACTTAACACAGTAGGAGGAACTGTCTTTAACCCATAACCATATCACACTGTATGAGAAACCACAACAGCAGGACAGCTGGAGATTACTTAACAACTTCATGCAATTTCATGCAAATGTGTGATAATGTAGGCGAGATGGTATTTACTCATTACAAGCTTTCAACAATAAGCTCCAATAAGCCTCAATAAGCTACACAAACCTCATGACCTCAGTTTAAAACTAAAAGAGCAAACTTCTGGCACTAAATGTGTTTGGGCTAATCCACTACAATTAAAAGAGGAATTTCGATTTTTAGCTGAAGCATCTGTTGAAAGCCAGTGTTGATCTGTATAAGTGCTAAATATGTTGCATCCACTTTTGAGGCATTTTCACAGTGTGCAACTCACATCAGGGATAATTGGGGGTGTGAGAGTTCCTTTGCGCAACCCTTCCCAGTTAAAGCCTTCAAACCATCTATTTAACAGAAAGAAAAAAGGTAAAATAAGCATTAAAAGGTAAAAGATTCTTGAACTGTACCATATAGTTCATCATGACTTACTTGTGCTTTTGGATGTCTTTCACTCCGTTTTTCAAGTTTCCCAGTCTTTCAGACGGATTGTCCCTGCATAAATATGTACAAAAAGAATTTAGAAATCATCAGCTTTTTAATTGCAGCCCTTGACACACAAGATCGCAAGTGGCCAAAACAATATATAAGTAGCACAGTACTTTTAGGAAAACCAACCTGCATAGTTTCTTTATTAGGTTGGCAGCATTTTTGGTGATCTTCTTGGGAAATTCTATCATATCAATACCTCTCAAAATTATATTGTATGTCTTCATCGGATCAGGACCTGAGAATGGTGGGCTGCACGAGGGGAAGAAGATTCCTTTAATATAATCCTTTCTTTTCGAAAGTTTCAAGAATATGAAAAGTTCTCAACATAAACCAGCAATTAATTTACCTGCCAGTCAGGAGTTCATACATGAGGATACCCAATGACCAGTAGTCTGCTGAAATGTCATGGCCTTTGTTAAGAATAATTTCTGGGGCTACATATTCTGGTGTTCCACAGAAAGTCCAAGTCTTCTTCCCAAATCCGATCTTTTTGGCAAAACCAAAGTCCACCTGAAATAAAAAAATTATCTATGAGATGAGGCTTCAAGTAAGCACCATAAAAAATAAATAAATAAAAAATATATATTAGTGTCAGGGTGGGAAAAAAAAAAAAAAACGTCAGAGGAATTTGAAACATGCTAGCTCACCAGCTTGGCATAGCCTCTGTGATCTAGAATGAGGTTTTCCGGCTTGAGATCCCGATAGATTATGCCTTTGGAATGCAGATAAGCAAAGGCTTCCACCACACATGCTGTGTAAAAGCGTGTTGTGGAGTCTTCAAAAGAGCCTCTGCAGGCAAACATTAAGATTAATTACAACTGAACAATTAATTTCAAATAGCATATGCTGCAGTAATGAAGCACTAAAATTACCTGTCTCTAAGAATGGTCCATAACTCTCCTCCCAAGCAAGCTTCCATTAACATGTAAAGGTACTTGCTGTCTTTGAATGTTCTATACAATCTTAAAAGACAAAAAGGTACACAGATATAACAATGCTGGTTTTGAGGTAATAAGTCAGTCATGAGTCAAGGAGTCAGCATTATCTAAATAACGGTACTAACTCATTTTTTATATTTATATTAAAGTGTGTTTAAAAATACTTAAAATGTGGCCTCTGCTAAAGTTATGGCACACATACATTTGGTCCTCGTAAAGAATGCTGATGTGATAGAAATTAGTAAAACTGTATGGTCTGTATATGCTTTATGGATGCTCAGGTATCCATATATATGACACACACACATACCTCACTATGAAGTCTGAATGGGCCTCTTGCATGATTTGTTTCTCTGAGCGGATGTGCTCTTGTTGCCGTGTGTCCACAATATGCCGCTTTTTCAGAATCTTCATGGCGAATGTTTTGGTTTCTTCACTTTTGAGCTGCACCTGGGTTCCAAAAACAGCAGTTGGAATGAGGGAACAATTCTTAAAACACTGTCTGAGCAAACAATCTCTCTTACTTCTGTAGGTGTTCGTGTCAATGATAGAATATGACTCATAGTCTATTCATGGTTCTGGCATACAGAACTGATGGAAACATTCTTCACATTGAGTATCAGCGACAGCATTTACATGTCAAGGGTCATTCGATCCCCAAACTATCGAGCAAATGGATTCCACTACTGGTGAACATGATATATTGTGGCTAAAGGCCACTTGTTTTTACTGTGGTGCTACTAGGCCTAAAATAGGTCCAGGGCAAGGGGGTTCCTCTTTAGGCGCAACTACTGGGCTTTTCCTTACAACTTGGAATGAAATGAAATCTGCAGGTCTGCATTACACCATACACCCAGCCTTCTTCTCTTTGCCAGTCACTCTCACTATTTCATACATGTGTATTGGGGAAGATCTCACTACATATACCTATTAGCAGTGATCTAACACAGTGAATAGAAATGAGGAGAGAATAAATAGTACTGTACCTGTAGAAACTTGTCTGTGAAGCATTAGAGGTAATGCCAGATTTTGTTAGTTAATGTTATGGTTTCTCCTAAACTACACTGACCAGTTTGATGCCCCTTAATGAAGCTTGAATATGGTGCAGACTGGGAGAGGTTTTCAGACATATACTTACAGAAACAACTTATAGAAACAATTTGGGTGACTTCTTTTGTTAGTTTTCGTTGATGAACTACACTTGGGGTTAATGGAGCATTGCCCTATTTAGCTTTTTTTCCCCAGTTCATTTCACCTCTTGGACACCTTGATCTTCATCATTCATGATTCTAATATCTAATTATCTACATTTACGGCATTTAGCCGATGCTCTTATCAAGAGCAACATCCATTTTCTTAATTACAGGGACAGTCCCCCTGGAGCAAATCAGGGTCTTGCTCAGGAACCCAATGGTGGTAGTGCCAGAGGTGGGATTCAAACCTGCAACCCTTTTGGTCCATAGGCGAGTATCCTATCACTAGACCACCACCACCACCCATAATCAATTTATGATCAAATATGATGAAAATAATGTTGTCTTGCAATGTTGAATAAAATGCATGTATCATGTTTTAGTGTGAGACCGGCTTGAAATGTGGCATGCTGTAAGATATTTAAAGAATCAAATGCCCCCAATAACATGACATGCCAATTAACATGGATTTATACAAGCAGTGGAAAGTTACTCTAAATAGACCTGCTAAATTCTCTGAGCACTGCACCATGCGTGCCATCTAGTAACGGACCCTTTCCATCCTCTTAACAAATATTGTTCTCAAAAAGAGTATTTGAAATAGAAATTTTTGGACGCCGGACTCAATAAGTTAAGTGTACAGAGTAAAAAGCAGTGACAATGGAAAAGCCTACTGAAAGCATATGATTGTTTATTGCTCTACTCCCAATGGTGTTTAGAGCACATAAAAACAGAAAGCATACAGATGGATGTAAAAGGAGAAAATGCACATAAAATGCCAATTTTTGGCCATCCTACCAGTTCAACTCGCCCGAATCCTCCTACCCCTAAGGTGTCGATGATGTTGAAGTCCACCAGCTTCAGGTTGGCGAAGAAGGCATTCTCCACTTCATATCTGCATTTTTTTAAGTGGAAAAAGGGGAACTTCTTAGAAGTATGAACGGTGTACGTAACAGGGAATGCAAGAGGAGCAGGAATGGAGGCAGGAAGGCTGTTGATTCGCCCCCTCTCTCTCCACTCCCGTGCTGGGACAAGAAGCAGCTCACGCATTTTGACTTCCTCTTGGTCAAACCAAAGGAAATAATGTAGCAAAGTCCAATGGACTCCTCTGAAAAAGCAAAGTAAAGGTTTAATGCGGATCTTACAATATCTTGCTTGCAAAGCACGCTTGATTCTTTTCTTCACGAGCACGTTCGACAGAGTGCTAGCAACAGGCCTCTCTCAAAGCTAGAGTTAAAGCACCATTTCCAGTTTACATTTCGAACGTTGCGGCAAAAAGTCAGCCGACTGTGGAGAAGGTGAGAGTTGTTCAGGTACCCAGAGTCTCCCTGCATCAAGCTTAGTCTCTGTTCACTGTTTCTCTGGACCTGCTTAAGATCTAACAAACTCAAAATGATGCAACAGCCACTTAAATAGACATCCACTCTTCATCTGAAAACTGGAATAAATGAAGCCAGTCAAGGCAAATGCAGGCTCAGAAATATCCCACCTGCAGAGTACTAACAGATCTCTTAAGAGTAGTAAGCCGAGCAGCAGACAGAGTTCTCTGAACACAAGGACAGATAAATGTTGAAACCAATGCAGTCCTCCTGCTTAAAGGTCAGATACTGTGGCAAAACATGCTCCAAAAGTGTGTCCCCCCATGAGTACAAGCCTCCAGTAGTACTGCCTACCCTGTGATGCCAACATTATTTTTAGCTTGTGAACATGGTTTGAGGTTCTCCCTGTTAGCTTTCCTTTTTGCACCTCTGTCCTTCTGCCAGTAACTAGCGTCAGTCATCTCTGCTGCCTTCAAGTTCACTTTTCTACCCAAGGAGGATGGAAGGACATGAGTTTCATGCTTTTGACTCTACTGCGACTTTACATCCAACTGAAAAAGTAGAAAAACTCAGCTGTTTTAATAATTTAATTATTACTGAACTCAAACAAACTGCAACAGCACATTAAATCTGCTTTCCACACATTATTTGTCCATGCTATTCCATGCTATTTTATTTTTTTTTACTTGGTAAATTTTATTTGAATCTAGGAAACTGGAGTCAACTGTGCTGCTGTCAGCAATGCTCACTGAGGTTAATGAGATCAGCATGGGGTTTATGTATTATGTCTAAGTTAAACCCCCAAAAAATCATTTTGAACATGCATTGTGGCTAAAGAGTAATGGAATAAGTGTAATAATTAGTAATCAGAGATTTAAATTCTGACACTTTGACAGTGATATTTTCAGTGATAACCGTTACAACTAAGGACTTAAAAATCTGCTAGGCTGTCTCTATTTGGCTGGGTTTAGGTGGTGGTCAGGTCACTGGACAGGATTCTGAACTTTCTGAACCCTCCCCATTCCATTTCTTTCCCCATATGTCCGGGGGTTGCCCGTTGTGGTCATCGCCTGAGTCCAATACTGAACTACCAACTGGTCTGTGCGGTGCATCTGATGTGATCCTCGTCAAGGGATCCTGGTGGCTCACCGGTACCTGGGGCTGCGCTCGATTTGCTGAGCCTGGGAAGCAGCTTAGGACTCTCTGCTGATCCTGGGGTTAAACCCGAATTAACTCTTTGTACTGCGAGTATACCCAAGGGGGTTGGGTAGACAGTGGATCTTGGACCCGCAGAGGTTTTTTTTTGGAGTTTTTGGTTCCTCTCCTCCATAGTTGTCTGGCTTTAACTTCTAGCCTTAAGTTTTTAGACCATGCTATAATCTATGTCTCCCAACTGTGTAAAGCGCCTTGGGGCAACTCTGTTGTGAAAGGCGCTATACAAGAATAAATTGAATTGAATTGAACTGAATTTTGTAGGGCTACAGTAAAGCTTGGTGCTATGGGTAAAGTTGATGGGTTCACATGACAAATTTAAAATGTCCACGTCACAACAGAGAAATTAATTTCTAGTAGTACCAAGGAACAGTTTCAGTTTACACAAAGCATTAATCATGCCTGAATGTTTGATCCAAATTTTGAGAACCTCTATTGTAGTTACTATAAATTAATTTATGTCAAAAAGATTGGTGTTTCCACTATAGTAGTTCTCACACAAATGGTGTCAAATTACAAATATTTTGCATGATTTTTCTTTCAGGGACTTGGGCACAGGATCTGAAGGTTGTGGGTTCAAATCCCAGACCAGTAGGTTGCCCTGAGGTACCCTTGAGGTTCACATCACTGCTCCTTCTACTGCTGCATGGTATGTATGGGTTAAATGCAGAGGCTGTATTTCATTATTGTTCACTGTCTTTTACAATAAGTTGTCACTTTCACTTCAAGTGTTCTCTTAACACAGAGCTCTCTACACAGAAGGCAATGGTGAAGGATTCATGGGGGAATACCCTCAGAACACCCCTGCAGACACACTTTAGCCAAATGTGTGTACACCAGACCTTCTCACAAATAAGAGCTATGTGCAAAGTGATATAAAGCTTATGTTACGTACAAAATTCCAAAATTCCAAAATTCCAAAAGCAGTTTGAAACTCTACAGAGAGTGATACACCACAAGATGCTATAGCTTGAGCAGTTGGTGAAACTGCTATTAGTTTGCATGGTCTACATAGGCTAGAATTTACTTAGCTGGAACAAGAACTTTACGCAAGTAAAAATGGTCACAATGGTAGGTAATTCCTCATATCAGCATTCCAGGGATGTCTCTTAACTGGGTTGCTTACATCACTGTGGTGACAGCCACCACCCCCTTAAAGGTGACAGCCCACACAGGGAAGCTCTGAATTCCAAAAGAGGGAAGAGGACCCAGTGTCACATGGTGCCTTTTGGGAGTTGATGACAGCTGATATGTAAGACGAGGGTTCTGAGAAAAGCGGCCGATGACTGGTGTCGTGTCGCGAGCGACAGTTATTTTCCACTGAGCTGGTGGCTTGCCACTGAGAGTCTGTGCACAACAGACACACTAACATAGCAGTAAACAAGCCCAACACACTGAGTGATGGATTTAATGCCACAAGATGACTCTTGTAGGATTTTTTGGACTAGCCACACCACTCAATAAGAGAACGGTTTGTATGGGAGTAAATTTTTCAGCTTAATAATAACATATTTTTTTTAGATAAAACATCTTAATCACCACATTTCTAAGGTTTTGCAAGAAATTTCTCAAATTTTGCTTAAAATTGTTCAAGATTGGGCAAAGCACATTACACAAAAGATCTAATTTACACATATTAGATCGGACAGCAAAGGAATGCATGAATTTTTAGACTTAGATTTTAGGGTAAGAAGCCAAGTGGACGCTGAAAAGCCAGGCGACAACACAATACCTATTTCACATTCTTTTGTCTCAAGTAGACAAGTGGACCTTCTCAGTATTTCCACCTCTGACAATGCAGCTGTAAAAATATGCGCTTAGTCTGAATTCCATCCCAAGCGAGGCCAATTTCCTCTGGGGTCAGTGATTAGCTAAACCTGGCCGAGTAATGGGGTTTGACCTTATGTTCAAAAATTAGCAGATGTAAAAAAACAAAACACTTGTACTTGCAGCCTGGCCAGGTGTTTCTTCACAATGCAGCGTTTGACATGATTATGTTCCCTTGACCTGATAGACCCGCTCAAGCCTGGGCCAGGACATGCTTGGCTTAATCTTGTCATTTTGTATTTTACTCAGTCACAATCAAACACATGCTTCTTATTGATCATGCTCTAAACGTAAATCACTTTGGACCATTGTAGAGCAAAAAGCTTTACAAGTCTGAGCCAAGCATTAATGTTTTAAGTAAGAATATCACACAAAAATATTCATGTTAATGCTAAATCACCGGGAATACCTCTCTGCTGTCACATGCATGTGATCTAAACTAAGATTATATTGTAAACCTGTATTGATTAAGCCTGCTAGACTAGATGAATGGATTTTGAGGTGTAATAAGTGATGAAAAACATGTTATGAAAAATAACTATCAATAAGCAAGGTAAACTTCCTGGCAATCTAGTGTAGAATATCACAATTTTCTTCATCTTTTATATACACACACACACACACACACACACACACACACACACACAAAATGATGAGACAATGACAGGTGTATAACAAGCAGAATATGCCCCTTTAATATTATAGAATATGCCCCCCTTTAGGGACTTGTATTTGGTCTGTATTTAGAGCTGGTCAGCAGGCCTCTGGAACATAAAAGTTTAACACTAATGCTGACCTCCCACCAATCTCTTCTTCGCTGTCTCTTTCATTCTGCAGATAACTCTAGCTACATATGACCTCTGAGGGGCGTTTGTTCAAACTAGACTCAGGCACCAGTGGGAATAACAATACAGAGAACTGGACCAAAAGAGAGTTTCTAACATCAGCTGTGATGTCCCTTTATTTGTTATGTAGAGTTACTACTTTTATTTTGCTGTACTTTTCGAATGTAAGCATACACAAATTAATATGTTCATATAAGAAGACAAAAACTCTTTCAACTTTAATGAAATTGCCATTTTCTGCTGTTTTTAAGGGATATTCAAAGAATATTAAAAATGTATATTAAAATGAAATAAGCAATATTAAGAAGCCACATACAATTTGATAGCATTAAAGTGATTGCATGATAGAAGTATAGAGAGTAGAATAGAGAATGTATCAAGGAAACACCTGCAAAGAATCACTTCTAATATTTAATATATCACAAATAATTACTTAAAATCTTCAGCAACAGTTTTGTGAGAACAAAAATGATCTGCATTAGATAGACATTCGTACAAGACAGTCTTAATAGTTGCAGAGGCTCCCAATTAGTTTACTTTCATTTCTTCACTCAGGGCTACAATTGTAGTTGACTGGAATATAGGCAGCTGTTGGACTGAATTTCATATACAAGCTTAATCCTTTCAACCCTGTTCTTCACAGCCAGTTGGTCAAAAAAGTATGACATAGATTAACAACACAACACACATAGTGATGCCCTGCTTAAGTGCAGGTAGTGGGATTTCCTGTCACTGCTCCGAAATATAAATGACCTTGTGAAAAGTTTCTGAAGCATAGTGTGGTCAGCTGGCCTTTACTTGAGCGTGAAAAGCCAAGAACAAAAATAAGCAGCTTACATAACTGTCTCACTTGGTTTCTGCTGTCAGGAGATGCCTTCCATACAAAGCGATAGTGTCAGCACTTGTATGGATAAGGGGGTAATGCATTTCAGAATAACGCTGAATATTTTGGCTCATCGGAAGTCAGCGTTTATTTCTGCATTGTGTAGTTGGCATATGTAGCTAGTAAGCTAGG
Source organism: Hepsetus odoe (assembly GCA_017165825.1). Taxonomy (NCBI): domain Eukaryota; kingdom Metazoa; phylum Chordata; class Actinopteri; order Characiformes; family Hepsetidae; genus Hepsetus; species Hepsetus odoe. The sequence goes on from CM029378.1 coordinate 20,630,160, forward strand.
GATTCAGTGGTGAGAAAAAAGATAATAAAAAGATTTTTCATTAATCAGTGTAAGAAAAACACCAAACACATTGTCTTTGCCCTTGAGCAGCGAACTTGTAGCCAGCCAATCACAAATGTTGGTAACGTGGCTTGTTTTGAAGCCTTATATCTGGAGGAGTCCCCTGTTACTGCATATAGAAGCTGCTTAAGTGAAGCGATTCCCAGAAAGAAAAAAAAAAACAAAAAAAACATGGCAATATAATGAACAACCTCTCTGATGCTTGTCCATCTTTGGTTTGTAAACATATCCATTACCACATATGCAGCGATAGAGTTCCTGAACATTCATTATAATGTAGGTATGGTTTGCTCTGTGCGTACCAAAAACTTTGTCAATCAATCATTCACATGCTTTCAAAGCCTGAAGCTGGATGACTGAAGTAACATTAAAACATATTTAACATGTTTAAAAGAATAAAGTGTGCAGAATAAAGTGTGAAGAAACCTCTGTCATCCTAAAGTGCACTGAATAAAATAAAAAACCCTTCTTTTGCATGGTCGAATCTGAACACTGCAATGATAAATATCCTTCCCAACAGCTGCATAAAAATGCATTCGAGCTGTGATATTAAAACAATCTGTCTTTTCATACAAAAAAAACATTTCCCCCATTACATGGGCTTTTAAAACAAAGCTTAGATTTTAAAATAGTGATGGGTATCTACCCGCAACACAATTAATGGTCATTTTGCTGTACACTAGAATCCTTATAAAGCATAACACATTCTTTAAAGAACCTTCCATAGAGCACAAAAGCATCTAGTAAAAGGCCAATCTGGTGGTTACAAACCTCACAACAAAGGCTTTTCTAAATCATAATCCAAAATATGGATCTTCTCTGAGAACATTAAACAAGGATCTTTTCAGGTGCTGAAACACAAACACGTTACTGTTTTGCCCATCAACAAGTGGTTTAAAAACACACTCATACATGATATTCTACTCCCTGCATACTCCTGTAGTGGTAAGTCCTTAAAATCCAAGCTGGCAATTGGAGCACCTAGTACAGTATAAGGTGTCTCCCCAGTATGAGTCTAGGACAGAGTGTCCTTATCGCTTCACTGGTGAAGCACAGAGTGAACTGATATAAATACTGTGTGCGCTGTAGGCTTTGCCTATGTAACCAGGCCAAGCCAGGCTTAACTAATTGTTGGTCACATTTACATAAGGTTAAGTATTGAATGCAAGCAGTAGGTCACCTTCACATTGTTTAAGTGCTGAATATGGAATAACAGTGCATGAAAATGCAGAAAACTAAGTGGGGTATGTAGTCATGTCTATGTGAAATGATCCACTCAAACCTAAATCCAGTGGTAAAAAGAGACAATTTAAAGCAAATGCAAAATGGGCAGTTTTATCATTTATAGACTGAATGGTGTGTTCATACAGTCTTACGCAATCTTTAAATTGCTGCAGACAAAGTTCCTCCTAATTGGTTTGAATGCATTTATCTGTAAAATGTTTCAGAATTCATTCTGCTGCTGATTATTGATTTTAAATGAGTACGTTTTAGATCATGAGTATATCCTTTCTTTCTCCAAACTCATGACTTTCCTTCACTTTCACGTGGATTAATCTTTGTTTAAACTGTCCATAAAAGTCCAGGGTAGCATTGACCTAGTGGTTAGGGACTGAGTCCCAGGATCAGAAGGTCGAGGGTTTGAATCCCAGACCAGTAGGTTGTCCTGAAGTTTCATGATGACAAAAAGTCACTTTCTCTAAAACTGTTCTGCTGATGATCTCATAGACAGGCCCCTGGGATTCTGCTGCATGTGTGTGTATGAGTTAAATGCAGAGAATGCACTTTGTTGTGGTTCACTGTGTACTATGCTTTCACTTCACAAAATTACTTCTCAAAATCTCCTCCCCCTCACCATTGTAAAGCGCCCTTGGTTTTGTGAAAGTTGCTATGTAAATTAAACTTCTTGTTGTTGCTGTAGGAAGCTGCAGAAATCATTAACAAAAAAAAAAGTTAAACAAAGCAGTTGGTGTGTCCAGAAAACTGAATAGAATAAAATAAATAAAAAATGCCATTTGTTTAAAATTTATGATGTTTGGCTACTCTGCTATGTGTAGATGATACAGGCAGTGGCCTGCAGCCGCTCTCTTTTGGTGCCTCTGCAGTACAGTCTTGGCACAGTTTGCAAGACACCTTCTGAAGAATAGCTGATTGACCAGACAACCAGTCTCATGATTTGATCAACCCATTTTCAAAACATAAGACATTTAAGGTAATTTGAATGCTTACTTTATCATAAACATTCATCTACAAGTTATGAAAATCACTGATTCCAAACTTTTAATTTCCAAATTTTTTTAAGGCTTTGTACTCTTGTATATTAACCACATGGGGGTGCTCTAATACCAACTGCTGCACTTCAGCTCCTCAGACTCAGACTTTTACTTTTGATCCATTGCTATGGCATCACTTTACAAGACAAGAACATTTACATTTTTGGCAAATGTCCTAATTACAGGGACAGTCCCCCTGGAGCAATTCAGGGTTAAGGGTCTTGTTCAGGGACCCAGTGGTGGTAGTGCCAGAGGTGGGATTCAAACCTGGGACCTCTTGAGCCATAGGTAAGAACCCTACCACTGGATCACCGCCACCCGCCACCCTCAAACAGCATATCATTCAAATATATAAGCAAGATCCCACAGCAGTCCTATCAGCAGAACCACTTTCCATACAAACAGAAGTACACTGTAAAGTTTAAAATGCCAGCCAGACTGATTGGCTAAAGCTACTTTACATTCCTGCGGTTGCCCATAATTAATGTTTGCATATCTAAAAAGTTGCAGATTTTGGGATTGCACTGCTTAAGCAAAAACTAAAATGTAATAATTGCCTGTAGGATGTTAGAACGGAATAAGCAGCACTACTGGGTCAGAGTATGTTTATGAAGGAGAAGTGTCAAACAAACACAAAATCTCTCTAAGCAAAGAAATTACTTTGGTTAATGGTATAGTTCAGCAAATTTACAGTTTTTCATAACCTAATGTAGTAATTCGACCAGGTTATGTTCCAGAGTTTTTAACTTTTCCTACACTCAGGCTACTGTAGCTAACAAGTAACAGAAACACTAGAAGAGACTGTATTTAAATCATTTGACACTGTATGACCTTTAAAAAAATTACTAAATGTAAAGACACATTTTAGGCCTCAGGAGAATGCTATCACTGTTTTCAGCTATTTTTGTTCACTACATTTTAAAAGTGAAGTGAAAGTAACAATTTGTCATTGTAAGCGCATAGCACACAGTGAACGACAATGAAATGCATCCTCTGTTTCTCACCCATACCTATGCTGTACGGTTGGCAGCCATATCCAGTGGGCTGTGAACAGTCATGGGGACAGACCTTGCTCAAGGATAACTCAGGGTAACCTACTGGTCTGGGATTCAAACCCCTGATCTTCCGATCCTGAGGCCAAATCCCTAACCACTATGCCACCGCTGCCTTATAGAAAGATACTGTAAAGTTTTCCAAGTCAAAATAACTTAGCTGGTCAAAAACCTTTTAAATTCTTGCTCTTCCATAACTGTGGCAATAGAAAAGAAAAAGGTTTGATGAGAATTTAGACCCCAGTTTCTCTTTTCTGAAAGCCTCTGACCATGAATAATTATAGCCAAAAGCAAGTCAGAGATATGGGCAGCTGTGTAAACCCACTGAGAGATGAAGACCAATTAATCCACCCCAGATCTAGACCAAAAGCATATGGCACATGGCCAAACTCATTAAAACAAAATACTGATAGTCTTATTACAGGATAGGCAAGTGATCAAGATAATTCTGGGATGAGAAATTCTCTTTGTGGGCATGTGGGCATATAAATGCATAGTGTGTGTATATATATATACACACACACACACATATATACACACACACACACACACACACACACACAGAAATTCCCATGAGGGGTACACCCTGTAGGCTTAATATCTGACTCTGTTGCTCCATTGATTCCAGTCCCCAATCTGTTGGGTTCCAGTCTCCCAAACTGGGAGCACATTTGACTTTTACTGAGCAGATAATGTTTGGGTGGTGGAATGGTACTTAGTGCAATGCTAGTTTGAGTGTATGAGTGTGTACCTATCTGGTGCTTTTTGAATAAAGAAAATGGAAAACCTTGCTGAAGCCTACAGTTTCATCGTTTTCCATGCATAACTAGGAAAAACCCTACTCTAAGCGGAATATTTGTGGTGAAGGACTTCTGACCAGTACCACACTCACTACAACACTACTAGTGCTAATAATTGCCCTGATAAACCTAATAAGCTTTTCTCTATCCTTGCAGCTCCATCTTCAATATCCTTCTCCCAATATAATCCTCATTTTTAATGTGCAAATGTCCAACCAACCTAATCTTGCTTATCTAAATTTGTCTCCTACTTCCAACCTGAGTTCTCCCTCTAATTTACTCATTTTTAATGTTTCTATTCTTGTCACTTCCAACAAAAATCTTTGCATCTTTAGCTCTGACACCTCCAGCTCCACCACCTTTTTGACTCTAACCCGTACAACATAGCTTTCCTTTCACTCTCGCTGGTACCCGCCTGTCACCGATCACTCCTCTCACTCTTCCCCTCCCATTCCAGCCTGCCTGAACTCTCTTTTTCACCTCTTCCACACTTGCCGTAACTCTGAACTGTTGACCCCAAGTATTTAAAATCTACCACCTTTGTCCCTTCTACTCCCTGCATTCTAACCACTCCACTTTCCTCCCTTTCGTTCACACTCATGTATTTTGTCTCTGTTTTTCTGTATTCTGTATTATTCTGTATTCTAGATCTAAGCATGTTCCTTATTATTCAAAAAGGGACATATGCATATGCAGTTTGCATGGACTCCTTTATCTTAGCAGAATGTCTTAAAAATACAATAAGTATCAACAAGAAAGAAAACAGTAAAATGTTTTTTGTTGTTTCTAAAAATCAGTTGATAATCTGCATCAGGTTTGGACACAGGCTTGGTTACAGATTGCATTCTATGAATGCGTGAAATTCAAGCAGCAACTAATTAGATTTAATGAAGTGTAACTGAACAAAACCGTCTGAAGATAACTACAAATAATACTGGGCTTTCACAAGGAGAGTTCTTGGAATAGTTAGGCAAACACACTGATGTATCATTTTACATTAACATTATTTGTATGTTTTTTTTTTTGTTTTTATATTCTGTATTTTACAGCTATTCATATAAAAAGTTAATTGTTGAAATTAATGCAAAAAAACCTAGACAAAAATGTATTAACACCACTCCTTTCTTAATTTGTGATTAAAACTGGCTGTGTTCACTCTATGGAAATCACACAATTTTCATTTTTAAGTTCGAATGTTCACATAATGGCAATAATGTAGTACACATTTATTTTTCAATTATTTAGCTAAAACAACAACCACAGGATTTCTTCATGTTAAATTTGTGCAAATGATCATAATGAACTGATTACAATAATGTAACATTTATTATTTTTGTCTTTAACAACATACACATTTAAGACAAGAGTAACTTACTTTGCTTTGGCTCCAGCATCCTCATATCCTTTGTCTGAGACATCATCCAGACCACCAATCAAATGCTTAAAAGAACTGCAAAATAGAGAGAGTTACAGTTATAGAGGCAAGAACTTCTTTACTCTTTCAGTCAAATGTGTTAAAGAAACTTTCAGTATATCCTGGCAATGACAACATAAGTTGAGTTTGTATAAAGTTTAGACCAATAGCACAGATATGTCTGATATGAAATTTCTTGCACAGGCACTCTGGCACTGAAAAGTGAGCAGTTCATTTGACCTCTGCATTTAATCCCTCCAAACATATTAGTAGTGAACACACACACTAGGATCAGTGGGCTGCACTGCCTGTGCCCATTGAGCAGTGTTTCGGATTGCACCTTGCTCAAAACACACCAGACCTGGACTTAAGCCCACAACCTGGGGCATCACTAGGCCATTTCTACCTAGTCTTGGCAAACCTGCCAGTCCACACTCTCAAGTATGGCAATGGGGGCAATGGCATGCATGCCCTACTTTAAAAGAACATCTTGAACTCAATTAAAGCTCATTCTAGCCTGGAGCTAAGTTGAACTAGACCATTTGGCCATGGCAGTGTATCTGTAGCCACAAAGCACACACTAAGCATGCATAGTGCCTGAAACTGTAAGGAGTGGAATACTATGAAAAAATAATAAATCCATCCTTACTCAAATATATTCCATAATAAATATCTTACAATATTTTAGGTCATTATTAAAAATAATATTATATCATTTTTGCTCAGTTTTATGATTAATACATCTTTGACCATAGCCTTTATTTAGAAAGCTTAATGAGATTAACAACAATTCATCATAAACTGTTTACTGAAATAATGCAATCATCAAATCAATGAAAACGAAGTATAATGATGATTGAGAACAATTTATGCAATTTACTAAATTTACTAAAACCACAACAGAACAGGGGAAGACGACAAAGCATACAAACTCTGCATTAATCATAATTTGAGACTTTTGGGGTTTTTCTTTCTTTTCTGCCATCTGCTCTGCAATGTCATGCAAAGCATCAGAGGCAATATTATTTCTGGCTTAACTGAGGGCAGATCAGCGTATATTCTAATAATGGTGAATCTGAGAATGGAAATCTGCTGTGGATCAACACATGGTTGGAGTTACGTTTGGTCATTGACGTCTGCTGTACTCTGGTTAAATGGGTTAAATGCAGAGGAAGCATTTTCTTATGGTGCACGAAGTGTGCATGTTCAAAAAGACAAAAATGGGTATGGATATCTCATATCCCTTATATAGGATATCTTTTTAGATATATATATATATATATATATATATATATATATATATATATATATATATAGTAAATATATATAGAAATATATTTACAAATCAGTCTGAAGCAAGTGTGCAAAAAATAAATTGAGGATTGCAATGGTTTTATCATGGTTTTAACATAAATAGCTTCCACTCTTTGAATTCCACACATGCCTTGGCTGATAGACTGTATTTGTGTAAAAGAGAAAATTACTTTTAACAAAGAAAGCACTGGACTGCATGAAATCTGATCTATTCCAAGCATTTTTTTTCACTTAACTGTGAAAACTGGCAAGACAGTTTAGTTAGTTTCCTTAAACACTCTCCAGATGTAGGAGTAATTTATATTTTGTTCCAGTTTACATCAGTGCTATATCCTGCCTGTCAACATGTACATGCTCAATGCTGTCATGCTTTATCAGATACTTCCCACAGTTCTGACCTGAGACTGGGACACAGGCCGGTTTGACTCAAATCGCATAATTGCCTCATGGCCTAAGCGCCAACACACAGCATGCTGGCCAATACAAGCAACATTTAAATGCTGCTGCCATAAACCTATCAGATCAGCTGATGGGACCATGTTAATGGCAGTTTTCCCCCTGTAGAGCCACATCCCTTTGGGAGTCAGACACTGGTAGGGGACAGCTATTTTTAGGACTGCCTTAGAGCTAAGGTAGATGCAGACACCCTGGAGTTTTTGTGTCCGGGGAGATCTAAAGTCTATGGACCATGCTGTGTAAGGCATTTCACCCAGGGTTGCTGTTCCCTCTCATTCACAGCAGTGCTCCAAACGAGGCAGCATGCTTTGTTTCCTGTTATTTTAGTGGCCTAGGTTGGGCACACAAATTGGGCCTTTGTGTTTTGCTTGCTGCATGACCGTGTGCAGGAAGATGTCATTTAAACTTTGTTCCATGATGACTTGGCAGGCACTGCCAGAATAAAAAAAAAATATCAAACATTTGTGGCATTGAAAATGCACTATTATAAACTGAGGTGACAAACAAAGAAGATTTTCCATAGAAGAAGCATTTTGGGGCCCTTAAAGAATGATTCAGTGGATGGTTCAACATCTAAAACATCTTTTTTTTAAGATGCAAATCACTCCCATACCAAATAAGGGATTTTCCCCAGAGCAATTCATTTAAATTAGGAACTACTCAAAGACTTTACCAGTCACCTGATGGAATTAATACTTTTTGCTGTAATAAAAGGCTAAATTAACACTGAGTGGCAAAAGAAGGAAAGCCGTTACATTATTAGAACTTTTAAACTTCTAAAGTGAAAACTTTGAACAGTTCATACACACACACACACACACACACACACACACACACACACACACACACACACACACACAGACAAAAGCAACTCACTCTCTATCGATGACCAAGCAGGTGACAGCCTCAGCGGCAATGACGTTGGCTGTCCTAACATCTTCTCTGCAGAGACAAAATAAAACAGCACATCAGTGGCCACAGTCATATTATTCTGACACTTCTCATAAGTTTCGAGTCAGAGTATCATCTGGATATCACCTCATTAGGAAATTAAGAAACTAAAGTACTAACTAAAGAAAATCCTGCCTGAGAATGTACTTAACAAGCAATTCACACAAGTCAAAGGTCAGACATTTAGAGAAAAATAAAATGAACAAACTGAAAACTAAAATGGTTATTAAAAATAGTAAAATGCCTTGGAAAGCTTTAAGGAATATGGAAAAGGTAAACAATTCTTAACACAGTGATTTAAGGACTTAAATTATATTGCCATTTCCATGTTAAAAACTACACAACACAGCACACAGTAAGACACAATGAAATTTTGCCCCTACACACAAACACATGCAGCAGGGTGCAGCTATTGAAAGCACCCGGGGAGAGGTGATGGGGACAGTATCTTGCTTAAGGGTACCTCATGGCAACCTGCTGGTCTGGGATATGAACCCATTACCTTCTGATCCTAAGACCCCAATGCAGGCAGTGGTGACCTAGAGGGTAGGGACTAGGCCCCATAATCAGAAGGTTATTGGTTCAGATCCCCAGACCAGAGGGTTGGCCTGAGGCACCATCCCCATCACAGCTCCCTGGGCACTGGATATGGCTGCCCATTGCTAAACAGTATGTATTGTTAAATGTACAGGATGCATTTTGTTGTGGTTCACTGAGTGCTGTGCTGTGTTTCACAATGACAAATAGTTACTTTCATTTTAATTTCAACTTTATTGTGGTACCAAGTATAGTATAAAAATAACAATAATAACAAATTTGTTTTGCTCAATAACAAAACAAATCCATCCATCTATCCATACATCCATTGATATTCAGACTGGAGCACATTGAGGGCCACACCTTAATTAATTATTTCCCCTGATGAATTTCTGGTTGAAATCAACAGCAAAGTTGAAAACCTCTGGTGAAACAGCTTTCAGTCATGATGTACTAAAGTGAAATATGCATTTCCATATCAGGTGATTTTAAGATGCTAAATTGTGTCTGCCCTGTATTGGACTGGAATGTCCAAGGAGTTTCTGCACCTTTTTGCACTGTGAGTGCTGAGATAGGTTCCAGGACCCCTGGTGACCCTAGTCAGGATAAGCAATTGAGATGTAATGGCGAGTGTGGAAGAGAGGAGAAGAAGAGAGTGCAGGCAGGTTGGAATGGGAGGAGAGGAGTGACAGGAGCTATCTGTGACTGGCGGGTACCTGTGAGAGTAAAAGGGAAGGTTTACACGACAGTAGTGAGACCAGCTATGTTGTACGAATTGGAGACGTTGGCACTGATGAAAAGACAGAGTAAAAGATGCTGAGATTTTCGTTGGGTGTGACGAGGATGGAGAGGATTAGAAATGAGTATATTAGAGGGACAGCTCAGGTTTGTCTAGCATATTGAATTCAATTAACAAAAGTCTTGCTAATAAACTAACGAGGTCTGTATAATGAGGTGGAACAGTGGAGTCTTGCATGCCATACGCAGAGCACAATTAACACACTGTTTAAAGAATAATCCAAACTGGATTATACAGTGCATGGCTAGACTAGCAAAATTACTACAATGGCCCAAAACTCATATGAGTCATAGGAGAACCTAGAAGGACATCTAAATTGGGGTTAGTGTTCATGATTCTACTATTACAAATATACTGGCCTAAAACTGGTACTAATGAGTACTAATGAAAGGAAGGGTGAAATCATATGGGACTATGTTCCATGGACTGATAAGAAGTGGAACTTTTTTGGAAGATAAATTGGAGGACATGTATTCTGTTACTTCTGGCATGTTAACACAAGTTAACACAGCTTTTTGATTAACACAAAGACACCATGGCCACAGTCAAACATGGTGGTGGTAGTTTGATGGTAAAGAAATGCTTTGCTGATTCGAAAACCTGGGTGATTTGCTATAAAAGAGGGAAGGAGGTATTCAGCTCTCTACCAGAAATAAATAAAGGAGTCTGTCTGGACTTCAGTCTATGATCTGAAACTCTGTTGCATTTGGGTTCTATAGCAGGAGAAGATACAATAACAAGCATTTCCACTTACGAATAACTGAAAAAACTGAAACTGTCAAAGTGCTGACCAAAACCCTCTACAGACATGTTGAAAAAAAATGGAAAATCATTCATTGCAACTATATTAAAACATTTTTAGAGAACGATGAGTCCAAATAAAATCTTATACTGGCTGTTTCAAAGTACACAAAGTCATACAGCACCGCATAAAAATATTAACTTGGGCGTTTTAGATTAGTGGTTTATGAACTGAGAGTCACAAACTGATACATGTATAGTACTGTGCAAACGTTTTTGACAGGTGTGAAAAAATGCTGTAAACAAAGAATACTTTCAGAAATATAAATAAATTATAGCTTATTTTTATCAATTTACAAAATGCAAATTGAGTGAACAAAAGAACAATCTAAATCAAATCAATATTTGGTGTTACTACCTCTTGCCTTCAAACCAGCATCAATTCTTATAGGTACACGTGCACAAAGTCAGGGATTTTGTATATTTATAGTCAGGTGTATGATCAACCAGTTTTACCAAACAGGTGCTAATGACCATCAGTGTCACACAAACAGTCATGTTTGGAACAACCTACCAGCCGAGTTCCTTCAAAAACTGAAAGTCTAGACAGAAGGTTAGGTTAGACAGAAAGGTTAGACAGTTTTAGTCTGGTTAGTCTGGTTAGTCTGTTTCTTGCTGCTTGCTATGAACTTCCATCTGTCATTTGTAACTTGTTGTTTTTCAGTGAAAGTCATGCTGAAAGAGGGAAGATGAAGAGGTAAACCTCAACTTAAACTGAGCTTCGTAACAGCATTGATGAAAACAAATTAGATTAAATAAGATTTAAACCTGAACTTAATATTTTTATAATGCATTAATGCACTCAGGAAAAAAAAAGAATGAAAGGACTATATCTTTTAACAAAACACTATAGCAGTCTCAATATTATTTTATTATGCAATTTTTTTCAAGTACATATAAATGCAGACCTATGCATGCCTAAATGCTACTGCATTAAGAGAATTATGGAAATTAAATGGAACTGCTGCTTCCCAAGATAAAAGCCCAGGTGTATCAAGGATATAAAGACATTGAAGAAGAAGAAGGGTTTAGGAGGGTAAGGAGGTTTATAGGAGGGAGACTGAAAAAACATTTAGAACATTAAATAGAACATTAGGTAGGTGTGGAATATGCATAACCATCAATAGGCATGGAAAAAGACTGGCCAGTGGATTGAAGGAGGCCAGTATGAGGCCAATATCTGTCCCTTAAATTTAGCTTGCACCTTCTGTCTACTGTTCCACAACTTCTCCTTCTCCTTTTTCCTACCTCAACACCCTTCCCCAAGCTTCCCTCCCCGAGCAAATTCACTCCACTACTTCTCCACACGGCTTGCCTGTCTTCTGTCCATTTACCTCAGCACACTTGCTTCTCTCCCCTTAAGGACTTCCTTTCAGCCTTTAAGGCTCAATTACAATCACTAGGATTTTAAAAGAGAGTTCGATAGACTATGCCCTGGCTGCCGGGCTAGAAAGCTTCAGGCCCACAGTGCAGAAAGGATGTGCTACTGAGCTGTGCAAAGTTTTTCAGCACATTTTCAGTCTGAGCCTAAGCCTGACGGGCCTCCCTCTCCCTAAATAGCATATTAGGCCAGCTGTTCCAACCAAATGCACAGTGCAAGGATATGTAATTTGCACTACTTTTCCTGTGCTTAAAACATTTTTTCCAAAGACCCTTCCACAATTTTGCGGTGAAGTTTTGTCATGTGAGGGAGTATTCTTTTTTTTAAATGTCCCAATTATTTTAACTACTTTTCAGTATAACTGTTAATACGACATTCAATAATGCGCAATATTTGTTCGCCGTCTATTGTAGATTACATTTTTTCTTTTACAGTTTTTACAGTTTTTTTGTTTTTCAAAAATTTTGGGAATGAATAGCATTATATAATTGAATATCATTTAATCTTGTTTTAATATTTTTGGAAGGGACATGGTGCTACACACACACAAAACACATGCTATCATTGGATCAGTAAAAAACAAATAAATAAAGAGTTGATGGATCTAAAATGAGATTCGAAATGTTGAACAACGCAGGCTGCTGAGATGCTCTTAGTCTGATCTGCATTGTGCCATGTGGCCCTTCACTACAGGCAACTGCAAGGGTATAAAAATGAGGTGTAATTGAACCCTGGCCTCCTGGTGACAGCTTCCAGCAGCTGGGGTGCATAAAAAACCATGACCAGGTTTATATATATATATATATATATATATATATATATATATATAGGCAGCAGTGAGCAAAACTACAACAGAAGCAAGCCCACAACAATCAGTTAAATGTCTGGCTCTGGTCAGCATACATCACACCAGTTCAGACTAGTCCACATAGGAAAGGTCAAACCTGTCAATCTGACTGAGAGAAGGAACACATGTAGGAAAAGAAAAGAGATTCAAGATAAGGTAAGGTTGTAAAAGCACTTCAAACTGTCAGAAAGAAAGTTCTTCAGGCTACAAGGGGAAAGTGTGTCTTGAATGGACTGACCTTAATGGGAGTCCTTGAGGTTATTGAAAGTCATTAACAGATAACTTCTAGTTCAATGGCATAATTATTGAATGATTATTGAGCTGTGCAAACAGCTGTAGAGAAAAATTTAAGAAACAACCGTTGGTTCTCTCATTAGAGATTTATATTCCTCCTTGCACACTCAGAGTTTAATGTTGAATGTGTTTCTTTTCATATCTTTTTCTGAACAAAAAAAGAGAAAGCTGGATGTCTTACTTTTTTAAGTGAAAAGTTTATGTTACTAAGGTTAGCTAGTTAAAAACTGCAGATATTGTAACCATGGAAAGAAGAAAATATTAATTTCATTAGATTGCATTTTTCTCTTTTAAAGATATTTCCATTTCAGCATGGATATATCCAACAGCAGCTGGTATTTTCAAAATGTGTTTTAAGAGGTTACTACAGCAATGAAACAAGCCCTGGAACAACAGCAATTTTGTGCATTGTGTTTGGATGCATGAATGAACATGCATATTCTTTTAAGGAAAATTATTCAAGGCTGTGACTGACATCACCTTAATTGCCGACAATTAAATCAATTTGGGTGATCAAGGTATCTGCCTAAAGAGGAACATGAAAGTTCACTTTGTATGCGACCTGTTTAACATCAAAGACGTGGGAATCCTTTAATCCACAACATCACAGCTATTGTTTTGTCTGCTCTTTAGGCAGAATCTCAAATGTATGCGTCTAGCAAGCGAGTCTCAAAATATAGTTTAAGATGAAAGCCTGAACAGGACAAAGTATACAGAAGGGAGCTCTGATTGGCTAAAACACAAGGTCACTAACAAACACATAAGATTGTTTGCTAATTAAAACAGGGAGGGAAAGGTGAGATCAAAGGCACGGAGATCAAGAACACATGTTTGGGAGAGGAACACCTCCTCAACCCAGAACTAATACACCACACTGCATATTACAGCTCCTCATCAGCGGGACTGAGCTTATAGACATCAAAGGGCCAGCCGTTTAAGTAGAGAGTTAATTTGCATACAGTGAAAAAACACCTGATAGTGCCGTCTCAAATATTTTAATCACAGGTTACGAGCACAATAATGGCTCTCAACAGTAATAATATAAATAATAATAATCAGAAATTCTGGTTATTACAATAAATAATGATTCATGCATTGCTGATATGTGACAGAAATCATGGCTAGCATGTGAGCAACTTATAGCAAACATACATTCTGTGTTTGTATTGTAAGTTTGATTGATGCTCATGTTTGAGTGGCCTTTCTTTATCTTGTAATAAAGCCACGCCAAGGTGTTTGATCATTTTTTCCCAATCCAGACAGCAAGGTACACTTAATGCTCCAAGTGTCTCTAGCTTACTGAATAGCTCAGTAAGCTAGGGACACTTGGAGCATTAAGTGTACCTTGCTGTCTGGATCCAAGAACTAAAATGCGTTGATGTTTTTTGCAGCCATCATTTCAGATTCAACAATGCGTGTTATATCACAACTTGCAAATATATGTTTCAAGAGACTTCATGTCTTATGTGAAGGGGTCATGGCAAAATTATCATCAAAAGCATCTTCACAGTATTTAACAAGATCAAATTCCATTATACCAGCAGACCATAAATATTTTGATTTGATCAATTTTACCTTAAATAGACTAGTAAAATTAATACAAAAATCTAAGCAGACCTACACCTACTTATATCTTGATAATTATGCTAGTTTAAATCATTTTTTTTTTTTACATCGAACTTTTTTAGTTTTGGGTGCTAAGGATGATTCTACACTGCAATGTCTTCTTTGTATAAGAAACAAATAGCAAACAAAAATGTAATGCTCTACAAAGTAGTATTCCTACAATAAGCATTGTGGATTCCCAATTGCGAATTTATTTATATGCTGGTGGCTTATTGGATTGTTAACATCAGTAGGTTTGAATTATTTTGAGGGTTGGGCAATGGTTCCAAAAGAAAGTATATACAGTTAGGTCCATATATATTTGGACACTGACAAGTTTTGTTTTAGTACCTGTTTAATGAAACATATTCCAGTTATAGTTATATAATTGGAATATGTTTCATATGTTTCACATGGACATAATGTGTAGACTCCCAGCTTTGGACAGATCTAAAGAATCCAAAGAAACCAAGATCAACCTCTACCACAATGATGTGTAGTGTGGGTGGTGGTGGTCGTCTAGTGGTAGGGTACTTGCCTATGGACCTATGGATCCAGAGGTCCCTGGTTCGAATTCCACCTCTAGCACTACCACCATTGGGTCCCTGAGCAAGACCCTTAACCCTGAGTTGCTCCAGGGGGACTGTCCCTGTAATTAGGACCTGTAAGTCGCTCTGGATAAGAGCGTCTGCTAAATGCCGTAAATGTAAATGTAAATGTAAGAAAAAAGTATGGAGAAGGAACAGCTTATGATCCAAAGCATACCGCATCATCTGTAAAACATGGCAGAGGCAGTGTGATGGCTTGGGTGTGCATGGCTGCCAGTGGCACTGGGATACTAGTGTTTATCAATGATGTGACACAGGACAGAAGCAGCCAAATGAATTCCGAGGTGTTCAAAGACATACTGTCTGCGCCAATCCAACTAAATGCAGATTTGGTGCCATTTCATAATACAGATGGACAATGACCCAAAACATACAGCCAAAGCAAATCAGTTTATTAAAGCAAAGAAGTGGAATATTCTTGAATGGCCAAGTCAGTCACCTGATCTGAACCCATTTGAGCATGCATTCCACTTGTTGAAGACTAAACTTTGGACAGAAATGCCTAAAAACAAATAGCCACTGAAAGCTGCTGCAGTAAAGGCCTGGCAGAGCATTAAAAAAGAGGAAACCCAGCATCTGGTGATGTCCATGAGTTCAAGTCATTGCCAGCAAAGGATTTTCAACCAAGTATTAGAAATAAACATTGTATTTTCAATTATTTAATTTATCCAATTACTTTTGAGCCCCTGAAATGAAGGGATTGTGTTAAAAAAAGCTTTAGTTCCTCACAACTTTTTGTTCAAACCACTGAATTAAAGCTTAAAATCTGCACTTCAACTGCATCTGAGTCGTTTAATTTAAAATTCATTGTGGTAATGTGGTAATGTAAATGAAAATGAATGTGTAGCTGGAAATGCATTTTAATCAGTGTTCTGAAAAATGTCAACAATGATGTGACCATCCATTTGGTGTTCCATGACTAACTGTGAAACTGACACAGTATCAAGCCTAAATTCAGCATTTGCAAAAATAAATAAGAAGGCAGAGTGATGAAATTAAATTCAAAATAAATTTAAAATATTTTAATCATCAAATGAAGACAAGGTGCATAACAGCACATAGGACAACCAAACATTCTGCTTCATTGGCTATAATTTGAAAGTGAAAGTGACAACCCTTGTCATTGCGAGGTCACAGCACAGCAGACAAAATTGGACCTCTGCATTTAACCCATGCAAACACTGTGCAGCTATTGAAAGCGCCCAGGGAGCAGTCACGGGGACAGTACCTTGCTCAAGGGTACTTCAGGGCAACCTATCGGGAAGGGGTTTGAACCCCTGATCCTCCGATCATGCGGCTAACGCCCTAACCACTAGGCCACCGCTGCCCAAGCAGCGACAATGCACAATGATTTGCTTTTGGATTTTTACTCCATCTAATCTGTATTTATTCAGGTTTCTAGATGTGGAGATGCCACCCATAATACACTTAAAAAATCTGCATGACAATGTATTCTATTACAACCACCCCTATTTTCCCTATTGTCCCTGTGTATTCTTTTATAAAGTTTAAAATGCTCCTCAAAAGAAAATATATTCCAAGAAAATATCATAAAACTTTAAATTAAATGTGATTTTTTGCAGCCTGTAGTGTGTTATTTTGCCATAAAGGCTTAAGGCTTAACTCTTGGTTTTGAAGGAGCTATATCAGGTCTGTCTTTAGTGTATTGACATTCATTTTTCTATGGAGATCTGTCTACTAATATCAGAAGTGCAGCATGAAAACTTTTACTTTGTGGTGTTAAAAATAAAAGTGTTTGAGCAGGTTTTGTGGACAAAAGTAAATTCAGTTATTTGGGGTTAACCGAAAGGTTTATGGACCTCTGGATCAAGGGTTCGAATCCCACCTCTGGCACTACCACCACTTGGTCCTTGAGCAAGACCCTTAACCCTGAATTGCTCCAGGGGGACTGTCCCTGTAATTAGGGCATGGAAGTCGCTCTGGATAAGAGCATCTGTATGCTGAGCATCTATATGCTGTAAATGTAAATGTAAATGTTTATTACAACATGCAAAAAGTCAAGCACAGAATATGTTGTTCCTATAATGAAACACAGAGGGGGTTCGGTGACCATCTGAAGGTGTTTTGAGGAGGATTAAAATTTTAAATTAAAATTAAAAACTGAAAGTCAAAAAGTCAAAATGAAAAGGATCATGAAAAAAGGAATTCCTTCTGGCCTCATTAATTTTTATGTATTATATTTTATTCTACAACAGGATTATGATTACATGAAACATTCTTCAAATTTTGCCAAAATTACTATATACACTCCAAATGAAATGTTGGAACATGTTAAACCTCAACATGTTAGAATCTTGGATAAAATTAACAGCTGCGATACAAGACTCCACAAAACATTGTCTTTTCAAAATGAAGCTTCTGACAAACCCTCAGAAAAGCGATTTGACAAATGCTGTATCACATGTGCAACATCTTACACAGCTGAGCTTCTTCATTAGTCCTACGCTGCGTCTGCTGGCATCTGGCTGCACCTTTTTGATCTCAGCAGGTATGATAGCATTATCCTGTCTATCTATCTCTCTCTCTCTCTCTCTCTCTCTCTCGCTCTCTCTCAGACACGCACGCGCGCGCGCACACACACAAACACACACACACACAGTTTTCACAGTTTACAGACTACTTACAGTCTAGAGTGAGAAGATTAAGGCACTAGCTCAGCTTAGTAAGACTCTGAGAAGGAAAGAGAAGGAAAATAAGGCTTCAAAAGGTACTGTTATAGAAAATAATGTCAAGGAGCTACATTCAATAACACTTCTGTAGCAGCATAGTCTTTATATCCCCCTCAGAAACAAGGCAATTCTGTTGCTTCGTAGCTGGACAAAAATAAAATATACAATAACTAAAATATATTTGTTTGCATATTGTTGCACTGCTGCAATACTACTGCTACTACTTTAAAAAATACATATATACATATACAGTACTGTGCAAAAGTTTTAGGCAGCTGTGAAAAAATGCTGTAAAAGAATGCTTTCAGAAATATAAATAATGATTGTTTATTTTTATCAATTTACAAAATGCAAAGTGAGCGAACAAAAGAAAAATCTAAATCAAATCAATATTTGGTGTTACTACTTTTTGCCTTCAAACCAGCATCAATTCTTATAGGTACACTTGCACAAAGTCAGGGATTTTGTAGGATTATAGTCGGTGTATGATCAACCAATTTTACCAGACAGGTGCTAATGACCATCAATGTTACATGGAGGTTGAAACACAGTCATGTTTGGAACAACCTACCAGCCGAGTTCCTTCAAAAACTGTGTACAAGTGTACCTAGAAGAATTTATGCTGTTTTGAAGGCAAAAGGTGGTCACACCAAATAATGATGTGATTTAGATTTCTCTTTTGTTCATTCACTCCATTTTGTTAATTGATGAAAATAAATGATTACTACATTTTTTCACAAAACTGCCTAAAGCTTTTGCACAGTACTATATATATACAATTAATTTTGACTTTAACAAAATGTATCCTTATCCTTTTTTTTCAGTATAGAACTACCTGCTGCAGTAACAGTTTTAATACTGCTAGGGTGCGTTATTTTTATTTGAGATTTCTAGCAAACTCCAGACGTGCTTTGAGGTGCTTTTTTGGGGAAGCAGTGACCTAGTGGTTAGGCCGTCTGATCCCTAGACTAAGCCCCAGGACTGGAAGGTTGTGGGATTGAATCCCATACAAGTAGGATGCCATGAGGTACCCTTGAGCAAGGTACTGTCCTCATCACTGTCCCCCATCCCCAGGTGCTGGATATATCTGCCCACTGCAGCCCCGTGTGTGTATGAGTGAAAAGTAGAGGATGCATTTCATTGTGTTTCATTGTGCCACAATGACAAATAGTCACTTTAACTTACAGTAATGCAAACTTCCTGGCCATCCTCCCATTCACACCAGCTGTTGATATTGATTACCAGTGGCCATTAATTCGCAATAAAACCATTAAACTCTGTAACTCCTTTAAAGTGATTGCTGAAATCTCTTCCATCATAAATTCTATTCTTGCCAAGTTATGCACACAGTTGGTAATTTTTGTCACAGAACATTTCCTTAAATAAGACCAATATTATAATTATTATTATTAATAATATGTCTACTCTCTAGCATCAATGGCATTATTCATCAGGGCTGGGATAATATTTACCTAAAAAGATCATGCTCTAACAAAGCCAGCTATAAAGTATTACAAAGTTTCACCAGTTTTAGTTCAGTTCTTTTATTGGTGTGAAAGCATTGTGGCAGTGGTGGCCCAGTGGTTAGGGAGTTGGCCACAGGATTGGAAGATTATGGGTTCAAACCCCTTACCAGTAGGTTGCCCTGAGGTACCCTTGAGTAAGGTAGCGTCCCTGCCACTGCTCCCTGGCCAGCTTTCAATAGCTGCCCCCTGCTGCACGTGTGTATATGGGTAAAATGCAGAGGTTGAATTTCATTGTGTTGTGCACTGCGTTTCACAATGACAAGGGTAGTCACTTTCAGTTGAGTAGGTGGTAAAAGACAGGTTAGATGTCTTAAGTGAATGGTATTTTTCACATCTCAGCATTATTATAAGTGCAGTATCTTCAATATTCAATATACTGGATAGTGCTCTATCCGAATAATGCTGCAACGAAGACAGTGAAGATTAAAGTAAAAAAAGAAAATCAAGGCTCTCAATTCAATGGTGGATTAAGGACTCATGACAAAATCAGTGTCTCGTTTTCACAATCAGAGGTGGAAGGGGAGGATGGAACCTTTTCGACGGCTCCATTTATCAACTTGTTCCCAACTTTCTTTCTCATTTTTTTCTCATTCCATGTCCTAAATAATCCATATAAAGTCCTCAGTAACCAGTGCCAATGGGAATTCAATGGGAATTGTGCTACTTAATCCTGGGAATATAGTGTGTGTGTGTGTATGTGTGTGTGTGTGTGTGTATGTGTGTGTGTGTGTGTGTGTGTGTGTGTGTGTGTGTGTGTGTGTGTGTGTGTGTGTGTGTGTGTGTGTGATCTCTGAGTCTTCATTAATCCAATATGCCAATGCATTTGGAAATTTCTCCATGGTCACTGAGTATATGCAGTATAAAGCACTTATGCCAAAAATCCAATAGGTAGTTTGGGCAGATTGAAAGTAAACTAAAAGCTTTCATTACCAATGTTTACCAAAAAACAAATCCGCCACATTAAACTAATGGGAAAAAGTTTTTAATTTAGCATTAAATGGATCACTGCTCACACTTGCACCCATTATGTCTGTTTTCCACTAGGTGTCCTTACCACATCTGCCATCACAGACACAGCTAACCCCTTCTGACCCAGATTAATGTCAGTAAAAGAAACATTAAAAATGCAATAGAGAAAGGAAATCACCCACCTTCTACCCCAAGCATCAATGGAGGGGGACCATTATAAGCCCAATGTTCAGGGCATATTATTTGGGTAATGGACTGAGTCCCAATGACATGGCAGTGGTCTATAAGTGGGTGTTGCTCTGGGACATCAGGCAAAAACACCGCTAAGGGTTTCAGTCAACTGAGGTACCATGTTCTTTGCCACATTTCAGGCACACATATAACTTTAAGCAGAATATATTCTAAGTGTTATTTATGAAACTGGAGTGAAAACTCCAATTGTTTATCTTCTCAGCACATGACAAAATGCAAAAATGTATTTCTCTCCCTCACAAATGCAAAGGAGCATCATGCTAATATTCATATACTACAGTTGTGGTTAGTCTTTGTAACCAAAATGTTTTCTCCTTTTTAAAACCAAGTCTAAGTGGTATCTCAAAAAATCTGTTGTTGGGAGACTGCCTGAAACAAAGATAGGGGCTAGACAGAGAGTAGGTCTTGAAGATGTGCTAGAAGTATTTTTCAAAATACACTGAAAAACATGTGTTTTTGTTTTTTATGCATTTTGAATAGCAATATTAATATAAAGTAATTATTGCAATTGTATTTTCTCTTTTGTTCTGATCTTGTTTTAAAAACAGCATCCCACAACAGACCTATTCGCATTTCCATATTCAACACAGAGAAAGTCTTCCTAGTAGCATTTATGAAGGCATTTATGGAAGACTAATTTTTAATGTTACCATTTGCATTTATTTGTTTAGTAGAGATTTTCTGTGAGAGTGAACCTGTAATTATTGATGGATAAAATCAGAGCATCCAACCATACACAGCGATTGCGTTTATCCTATGTGTATATTTTATCAGAAAGTGTGCTGATTCTTCTTTACAGCAAGCATTGGCGATATTACTGCTTTAACACGTAAGTAAATAAATGTCATGTTGATTAGCTTACACAGAAACGCTGACAATCTCGCTACTTGGAAAAACAATAATGTAGGAAATGGAAAAAAATAAGTCACACATTACCAACAAATGGAACAATTGATTATGGGCCAACCTGCACAACTGGCCATACATGCTACATTAAAGAAAATGTCTGCAGCCAATCGTAGACTGACATGTGACCCTGTGTATGTACTGAGATAATGGAGCATTTCCTGCTAAATAGTAAAGCTCTGCACCAGCTATTGTAAATGCAGAGCTGAAGATGAATTTCATAACTGATCTGCTTTATAAAAGTGAGTTATGGAAGAGAAAGACTGGGTGATGACTGTTCTGACACTGCTAGCCTTGTCTGCTTTTCTAGTAAGTGCTTCTCTGCTAGAGCTGTGCTTTTATGTGCCTCTCACGCTGTTAGACTGTACCGTCAAAGATATCGCTCATACTCAGTTATACACACTTTCCCTGCCATCTTCAAATGCATTTAGAGATGCTGCTACCTACATTTGCTTTGAAGCAATTGTCTTGTTTAGACAAGTATTTGATTTTTTCCAGTTAACAGTCCATTAGCCTTGCACCTGAAGCAAACAATCCATTAAACACATGATTGATGTTCATGACCATCTACCAATAGATTGGCATTCAATCCTTCTCAGAGCTTTCTAAGGGATCGATACAGGATATAGGCAGTATTAGTAGGGGGGGGAGTTTATACTATTCAGTGTGCACCAACACTGACACATGTCTGTCTCCAAGTTCATCATATCACGACCCAACCAGCAGCCATGGATGACCGCGGAGCTGCGCAGACTCCTGAGAACCCGGAACAAGGCCTTCAAGTCAGGGGGCGAAGCCGCCCTAAGAAAAGCGAGGGCAAACCTGTCTCAGGCCATCAGAACAGCGAAGCGAGCTCACGCAGAGAGAATCCATGGCCACTTCAAGAACACTGGTGACACGCGGCGCATGTGGCAGGGCATCCAGGCCCTCACCAACTACAGGACATCTCCACCTGCCTGTGACGCTGACCCCTCCCTCCCAGATGCGCTGAACCACTTCTACGCACGGTTTGATGCAGTGAACGACACGAGAATGAGGAAGACCACCCCTCCTCTGAAAGACCAGATTCTCTGTCTGACCACAGCCGAGGTGAGAAGATCTCTTCTCAGAGTCAACCCACGGAAAGCTGCCGGTCCAGACAATATTCAAGGTCGTGTGCTCAGAGGATGTGCAGAACAGCTGGCAGATGTTCTCACTGACATCTTCAACACCTCTCTGAGCACCACTGTTTTTCCAAGGTGCTTCAAGACCACCAGCATCATTCCAGTGCCAAAGAAACCATCTATCTCCTGCCTCAACGACTATTGTCCCATCGCACTCACACCCATCATCATGAAGTGCTTCGAGAGGCTGGTCATGAGGCACATCAAGTCTCAGATCCCCTCCTCACTAGACCCCCTGCATGTGGTCGAACCACATCATCAAATTCACTGATGATACAACCGTGATGGGTCTGATCAGCGGTGGAGACAAGCCAGCTTACAGAGAGGAGATACAAGAGCTGACGGACTGGTGCAGAACCAACAACCTGTCTCTGCACGTCGACAAGACTAAAGAGATGGTTGTTGACTTCAGGAGATCACGTCGGGACCACACTCCACTTATCATCAACACCTCACCTGTGGAGATCGTCCAGAGCACCAAGTTTCTTGGTGTTCACATCACTGACAACCTCACGTGGTCCCTCAACACCAACTCCATCACAAAGAAAGCCCAGCAGCGCCTCTACTTCCTGCGCAGACTGAGGAAAGCCCATCTCCCACCTTCCATCCTCACCATCTTTTACAGAGGAACCATTGAGAGCATCCTGAGCGGCTGCATTACTGCCTGGTACGGGAACTGCAACGTCTTAGACCGCAAGTCCCTACAACGGATAGTGAGAACAGCTGAGAAGATCATCGGGATCTCTCTGCCCTCTGTACAGGACATTTTCACCACTCGCTGCATCCGCAAAGCAACCAGCATTGTGGATGATCCCTCCCACCCATCCCACACTCTCTTCTCCCTCCTGCCATCCGGGAAAAGGTTCCGCAGCATACGGGCCTCCACTTCCAGGATGGGAAATAGTTTCTTCCCCCTGGCCATCACACTCTTGAACTCTTAAACTGCAATATCTTGAACTCTTAAACCCAGTCCACTTTTCATCCTGTACTTATTTATTTATCTCATGTTGCACTTTATCAGTAACACCACTCCACCACACTGCTACACCATAATCTACCTGGGCTGCTTTGTTCCACAACACTGCAGCCCTCTACAGATGAATGTACTGTCTGTCGTGCCGTCTGTTGTTGTCTGTCTTGTCTGCACTTGTTGCCCCGTGTTGTGTCTTATGTTGTCTTGTGTCTTGTCTTGTGTCTTGTCTTGTGTGTAGCACCAGGGTCCTGGAGGAACGTTATTTCGTTTCACTGTGTACTGTGTATATGGCTGAAATGACAATAAAATCCTACTTGACTTGACTTGACCAATCAATATCACAATCCACATTTAAAGTACTTCATCTACTCACTCAATCGCAATCAAAAGTCTAGTGAGTAATCAGAGCACCACTCAACTCAGCATTCTGATTTCATTGCGTGTGTTATGAGAGTGGAAATCTGTCAGATCTTCTCTCATAATGTGCTATGAATCACAGGTGTTCATCACAGCTGTTTTGGCAGAGTGAACTGTAGACAGGTGTTTGCAATCATGCGTAATTACAGTTAGCTTAATTGCAAGAACAATTTTCAATCAAAATCTCATGGAATTCACTTCTGTCTTTCACAAATGTCTGTGCAGGCCTTACAGGACATACACCCCTTTACTTACCCTTGAAGGGCTTTCTCTCCAAACCAATCCCCTTTTCCCAAAGCACGCAGATAAACAGGAGTGTCATTGGGGGAATCCTCCCGGGTGACGTTCACCTGTCATGACAAGAATGTCACAGTTAAAACTTTTACACTCAGAATTTAAGTATTAAGATACTATTTTCTACAAGTACCAGATTTTGTTGACGGTGACCTGTGATCAAAGGAAAATGTTTCATATAGTTGCCACCATACACACTAGCACATAGTTCATGTAATGTAAATGAAAATTGATAATTTTGGTAATCACTTTTGTGTGGCAAATTTCACAAAAAATAAAAGTAATAATAATAAGAAGAATGTGGGGGTAATAAGGATGTATAAGAATGTATTCTAACATTGAATTAAATGCTAATATTGGATACTGCCACTGGAGCAAGCCAGAATCAAGTTATTCTGAGTGTACTGCTGGGTAAAATAGAGCATTTAATATATTTATTATACAAAAAGTCATATACAATCAAGTTCAAAAGCAGTTATAACATTTTCTTGATGAAGATAAAAGATGGAATGCAGACAAATGCTATAAAAAAAGCTTACCTTTCCTTTACTGATAATAAAGAAGGTGTCTCCTCTAGCCCCCTGTCTTATGATGTATTCTCCATCATTATAGTGAGTCTAAAAAAGAGAGAACGAAAGAAAAAGTGAGAGAAAGATGATGAGAATGAGAAAACACTCCCACATGCTCTTCTAAATGTGCACAATTGAACATCTGCAGAGCAACTAACAGCCACTTTATCATCAATAAACTCCTTAACAGCTTAAAAACAACTATTGTTATGAAGTGAACTTGTTATAGCATTTGTGCAAATTCAGAGAGACACTGAGGATCGGCAAGAACAGAAAGGACATTTACTTGGATTTCACAGTATGCCAACCAAGACAACTAAAACACAAGCACAGAACAGACCAGCAGCTCTTAAATAGGGAAAGGAAATTAATGAAAAAGTGAAAGAAATTAGGTGAAACAGGTAAAGGAAGTGATTGGAGAATCCTGAATCCCAGTTCAGTAAACAGGGAACCAGGAGCGTGGTAGGGATTCCAGGTGGAGCCGTGACCAAACCAGAAGCAGTTTAGTACTTATCTTTAAGTAAAATAAAATATACGTATACTATACATACTATATGTATACTATAAGATGTACATAAGTACATAGCCATACTGAGAATTACAGTATAAATACTGAAAACTTTACACTGTGAAAGCAGTATTACGTCACATACTGCAAAGTGAAAGTGACTGTTAAGCACAGCACAAGCGCTGCATTTCATCATTACACACACTGTGAAGCAGAGGGCAGCTATATATAACATCTGTGGAGCAGTGATGGAGACAGTACCTAGTATGAGATTGGCGGGTGTCCACCACCTGTGTGGTGGACGGTTTGGGTGTTTCCTGAGGGCAAGTCCATCAATTTTCGTGAGGGTCTCCTGAGTTCTATACCAGCTGCTACACCGAGTCGGCGAATTTACTATCATCTCATTTTTCTCCTGACCTGAACTTCAGATCAGCAACACGCAGGAGTTGCTGCCATGAAGATTAAACCAGTGGACTCTTTTACTTTTACTGTAACTCATGTTAACTGGAAATTACCACTATACAGGGTTTTTCTCTTTCTTTCTTTCCTTTTATTTCTGGTGTCATCCAGAGAATGATGGGTTCCCCTTCTGGCTCTTGGTTTCCCCCCAAGGTTTCTTCCTCATGCTGTGGGAGTTTTTCCTTGCCTCTGTCATCCTTGGCTTACCCAGCTGGGGCTTGGGCCCAGATTCTGTAAAGCTGCTTTGTGACAACAACAGTTGTAAAAAAAAGACTTGACTTGCTCAAGGGTGCCTCAGGGCAACCTACTCCTCCAAGATTCAAACCCACGACCTTCCAATCCTGGGGTCTAATCCCTAACCATTAGCCCGGCGCTGCCCATATTTGCTTACATTTGCCCACATTTCACAGCAAACAGTATGATACATAGGGTGGTGGTGGTCTAGTGGGAGGGTGCTTGCCTATGGGCCTATGGCTCAAGAGATTCCAGGTTTGAATCCCACCTCTAGCACTACCACCACTGGGTCCCTGAATTGCTCCAGGGGGACTGTCCCTGTAAGTCGCTCTGAATAAGAGCGTCTGCTAAATGCCATAAATGTATACATTATTTTGCTGAATACTGTATTTAGCAGCAGGTGAAAAAATGCAAAAGTTTGAAGTCAAGAGTCAGTAATAAATAATATCAATAAAAGTGAAATGTGAGTAAATATGAGCAATGGTCTGGTATGAGAGTCTAATGTCTAAATGTAAAAATCAGTTCAGATTTCAGAAGCAAATTTTGCCCAAAAACAAACAAAAAATTCAAGTAGTTGTGATTAAATAGTCTGTAAATAAACAGATCACATCCACACTCCAAATCCAAATCTAAGATCTACTTCAACGTCCCCCAAAACTGCAGACTAGACATGAAGTGTCCTTTCAGCAATTCTGAATTTTGGTCTCTCATCTCATTGTGAACTACAGATGTACCAGCTGGGGAACCGCTCCTTAATGTTGGAGACCTTACCTGAGAAGTAATGGGTTTCAGCTGACCATTCCTTAATGTTCCTAATATCTGAATTACCAATTTTTCAAGTTGAGTTGGTAATCCAGCAACGGAGAACTGCAGCTTCTGACAACTAGTGGCGAAGTGCATCGTTAGTGGTGTCTGGTACCTCTGAACTGCTTTACAACATCCCTCAGTAAGGAGTAAAGACACTACTGTCTGATATTCTGTAGCAAGAACTCAAAGAATGTCTTTGTCCAGCATCCAGTGATGGGGGTGTTGGGCATACTGTCTGACTAAATTACCTAATTAGTAAGTCCAGTGAGCATCTGGAGGGATCCCAACATGATTTGGAATGCCATGGAGGCCCCATGCTTGGACCTCCTTTGACTCAGGAAGGAGAAGAAGAGGAATGAAAGACCTTCCAGCTCTTAACCTGATGCTTCATCGTAAAACATGGTGGGCTGAGCACCAAACAGCTTGCATACCTTCCCTGGCAACAAAGCACAGTTCCATCTGGCATAGAGTGGAGCAACGTAATCTCTTGGGTCTTGCTCTTCAAAGATGAGGCCAGAGATTATATTTGGCTTGTGACATGGAAAAAGTACTGGTAGCACTTACATTCCATACTGAAGCAGAGGTAGTCATAATGGATAATGCCAATAGAGAGTCAATAAGTTTATCATTTCCATGAAACACTGAGATTCTCCTATCTAACAACAAAATCCTCTGTACAGATGGGTCTTTGTAGTTGTGTGGAGGCATACTGAAAAAAGGCAGACATATGTCTGTGTGGGACAGGAATAACTTTTATATATTTAATTTACTAATATAAAGCTTAAAAGTAAAAAGAGTAGGGCTAAAAAAAAAAATCAGCTTAGCAACAGAACATGATCTGCAAATTAATCAAGGATCATTGGTTTCTGAATGCTTTCTCCTAAACCAAGCTTAGAAGAAAAGAGGAGATAAACATCAGTGTTTAATTGCAGGATGTTCTGGTGATGAATAAGAAAAGTTCTGCAATATAGACAAGGACAATATAAGAAAATGATGAGACTGTATACTATAATGTTATGTGGTTAGACGAGTCATAAAGGAGCGAAATGAGTCAGAGACAAAAGAGGGAATCTTGTGATACAATATTTTGGTCAAAGTGACAGTTTATGGGTAGTTTTCAGGAGCTGAAGTTCAGACAGGAAACTATTGCTGGGGTCTCAAAATAACTTCACATAGGAATTTCCGAGCAAATGTATAAAAGAAAAAGATAAGGTCTTATTTGGAATACGTTTCTTTTGGGGTGCTCTACATAATCACAGCCAACAAAGAATAAAATATACGGTCCTGAGACACACCATAAATCATTTGCATGTTTATTACTGATTAGCCAGTATTCCTGGTACTTCACATCTCAACCATATTTCAATCCTGATTCCTGGAATGCAGAATTTTGAGGACTCCAATCAACAGAGTCTGATACTTCTGTTAAATGTCAAAGTGTTCAGAAACAACAAGACTATTAGATGATACATTAACATTAAAATAATTTCTATAATTACAATCAGACTCTAAATCTGACCAACAGCTCTGCCTGTTTGGAACTGAATAAAGAACAGGTCATGTGGACTCAGCTTGTGTTCCCTAACTGCACAGACAGATTGCTTTATTGTTGTACTAATAGCTATGTAGTAAAACCTCTGAATTGGCTCTGCATAAACACAACTGCACAGGGTCAAGTTCTGGTTGATTTGTTCAGTGAACATGCCATCCCTCTTTTACGTTTTTATTCACTCATAGGAACATTAGAGACCACAAATAGATCCTTTTTGTTGAGGAGATCTGAACAAACAACACTATGTGGCTGCACTAGAGATGAAAATATTCTTTTTAATATATTTAATATGCAAAGCGTTCTGTTTTGTATCTGAAGAATTCTAGCAAGATAAAGGGGTTGATGGCTGTGATATGCTTGCTGAAATTAAAAGTTTTATAGGACTCTCTAAGAATATAATTGTTTTTTGTAATCATACATCATGCCAGGTCCTTTTTGTATTTTAATGTCATCTAAGTCTTTATTCATTTACTTTTATGGGCTGTTTAGGGCTATGAAAGGATATGTATTATTAATGACAGTAAGTATTATCATGATGATTTATGTCCAGCTATATCAGGGTGTATCCTAACCTTTTCAACCTGTGACAGCTGGGATAGCCTCCAGCACACCCTGCGACCTTAATTAGGACAAGCAGCTATGAAAATGAGTGAGTGAGAGAGATATTACAACATACACCACTCGTTCTTTGTTGTTCATTGCAATTTATCAAATACATGAAAGGCACATTACATTAAGTGTTGTGAAAGCATTCTTTTTTTTTTCCCCATAATGCCTAGCCCAGGCTATTAAATATTAAAATTGAATGCATTGCTAACCTAACTTATAAACTAATGGCTGGAGGAAAAAAAACAGAGGCTGCTTTAGTCCCTGCTGTGACAACACAATAGATTAAGTGGTTCCTTGAAGTTGGCAGGAATGCATCAAGGTGCATTTACACAGTCAATTTCACTCCTGACCACTTTTGTTTGAGTGAACATACCATTATGCACTTCCAAATTTCAGTGGAACCTGTTCCCACTCACATGAATCAGATCACCCAAGATGCATGTTAATGCAGACTCAGGCTTTGGAAACCACACAAGGAAGAATAAATCATTCACCAACTTTGGGTATAAGGGTATTGCTCAGGTATCCAATGAGGAGGGAATGCTGAGGTGGGATTATGAACCTGCAACCTCATGGTCCATAGACGATTTTCATAACTCTAGACCACCACTACCCTTATTTTAAGATATCTTCATTGGAATGTGCTTTGTGGGAACAAAAATGGTTCTTCTATAAAATTACGCAATTACTAGTTTTAGAATAGAACATTTTTGTAGAAAATGTAATTAGATTTTAAATCAAACTGTTGCTTTAAGCAGAAATAAATATGGCCACCATTAGTACTGTGATTGTATTTCAGAATCTAAATAAGTTTCTCCCCAGAAGGACAAAGAATGCAATTTGTTTCTTTAATCAGCACTTATGAGACAACGATTGGGAGAATGAGTCTCTCCCAAAGTGAAATTCTCTCTCTGGAGCACAGGAACCTGTGGGGAGAGCACTGTCTGGCGTCAGCTGCTTGCTTCATCTTCTATCTCCTCCATTATTCAATGTGGCTGAGACTCATCTGCTGAGGTCACTAAAGAGTGCACTCCAACCAGAGAGGCTGCTGGTGGATAAGCAGCTCAAGCAGCAGAACCGCTGTCCCTCTTGTCCTTATACCTGATCAACGACACTCCCATTAGCCAGTTAATAAATATAAATTTTTCACTATTCTCTACTCAATCCAGAAAAAATGATAACGCCCTGTGTCATTATTCCAAAGTTGCCTTTATTATTTTATAGAGACAGTTTGATGGGAATTCTAAACATATAATGCTTATTATTCTGTTCAAGTTTTATTCTGAATACATTTGGAAAATAGCTCACTTTGAATGAATCATAATGACCACATTTGCATATGACCACCCATTCAGCTTATAGCAGTTAGTCCGTTGAAGCATTGAGCACCGTTAGTCTGTCTGGTTCAGTTGCACAGAACATTTATTGTAGCATAAATTGTTACAAAAGTTAATTGTGACTAAAGAAAATTTTCATAACACACAGCACATATGCTGCACATGGGCATATGCACTAGGGAAGAGGTGCCCCCAGGATGCATTATGGGAGGAAGGAATAGTCCAAGGAACACAACAGAGTTCGATTTATTGATTTGGCCTCTAAATTTATGAAGGTCCCAATTCAAAACTTAAAAGACTTAAAAGATTTCCTGCCAAGTTCTTGTGGAGTCCATTCCTAGATAGGTCAGAGTTGTTTTTGGCAGCACAAGAAGACACACAACATTTGGCAGGTGGTTTAAATGTTACTGCTGACTGATTTATCGGTCTTAAATGTGCAGTAACGAATGAGGTTACTATTTTACAGGGAATGGAGAGAGGTTGAAAAATGGTCATGTAAAATGAATTTAGAACCATATTTAGATGAAGAAAAGATCATATGTCCAATTCTCTGACTTATCTTAAATATCTCTCCCCATCCCCCTTCCTCCTCACTAAGCACAATTGTGCCTCACACATCAGATGGAAAACTCTGACCTTCAGACTTGCTCTGCTCTCAGCAGGCCAGAAACCAGTGTGGGAATGCCCACCCAGTGCTGCATTTAAGACCATATGCTTGGGATGAAAACTAAATTTCTCAAAGTTTCTCTGAAGCAAAATACTCTTCATTATTCCTTCAATACCCTTTATTTGGCAGAGTGTTGGGAGGCACTTGGATGCAAGTATGTGTGTGTTTATACTAGCCCGTCCCAATACCATGTATCTCCAAAATAATGTTACTAGCCTGGGTAAATTTGCACTCACAACTTTACTTTTACAAGGTGCACATTTTGGTCAGACAGTATCAACCAAAAATGTTTGGAGACAGGTCCAGGCATAAGGTTTCAATGCCCTTGAAAATTGTTCTTTTTTTTTCTTGGTATGCTGGTATTGCTATGCACTCTGAAGATGTAACAAATAGGCAAAAAACATAACTGAAGGAAGGGGGGGGGGGGGAATAAATAGATTTAAAAAATCAATGACATCTCAAAAGATATAAAACTCTGTCAAAATTTCTGGAATGAAAATAAATTGGCTACCAGAAGATTAATCTAACTGCAAGACAGGCAATTGGAATAATGTTGGAAATGGGAATGTGGATTTCCACATATGAAATATTTTATGATAATTCTGAGAACCATAAAAACATATATTATCATGCCAGGGTAAAACTGTTGGAACAAAACAACTCCATGAAAGTCTAATCAGCCTCTTGCACTGCTAACACATGTCTAGGAAAATGCAGTCTTGGTGAAAAGGTTAATGTTGAACAGAGAAGAAGTGAAGATGACTTTTTGTCATTGTGAAACAGCACAGCACACAGTGAACCTCAACGAAATGCATTCTCTGTATTTGACCCAAATACACATGCAGTAGGGGGCAGCTATGTCCAGTGCCTGGGGAGCAGTGATGAGGATGGTACCATGCTCAAGGGTATCTTGTGGCAACCTTCTTGTTATTTTACCCTAGTCTATAGTTAAGTTCTTACATTCTAAAAAGCAAGAGGAATATGATTTTGCAACAAAAAAATAAATGAAAAATAAAATAAAAAAATTATTATTATTCTAAATTTGATATAGGTCATTAATGATTGCTGGACCCATTAAACTCAGTACCAATTTCTATAGCATTTGTCAACAAACTTTAGCTGAAAATCTAATGTCTATAATAAACAAAGAGCTTTTCCCAGCATGGGTCAATGGAATAAATGGCAGAGGATGCCTACTCTTACTGCTGTTCACACTGTAGATTCAGAATATGACAAATTTTGTCAGCCTTACTTCCAGTTGATGCAGAACATTGTCATGCTACAGAAACTTACATATATATATATATATATATATATATATATATATATATAAAAAGAAAAAAAAAAGAAAAAAAAAAAGCAGACAATTTTTTTGCAACACAGTCCCATCAAAACAGAATTTTGTCAAGCTACAGTCCAGTAAACTGAATATATTCTTTTTAAAAAAAGTCTGTATCTTTGTACAACACATCACAAAACCTTGTGTACCACCAACACAACCTTTCAGTGCACAACTTCAAGCTTTTATGACAAATGATTCATGATTTAAAACTTTCAAGTGGTGCACATTTATTGTATCATCAGTTTTATCAATAAATATGCAATATGCACTAAAAAGAAAAAGAAAGTAATGCACTTTCTTTTCATAACCGAAGCAATGAATTGATTCATTAAATACAACTTCATAGAGTTTAAAATCATTTTCTGGTAAAATTTTTTAACTTGTCCAAGAAAGTGCCCAAAAAGTGTTAGATGGCTTAACCAAATAAAATTTGAAAATGTAAAAATATATTTTCCTGGTATTCATTTCAAGTGAATTTTGGCAAACATTCATTAGAGTGTCTACAATGCCTAAGACTATAATTTATTTGTTAATGTTTACATTATTATGTAAGTTAAATTAATTATTATTCTTTCATATTTGCACATTAGTTTTCAACTATTTGTTTACATAAACTATTATTTACTTTTTTTTTTTTTTTTTTTTTTGGTGCTGCATTCACAAACACAGTGAATAGTGTTTGTGAATGCAGCACCAGACTATTCGGTTCTATCTGCACTGACAACATAAGCTGCAATAGCTGCCCCCTGCTGCACATGTGTGCATGGGTGAAACGCAGAGGTTGAATTTTATTGTGTCATGCTGTGCTGCGTTTCATAATGAAAAGTGTAGTCACTTTCACTTCAAAATTATGCAACAGTCGGGGAGACTGTGTTTTTCAGACGTGTTTTTCGTGGCTCTGCCATACCAAGTTTAATATTGAATTTTTATGTCATCTTTCTTTTATTTACTCATTATGTTCAGCTATAAGAGGACAACCACTGGCTTTCGAGTCTATGTTCAACGGAAATGCTGCCAAAATTCTCCAAGCAACTGCAAGAATCTCAGCTCTGGCAAACAGAGACTCATGATATTCAGAGGGTTTTGGAAGAGGCGGTTAAGGCCCTGGTGTGGCATAATTCTAACCAGATTAACCAGATCCTGCAAACATTCATAAAATCTGAGCAGCCATTCTTGTGCACAGCAGTTCTGTGATGGCCGGGAACAGCTTTACAATAACATTAAGGTTTAGGTTTTTTTTGTAGTTCTGTGTCGGCAGTGTGACTAGCGACCATGCCTTATTTGCGTGTAGCAGTGCTTCGATCGGAAAAGACCTACTGCCATACAGTAGGGAGTTTTATACTTAAGGGTTAGGGAAAGCAGTTGAATTTAGATGCTCTTGTCATTGTCTTCCTTTTTTTTCCCCTCTCCTCTTTTAGACTGTGTGAAAACAAACTTTCATCTTTAACCAGGGTAGATATCTTTAACCAGTGACAATGACATAGTTGACATCAGATTTGTATTTTGGAATGTGAAAGGGCTCAAGCAACCTGTCAAAAGATGATGTTTTTCTTCATTTTAAATCACTCAACGCTGATATCATTTTCCTTCAGGACACACATATAAGTGCAGCTCAACAGCATAGATTGAGATGTCACAAGTCAATCAGGCATCTTTCACCTCTAAGGCTTTAGGTGTTCCCATACTTTTTCTCCACAAAAACATTTCATTTCATTTTAATTTAATGCAGATCCTCATAGAAAATATCTTACAATATCAAGAGAAATCAATTCCTTTATCCACTAATTGTGAATAATGTGTATGGTCAAAACCTTCATGAGACTTTTTTCATTCTTCCGAGTGTCCAATCACAGATGGTACTGCCACAAATATCATAATGTGCAGTGATAAAAGACCAATACTACAATAGTATTGGTTTGTTTGTTAAACAATTTATTAAAGACAAGAAACATGGTGGATATTTGGAAAGTAGAACATCTTACACAGACAGTATTTGTTTTATTCTTATGTCCACTAGTCACATACAGGGATCAATTATTTCTTACATAGTTGTGAACTAATCTGATCTAATGTTCTCAACACCAAATCTGATGATATCCTAATATCTGGTCACTGCCCACTTACCCAACAGCTTAAAAGTACTTTATCTAAGTAGACTCATGCTTGGCATCCACCTTTATTTAAAGATCCAACATTTAAAGAAAACATGACTTCAATACTGAACAAATTTCTTGATGTTAATGATAATCTGGAGGTTTCAGACTTAAAGCAGTGGTGAGAGGTTTTATAATCTCTTTTGAGTCCCATGGAAAGAACATGAACAACAGTAGACCTCTAGAGATTGAAAATGAACTTACTGCACTGGAAACACAAACACATAGAACAACCATCTTACGAACAGATTACAACAGGACTCTCAGATTGAAACATTAAGATAACTCTATTCTCAGTGAGCGTGTTGAACACCTCCTTAAAAATAATCCGAAATATTTTGAGTTAGGAGATAAACTGGAGTTCATGCCTAACATGTAATTCCTAGGTTTAAATCAATGTCTGGTGATTTGATTACTGATCTCAAACAGGTTCAACTGTTCAAGAGAATATTATTCATAGTTGTGTTCTATAAGGCTTCAAGGAACATCATCAGATTATAATTTTTTTATAATCAAAATTTGCTACAATAATCAGAGCTTTCTAGAAATCATTTGGAATTTGAATTTCTTTTGCATATTTAAAAAAATAAACACCCAGATCAGGCTTTATCACAGATATGTTTTAATTTGGAAATTTGCTTCTGAATATGCTATACTGAGTCCATAAAACAGGTACTGCAGTTCCCATTATCTCCTTGGATGGCCAAATCAGTTTCAAAGGCCATATTTGTTTCAGAAGAATTGCCTATTTGGTGTTTCTTTCATTACATGAATATAGATCCTTTAATGATCTTTTATTTAATCCAATACTGGTCACTCAAACATTTAAATTGCATGACAAGGAGACCCGCTCTCTCCCCTCTTATTGGATATTACACTCAAACCTGAACATGAATAAAAAGTTAGATTAAGATTACAAACACTGAACATCTTGTAAATATTGATATTGGAATCCCTTGAACAATGATTAAGGTTACACTTTTTACACTTAAAAAGGTGAAAGAAATATTGAGAGCTGGATGCTTCCCTTATCCATGACAAGATTAATTAGTGAAGAATTACCTAGTATCATTTCCAAAATATATCCCTTTAATCTTTATGTATTTTTTAAACTAATGGATTCAGTTGTTTTAACTTTTGAATCAACAATTGAAACCTCTCCACTGGGGCTAAAAATAAAAACCATGTCTCTATCAAAAATGTCACTCCTTGTACTGCTTTTCACAGAGACAAAACCTTCCATTAAATGTAATGGTAAAAACCTCTTTAAAAAGTTTTTAAAAGCTCCCTGAGAATTTTATTCTCCCCATAAGAAGAGTTTCAACTGTCATCCATATATTTTTTTTTTCCTAGAAGTTTGCTTATTTGAAAGGTTTCAAGCATGCAATCATAATTTTTTCAAAATATTTCTCAATATTTTATTTTTCAATTTAAATAATAAAAACGTTATATTTCTGCTAATTTGTAGGACAAGCTGCTATGAAAATGAAATGAGAGTGAGAAAGTAAAAATGAAAGTGAAAATTTAAAATTATATTATAATAAACTGAAAATATAAAGATTATGTACAGTACTGTGCAAACGTTTTAGGCAGGTGTGGAAAAAATGCTGTAAACAAAGAATGCTTTAAAAAATGGAAGTGTTAATCATTTATTTTCATCAGTCAACAAAATGCAGTGAATGAACAAAAGAGAAATCTAAATCAAATCAATATTTGGTGTGACCACCCTTTGCCTTCAAAACAGCATCAGTTCTTCTAGGTACACTTGCACACAGATTTTGAAGGAACTCGGCTGGTAGGTTGTTCCAAACATGACTGTGTTTCAACCTACTTGTGACATTGATGATCATCAGCACCTGTTTGGTAAAACTGGTTGATCATACACCGACTATAATCCTACAAAACTTCTGACTTTGTGCAAGTGTACCTTTAAGAATTGATGCTGGTTTGAAGGCAAAAAAGTAGTAACACCAAATATTGATTTGATTTAGATTTTTCTTTTGTTCGCTCAATTTGCATTTTATAAATTGATAAAAATAAACAATCGTTATTTATATTTCTGAAAGGATTCTTTGTTTACAGCATTTTTTCACACCTGTCTAAAACTTTTGCACAGTACTGTATATTAATGTATTGATATTGCGGAATAACGTGATGCATAATGTATTACATCTATTATATTTTTTAAAGAAATTTATGCACTGACAATTAAAAAAAAAAAAATGTTGCTTGTCATTTATTTGACACTCATTTTAAGTAATAAGTCATTTACAGTTAATCTCTTTATAGTGATACCTGGATACAGCAGTCACTGAAGAAAAAGAATTGTAATGTGGCACGTAATGTTAAGCATCTGACAAGGGGTGCCAAAAGTGATCACAGCCTGTCATTTCAGAAGGGTCTGTCTGTTTCTTTTTTGACAGAGCCTGACATATCTATTCCAAGAAACACCAAATAGGTGCCCCTGGACCAGCTGCTATTCTAATTCATCATGTCTCACTTCCAGTGAAACAAATTTAAAAAACCAAGGTAATTAGACCAAAATAAACAATTTAATATCTAAATAGGACAAGTTTTGTAACCCCTTTATCTAATATCATTTTCATTTGTTACTGTGATCTTACATCAGTTCTACAAGATACTACAAGATAACTGTGTTCTACATTTTAGAGATTTAATCTCATTCAATGAAAATCTTTGTTCTTGTACGCACACATAGAGCAATGCATTTCTTGTCTAGTATGGATTCAGTGCAGAGAACCAACAGGAGCAGAAGCATTGGGCTGTACCTGCACTCTGAGGGAAGTTGCAGTTTGAAAGTCCTGTGGGTCCTGGGAAAGTGTCAAAACAACTGGTATATATATAATATATATCTTCTTCTTCCCTTATCTTTTTCTTTCGGCTGCTCCCGTTCCCGTCGCCACAGTGGATCAACTGTCTCCATTTCCTCTGGTCCTCTGCATCTTCCTGCTTCAAGCCGACCATCTGCATGTCCTCTCTCACCACATCCATAAACCTCCTCTTTGGTCTTCCTCTTCTCCTCTTTCCTGGCAGCTCCATCTTCAACATCCTCCTTCCAATATATTCCTCATCTCACCTCTGGACATGTCCAAACCAACGCAACCTTGCTTCTCTAACCTTGTCTCCAAGACGTCTAACCTGAGCTGTCCCTCTAATATACTCATTTCAAATCCTGTCCATCCTCGTCACACCCAATGAAAATCTCAGCATCTTTAACTCTGACACCGCCAGCTCCGCCTCCTGTCTTTTCCTCAGTGTCACCGTCGCCAACCTATACAACATAGCTGGTCTCACTACTGTCCATTAAGCGTTCCCTTTTATTCTAGCTGGTACGCGTCTGTCACAAATCACTCCAACCACTCTTCTCCACCCATTCCAACCTGCCTGCACTCTCTTCTTCACCTCTCATCCACACTCGCTGTTACACTGAACTGTTGATCCTAAATATTTAAACTTCTCACCTTTGTTACCTCCACTCCCTGCATCCTAACCACTCCACTTTCCTCCCTTTCATTCACACTCATGTATTCTGTCTTTGCCCTACTCACTTTCATTCCTCTCCTCTCAAGTGCATATCTCCATCTCTCCAGGTTCTCCTCAAGCTGCTCCCTACTCTCACTACAGATCACAATATCATCAGCAAACATCATCGTCCATGGAGACTCCTGTCTATCCTCGTCCATCATCCATTACTGTCCATTGCATTGCATCTGTAGTGCTCTTTAATGTCATGTGAAAAGATTAAGAAACTATAAAAGCCTGTGTGGTTTTGTAACATTCTTTGAAATATGGATATTTCAATTTTAACAATACTGGGAGATTCAAATAATATGACTAAACAATTAAAACTGAAGAAAAGGTTTATCAAAATTTCCTGTAAGATGTAATTCAACAAAAATGTGATTTCTGGTGAGGAATAAATTAGGACACTCCCAGCTTTATTCCCAATTAAAATGCCTCAAATCACACACTGGTGTAGCACTTCAGGTGCACATGATTAGAACATGGTTACTCAGCATTTTGAAGGAGGTTTGCCCATTTAAACCTCAGACATTTAGGTTTGATGCGCTCCTGACTGTTGAGTCGAGAGTGAACACCATGGTGAGATTGAAAGAGGCCTGTCTGAGGCCTTCAGAAACAAGATTATAGGAGCTTAGAAGTCTGCTAAGGGATTTTAAAAGATCTCAAAAGAAATTGAAATCAGCCATTCCACTTTCTGGAAAATAGTCTACAAATGGAGGACTTCTAAATCAACAAATCAATAGCATGCTCAGGCCTAGCCTCAGTCAAAGCAAGTGCCCCCCCCCCTTTATCCCATTGAGATGCTGTGGGGTGACCCCTCAAACATCTCACAGCTTAAACAGAGTGGTTGATGCTACAAGAAGCATCTCACTGCAGCTTCTACAACCATCCACCACTCCATCCATCTGCACCATCCAGGGTTGCACAAGCCTTCATGTAGTTCTGGGCCCACTGCAGCTGTTTCTGCTTGTGAGCATTGGTTAGGGGTGGCTGAATAGAAAGTTTATGCATAAATGCAAGCCTCTGGAGGATCCTACACCCTGACGCTTGCGGGACTCCAGAGGCACCAGCAGCTTCAAATACCTTTGTAATGGTATTTTAGCAGCTAGTCTCTTAATCCAATGTATTTCTCAGAAAGAAACCTTCCTCATTGTGCCTTTATCTGCACAAGCCCGTGTGTGCTCTGACTCAGCCACAAATCTCTAAACAGTACAATGATCACGCTTAAGTTTTCGAGAAATATCTATGGTTTTGATGCCTTGTCCAAGGCAATCAACTATGTCATGCTTTTCCACAGCAAGGAGATTAACAGAAACAGAGTTAACAGAAAATTCTCATAAACTTTCACGTTTCACTGTAAAAGAAAACATGATTCATCATACTAGGCCAACTTTAGCCACTGATCTACAACCCAGTGCTGAATCTCACATGCCCATTGCAGGCACTGTTGGAAGTGTCACTCATTGACACTCTGACCCGTTTTGGTAGATACTAACCACTGCATAATGAGAACACTCATTCTGGACATGGACTGAACTATTCGCCTGGGCAACCCAATTTGGCTTTTGACTGCCTGCCCAGTACTGCTCCTTCAAAAGCTGTCTGGATAGAAGTTTTTAAAATCTATATAAAGAATAAAAAAATTCAATGGTGAAAGGCCACAAACCATTTTATTGTGTGTCTTAACAGGCTTAACAGTCCTGAATTAATGAATGCTCCTATAACTGGAGCTTCCAGGATCATCTCTAACACACCAGTAACATTACAGGTCTAAGCTTTGACTGCTCTAAAATCAACAAAGCCCTTTTTGGCCGAAACTATGACATTTATTTTCACATAATCGACTTTATCTAAACTTCAACAAAAAGCAAAAACATTATTAAAATGATGAGGGCAATCAGCATCTAACATTTCACAAAGTGGAAAACCTAGCAATTTCATTTGAAATTATGTGGTCTGTCACAGGGAGCAGCAGGGAAATTGTTTCAATTGCTCATAGTCACTTTCTAATGGACTGGAAATGAACTGTGCAGCACATCTTTTACAGACTTTCCAAAGATGAATGCACCTCCAAGGCACCAAGAACGAACAGAATGCAAAAGAGTGGGCTGTAGATAATTCAATACTAGCAATTTGTCAACCTTATCAATTGCATCTGTGAAACTGAATATAATAAGACTACTGAACCTTAAAAAATGGTGAATGCATTTCCTAGGAAGAACTACACCATCAGAAGAGGTCCATCAGAACCAAACAATTTTCTTTATACATCTTTTCATCTTAAGCTCTGGCAGCATATGTAGCACACATTTTATTGCCACAAAATCATTCAAAAGTGAAAATTGAAAGTAACAACTTGTCATTGTGAGTACACAGCATAGCATACAGTAAACCACAAAAAAATTCAACCTCTGCATTTAACCCATACACACACCTGCAGCTGAGGGCAGCTATTTAAAGTGCCTGGGTGGCAGTGATGGAGATGGTACAACGAGGGTACCTCAGGGCATCTTACTGGTCTGAGATTCAAACCCACAACCTTCAGGATACTAAACAATAGGCCACCGCTGCCACTAAAATCACCCCCTACATAAATCATCCCCTACAAAACCAAGTGAATGTTTACTGACAGAATTAAGCAAGGAATAACCATAGCAGGAACGGTTCTATACAGCCCCCACAAAGTTTATTTGACGAGGACAGTGGAATGCTTTTTCAAAAGGTTCTTATTCAAGTCAACAGGTTTTCTGTTTTTGACTGTATGCGACAGTTGAAGCAGACAGACACCAATGAAATGGCTGCAGAGGAAGACAAATAAAAATACATTTAAATCTGTGTTTGTACAGAGGAGAGGAGAGATTTTGAAGGCCTACCTCTTCCAGCACATCTGCCAGTTTGCTGAGTATTTCTTCTGGAAGGCCTTGGAATGTTGGAACACTGAAGAAAAGAGAAAAGAGCAGGTTGGGGTTGTTTGAAGCCTGCTGAGGTTAGCCAACGAAGCATGGTGCCTCTGGCAGGCTGGTTCTGCATTATGCTATGCAGCAATACACAGTTCCAAATATCTGTTTGTTTGTTGAAAAATGATGTATTACAGTGAAGGTTTTAATAAAAGGGTCGGTGTTGCAGTGAATGCCAAAAAAATCACAAAGGACAGAAAAAACATCCATCCATTGTTTCACCACCTCATTTAACAGCAGCAGAATCTAAATTGAGAATTGCTTTCAGAAATGTAGTAAGAATGCCTCAGGGTGAAGTGTGGGTGGACTTTTTCCTCATCATTTTTCATTTTTTACCGGAGCAACTGCCAAACATTGTCAAGTTGAGGCAGTCAAGGTGATGTTTTATATACATTATGCATCCAAAAGTCCTGAAATCATGCGTATTAAAAAGAAATCTCTCTCCTCTCCTGTAGCTTGTTTTGGACAGCTTTACTCAAGATGTTAGGACTCTCTTGTTTTCTCCAGGATTTGTTTACATTAAACTTTTCATGCATAAAATCTTCAATTTGCTTCAGTGCCCTAATTAGGACTATGTTCCAGTTGTCGTGATTTTTAAAGGAGAGGAAACAGTGTGCAGAGTGTGCAGGGAAAATCCAGGCTTCAGGAAGAGGAGTGTTCATGAGCACACAGAATAGAAAACATTTTAAAAATTGCTGCAACACAAAAGCAACTTAAGTGAAAAGATAACTGCTCCAGGGAGAGTTTGCCTTTCTGTAAAATCAGGATTTTGGCAGGAGAATCTTTATCAAATTTTATTATTTAATAAAACAATCAAATCACATAGATGATGCTTCTCACAGGCTACATTAGATTTAGCTACACTGAAATCAATAATAAAATAACTAATGCGCCACCTTGATAAAACAATTTATAGGGTGGAACTGTACATGATAATGCCTATAATCAATTTTTCTTTCAATTTGCCAACCGATGTGTATTAAAATAAGGACCTATTTTGGTTACTATTTTATGCAATTCAGGTTTTTGTTTAATCTGTGGTTGCACAATTAGTTTATAGTCCATTTTATGTGTATGGCTTAAAACTAGACTAATTTTGAAAAGAATTGGTAGATTACTCAATCATTAACATAATCACATGAGACATCCCTACTTTTTTAAAACTGATTGCTTTCTAAAATGAAATTATTACATTTCAGTACTACTATATTGCATATGAGATGTCATGTTCCATTCATTATCTTATTTTAAATACTTATCTTAACATGTTTCCAAGTGGAAACAACCCTGTGAAGCCTTTAGTCAATGCACACCTACTTGATACTCACAACAAACAGTCAGTCAGTCAGTCATTTTCTGTTGCTTGTCCCAAGCAGGGAGTGCTGGAGTCCATCCCAGCTCACCCAGGACAGGTCACCAGCCCATCGCAGGGAGGAGCATGACAGGGACGGCACCTTGCTTAAGGGTACCTCAGGGCAACCTATTGGGAAGGGGTTCAAACCCCTGATCCACCGATCATGCGGCCAACACCCTAACCACTAGGCCACCGCTGCCCCTCACAATTAACACTGATAACAAATCTCTTGTCTAAAATTCCATGGTTATCTTTTAAATGTTTTTTTAAATGGCTGTTAGATACTATTTTCTATTTTGAAAATAAAATCTTTGAAACTCTCAAATCTTCACTAAATGAATTACTTGAGATTTACTTAAGATGCAGATTGAAAACCTAATCATGTACTTTCATAAATAACTGGTCTCTCATGCAAGAGGTGTTTCAGTAAGTATGCTTGCTCCCAAAATATGAGGAAAAGCCCAACACATGCAAAAGCCCACCTTTTCAAGAATTCCATGTACTCAGCATGCTTGATAAGCCCAGTCCTCATCATGATGGTCTGGAAACACTGGCGGTCAATGGCCCATAATTTCACATTAGTGAGAGCTGAAGAACAGATTGAAAGGAGAAGAATAAGATGAACAGGGGAAAACAAATACCTTAACACTGATATGCAGAGGACATACTGAATATGTTACAGCAATTTAAATTATATTAAAGCTCTTTACAGTATTTTGACAAAATCACTAGGCTAGATTAGGGTTTGACAAAAGCATAAATTTTGTATTTTATATCAGCCAATATTACTGTAAATGAGCATATGAATGTGACATGTTTTACTATTAACGTACAATAACCTAAGAATATTAACAGAAATATGACTTGTTACCTTCTTAAATTTGTATTGTGACAAAATTTTATATGGGTTGGAACAATTATACTTCTTGTGTTATTAGATATACCTGCTTCATAAATGTACATGCAAAGAATTACGTGTCAGCTATGCAGCCTACCGAAATATAGTCAGCAATGCCACATATGAAGTGAAAGTGACTATTTTGTCATTGTGAAAAACAACACAGCACATAGTGAAACAAACTCAACCTCTGCTTTTCACCCATACACGCCATGCAGCAGGGGGCAGCTAGTTAAAGGTGCCCTGGGAGCAGTGATGTTGATGTTACCTTGTGCAAGGATACCTCAGGGGAACCGACAGGTCTGGGATTCAGACCTAATGACCTTCCGATCCTGGGTCCAGCTCCCTAACCACTAGGCCACCAGATATTTAACAATTAAATATGTGGTTAAAAACAATGAAAAAATAGTTCAATCATTCATGTTACTAACAATAACATGAAGCTAGTAGGCAAAGTTAACAAATTAACATAATGTTTATTGGTCACTATGGACCTTCATTTACTGTTAGTAGTATTAAATTGGGCTTTCATTTACAGTTAGTAAGTAGTATTACGTTAATACTGCTTTAGAAAAAATTGTATTCCTTGATATTTCATTTAAATTTGCAGCATTTAGCAGAAACTCTTATCCAGAGCAACTTCCATGTCCTAATTACAGGGACAGTCCCCCTTGAGCAATTCAGGGTTAAGGGTCACAGTGGTGGTAGTGCCAGAGGTGGGATTTAAATCTGGGACCTCTTGAGTCATTGGTCCATAGGTAACCCTACCACTAGACCACCACCACCACCCACATGTCACACAGTAGTATGTCTGAGCTCCTGAAAATGCATATAAAACCAGGAATCAAGTCAGAGATTTACAGTGAATACCCCTCTGGTGTGACAGACATGAAACAGTCTCTACAGCATAATTCTGACACATTCATGGCAGTGAATTATTTATCAACTTATTTTTAGATGAAAATCTATTTAGTCCCTGTTGGACACTCAAAATGTGACAGCTTTATGATAAACAGTCAAAGATCCTGCATCACT
This sequence comes from Hepsetus odoe, assembly GCA_017165825.1. NCBI lineage: Eukaryota > Metazoa > Chordata > Actinopteri > Characiformes > Hepsetidae > Hepsetus > Hepsetus odoe. The sequence continues at coordinate 20,674,566 of CM029378.1, forward strand.
CTTAACTAACCAATTGGTTTCAGGGGGGTGTTGATATGGGGAGATTGATAATGGCCCTAAAAATAAGATCCTTTTAATACTCAACTGCTGCAGTTTAATAGTGATTAATTGCACATAGCAGACTAAATATGAGCTGTTTACTGTCTCGGTGGCCTAGTGGTTAGGTACTAGGCCCCAGGAATGGGAAAATCATGGGTTCAAATCACGGACCAGTAGGTTGCCCTGAAGTACTCCTGAGTAAGGTAGCGTCCCCATCACTGCTTCCTGCTGGATGTATGGCTGCGTGATGTTTATTGGCAAAATGCAGAGAAAGTATTTCATTGTGGTTCACTGTGTGCTGTGCTGTGAATTCATAATGTAAATTCCCTTTTTAAAATGCAATTCTCCTGTAACATTCAACATAAAGCAATACTTTATGATGTTTACATTTGACTGAAAATTATTCTGGTAAAACAAAACTTTTGTATAATAAAAATTACACTTTGTTAATGTTCCTTGACTTTGTTTATATTTCTATATATCTGTCTTTTTAATACAGTAAACAATGCAATATCAAAGCAGAATTTAACCTCATTTATTTTAAAAATGCTTTCATTCAGTGTAATTTTTACAAAGTAGACAACTACAAGCCAAGAAGTCTTGTCCAAGGACCCTGTACAGGAGCACTTTGTGGTATTTCTAATTTCTTAATGGAGAATATTCCCACAGTCCATGTATGGAGTGAGTTTGTTATCACTGTGTTAACATCAAGACACCAAGCAAGTGCTGAGTGATAAGACTATATTTTGACGCAAGTTTTAAGGGAAAATTGTGTCAAGCAAATTTGTCTCCTTAGTTCCTGAGGGAATTGAATCAAGGGTTAAAGTCTGCCCTTTTGGAAAACAGATCCAGGATTGGCTCCTTTAATGGGAAAATCTGAGACAGTAACAGACCTCACTTCAGATACTTCAGCACAGTTAAAAACTTCACCCCTAAAGATATGTTTTTTCTTCTCTCTTTTCAAGATCAGTTCAGGTCAGAGAGGAATACCTTAGATCAAACCCCTCAAACTCTGTCTTCAGGGTTTAAAAATTAAAAGAGACCTGTTATTTATTTATTTAATGTAGTAAGACAAACGTAGCAAAATAAATCAGTTTCAGTGTTTCCATTGGCTTTCAGTCAACACTGTAGAGATAAATTTAACTTAGTAAGCCAAAAGAGCTTTATCTCCAAACTCCGTCTGAAGATTGTTCAGATAGTTGTTGGAGACAGGATTAATCTGGCACAGGATTTTATCCAACAGCTAATTTCCCCATCTCTGGATAACAAAATGCCTCAAAAACTTTTATACATATTTGAAATGGTTTGTGACGGGTCATATCAAGGTTGTTCCATTCAAAAGATATCTAATGAATTAAACAGATACTCAATAAAGACTTGTGACAAAATCAGTATATTATATAAACACAGCCATGTGATTAGTTTCAAATTAGCAGATATTTGACAGTAATGTGTGAAAAGCAGAAAAGGGGTATTACAGGATTTAATTAAATTGCTCCATGTCAGCAGAAATATGACTTTCGCTTAGTTTTATGACAGGACATTAGTCAGCCTGCTCAATCTCCTGCCTGCAAGATTCCGAGCATTCTGCAGATTTCCTGCATAAGACACAAAGGCATTTAAAATTCCATTGATTTTAAAAATAAATTCATATCACTTAATTTTGTGTTACCTCTAATTTCTAAAGTCCAACCTGGCACCAAGTTGTTTTAAATTAAGTGTCAAAACACAATTTTGAATAAAAATTTGAATAAAAAGCAGAGACAAAAAGCTACAGATTTTTTTTTAGCACTTTTCCACTCATATCAGTCCATTCTTCAATCAGCATTAGCTGTTTTATCAAGAGTGACTAAGAACCATTTAAATTGTTCCATCATTCAATAATCAGAGGCAGAACATTTTTCTGATAGAAGAGCACAGAAGTACCAGATTACCAAAGACCTGAAGTTGGACATACTGTGAAAAAATAAAAATCAACTTCAAAAAGAAAATCTTTAAATGTGTCTTATCTAAAACTTTAGATAAGGCAAAGAGATGAATCCCTTTTGAAGCCATCTGCATCCTCATTAACTAGTTTCAGAGGCAATAAACTACAGAAACATTGTTTCTTGCTACTTTTTCAGATCTAAAACAATTCTTGAGACTAAAAGATCTTGCAAGATAACACTTTTCCTAACATGGTCTTTGGGCTTGCAGAATTATATAAAAAGTACTATTTATTATGACTGTTACACGAGGTTGCCAGAACCTATGAAAATTTTAATCATGACTCCACTGCAACAAAAGTCGCCTTAAGACTATACTAATACTAAGACTATATCTCATACTAAATGGGATCAAAAATAAATAAATAAATGAGTTAAGATCAAACACTTCAAAGTAGAACCAAAGTGGTTTGATTTTTACAGGTATAATTTGAATGTCCTGCTGATCAGTTAATGATGCTCATTTAACATTTACAACCCATTCATGAATATTGCATAAATGCTAATTGAACTGTCTTAGATATCGATGTAACTGCTGTATTGAGGAAAAGAATTTTTCCCTCTGACAAGCACATAGAAAAAAATTCTATTAACTTCATTGCTGTCCAATAGCAGCTTTCCAAAGTTTTGGGATCTGTTCCATAATGAGAGTCCACACTCCACCAGTCTTATGAAAATTACTATTGTTCCTTCTGTATTCCATTCTGCCTTACCCCTCCATGCTAGCTAAAAGCTGAAAACAATTTTACATAAACTTTAACATGCATGATCGTTACTGTGTTTGATCTGGGCATGTTTATTTCAATCGTTTTGTTGTGAAATTGATATTAAATTACAAAGGCCATGCCGTTCCAAATCTTTGATTCAGATGGCAGGAGACAAGAATATTGATCAAAATAATTAAATGAAATTGGCATTGACACATACTCATTCCACCAGAAAATCTGCTTTGCCACAGGATATACGATTTGAGAACAGCACAGAATCCAATTCGGTCCATTTAATCTCCTGTAAGGGCTGTACAATGTTCTAGTATTGCAATTATATTGATACATACTATATAGTGGTATATATAAGATATTAAAACTGGTGAATCAGTAATGCTACATATTTGACAATGTCCACATCTGGCTTTAAAACTAATTTTTTTTGAGGGGTTACATAAATGGTCTGACAGAAACCAGTAGCAACACTAGTGCACAGTGCACAGTGACATCTGTTGTGACTGAATAGAAAGCCCAAAGCAAATAGCTGCCTCCTGTACTAACTGTCATACACAAACCACACCATTTAATCCTCAGCTATTTTGACTGGCTTAGTTATCTTACATTTTTAACAGAAAGCCACCATTGAACGTAAAGTTACCCTCTTCTGTGTTATCCAGAGCTCACATTAGCACCTGATTTGCTTTCAACTTTTCTTTTGCATTGGACAAGCAAGAGGCTAATCAGCACCTTGGACGTTCACCATGACAAGGCTAATAGGCACACAATTAGAGGTCCACCCGTGCCTGGGGAGGCTGCCAACAAATCCATCAGTCCCTTAGCTGAGCTTATTGATCCTGTCACGATGCTGTTTTTTTTCTTGGTGCTGCGATCACTGACAGCAACAGCGATAGCAACGACTTACTGCGTGTGATCACTGCGTTTGACAAAATGAACAGAGGGTAAGGAGGGGAGGACTGGGGGAGGGGAGTGCTCTACTAATAATTATCTGGGGAGAGTGAGAGAGAAAGAGAGTATGGAGAACAGAGGGATGAAGCTTGCTGGGAACTGATATGAAGGGGGAGGATTGCACAATACAAACAATGCCTGTTTTTTTTGCTACATTGCAACTATAAGGTTTCTCAGACACAAGCTCAGAAATTAAAAATAGCACTTTTACAAAACTCTGTCCTTAAAAGCAAACACTGGAAGTATTCAAAGTAATAAATGCGATAATTTCATGAAGACCTATCCTGTAATGATGAAGCAGCTCATACTCAGTTTAGAAGGAGTTTGGTTTGTTTTTTAGTATTTTTTTCATCTTTGTCCTTATTGTGGATTTTTTGGATGTTTAAAAACAAAAGGTTTTGGGATAAAATTGCACTTTAAGTACACTGTTTTAATTTTTCTATTATTGGCAATATAAAGATTTGACATATTTCATTTGTTAAACAGGGATATTTGCAGCCACTCAAATAAGTCAGTAATAACTAGACACAAGTTTTGGCCCATACTACTACCAGATGATGACAAAGTAGAGGGTGTAATACCATTTCAAGGCCAAAAATGAATATAAAATGTGATCTTTAAATACATAAATGTTGTGGCAGTGCAGAAGCTTATCGAAACAATGCCACAGCAAATGCATGCCGTAATCAAAGCTAAAGGACAAGTCTAAGTCTCGGAAGCAAAAATTACTTGTTAAATTAGGCCTTAAGTAACTAATTTACCTGTTAGGGGAAGATATAGGGCTTCACAGACATAAAGGATTAAAGTTAACTGAGATGTTGCTGCTATGGTCTCACTAGTCATGCGATCACTCAAGTTTGTTAACAGTGGAGTGGAAGGGTGCTAGTGTCATAACTATAGACTCTAGTGGACCTTATATATATATATATATATATATATATATATATATATATATATATTAACTGGCTTGACTTGACATATGAGCATGAATAATAAGCAGTATGACTGCACCCATTAGTGTGCAAAAAAAAGCACAGACTGCTCGCCAATATCTCTAAATGCATCCTCTGTGAAAATTCAAGATTCATGGCCCATGATTCTCTATTTGTCACATACAACATGTAATGAAATGTACCCTAAACATTTCTAAGACTGTACAAGTTTAAACAGAAGATTTAGATTAAATAAGATTAGATTAATAGATCAAAAATTAAAAGAAAAAGTCTGAAAAAGACTATTATATTCTAAAAAATAATTTTACATTGTGTATATAGTGAAGTGAAAGTGACTATTCTTGTCATTGAAAGCACCCGGGGAGCAGTGACGGGGATGGTACCTTGCTTAAGGGTACCTCAGGGCAACCTACTGGTGAGGGAAACAAACCCACAATCTTCCGATCCAGGGCAACTCTCTAACCACTAGGCCACCGCTGCCCCATATATATAGTATAACAATGGATGGTTAAGTGCAGAGTGCCATACTGTTGAGTAACAACACAACGATAGGTGGATAACAATAGGTGAAACATACATGAGATTGTGGATAAATGCTCCTTCCCTAGTCTCCAATCTGACAATAAATCACCTGCGTAAAACTCCTGCATCTCCTGGAATAAATGGCAAGTGATTGTAGAGTTGGTGCAACATTCTGCCATTTTTATCACTGTAGGTAGAGCTTTATGGTTATTCCAAAACCAGGGGGAGATGTTTGTCAAATACTTTCAATGGTAATAGAATGAAAAGTCCAGTGGGACTCCAGCAGAGGGCGGAGTTTATATCACACTAAATACAGCACCATGAACAGCATGGTAGCTCACTCATAATGCAGCTCTGTTACACTTTGTTACTCTGTTACACTTGTTACACTGCCCAACAACCTGGGCTGCTCTGTTCCGTACACTGCAGTCCTCTGACGGATGATTGTACTGTATGAAAGTGAAAACATGAAAGTGACTTCCCTTGTCATTGTGAGGTCACAGCACAGCACACAGTGAACCTGGACCTCTGCATTTAACCCATGCACTCAAACACTGTGCAGTAGGGGGCAGCTATTGAAAGCGCCCAGGGAGCAGTGACAGGGACAGTACCTTGCTCAAGGGTACCTCAGGGCAACCTACTGGTAAGGGGTTGGAACCAACAACCTTCTGATCCTGTGGCCAACTCCCAAACCACTAGGCCACTGCTGTATGTCGCACTGTCTGTTGTCTGCACTTCTTGTCTTGTCTTGTGTTGTGTCTTGTGTTGTCTTATGTCCTATGTGTAGCACTAGGGTCCTGGAGGAACGTTATGTGATTTCACTATGTACTGTGTATATGGCTGAAATGACAATAAAATCCTACTTGACTTGACTTTATGTAGTCCGACCAAGAGGAAGTTCAGTCCCATGAATATGCGGGACTACTGTTGAACTGTACTGTGGTCACAATGAACAACAATCTTCCTTGGATTACATGTTTCTTTGTGCAGCGGTGGCCTAGTGGTTAGGGAGTTGGCCCTGGTTCAGAAGATTGTGGGTTTGATTCCCTCACCAGTAGGTTGCTTTGAGGTACCCTTGAGCAAGGTACCGTCCCTGTCACTGCTCTCCAGCCGCTTTCAATAGCTGCCCCCTGCTGCACGTGTGTGTATGGGTGAAACGCAGAGGTTGAATTTCATTGTGTTGTGCTGCGTTTCAAGGGTTGTCACTTTCTTTCTTTTCCACATGGTCTTCCTATTTTATTCTAATGGGACAAAAGGTGAAAAGGGTCTGTGGAGCTGAAGATGAGGATGATGTGAAACCTGTGAAATCTCAAATACCTTCACAATGACTAATGCACACACAAATACAAACAATAATACAGCCATGTTCCATTGACCTAACTCTGAGCCTGTGCTCATGATTTATTTACAAATATACTTTTTCCAAAAAAAGAGATTCTGTCCAAGGAAAAAAAACTTCTAACAATCCTAGCGATGGAAGCTTCTGACAAGCTCACACTTAATATACATTAATAATTCAGTGGGAATATGAGCACCATTGAGCCAGACAATAAGCATGGCAGATTGCACTGGGAAATAACAGACCAAATTGTTTGTGGTGAGCTTTTCTAGATCATGCCAGTGCATTTTCTGGCTAGATATCAAGCCTTGTCTCTTGGACTTAATGATTTAAACCCCTTGCCACTTTGAAAATTGCTTCCAAACAACATAACATTTTCACTGTGGATGATTTCAAGATGTAAATTTCATTTATTACAAATAATAATAATAATAATAATAATAATAACAACTGGTCATGAATCATTTCAAGCACATTACATTCCAAAGGAGAGAGGTTTTTGGTTAATGCAGTCAGGCCACAGATAACCAAAGGGGGAAAGGGAGGAAATTTTTCTACCACATGCTCGCCTACAAAATTGCCACTCAAATTTCTGATGATCAGTGGTATCGCTGATATGTAAAAAAACAACAAAAAAAACAAATACACTTTTGCAATGTTAGCTAGATGTTAATTTACTCATTGAATGAGTCAGATTAGCAGTCATTGCGAAAATGCCAACTATTGTCTCCAACCCCCCAAAAAGGACTTTTGAGTTCATGAAATTTCCACTACAGTGGTCAAGAATTCATGATGTTACAGAGGCCAAGACAGACAATGAATGGTCATTCATCATTTGTTTAGTATTTATACTGTTGGTTCATTCTTTGGTATAATCTTCAGACTTCGTCAGCAGTGTCTACCCTACATTCCTCAGACTCTGGCAATTTAACAAATGTTATCTGGGGGATTTCAATTTCTCTACAAAACTAAGCTGTACTGAATAACCTCCAAAGAATAAACATCTTTACTAAGCAAATAATGCATCTGGTCTCAACCACTGCAAAGCAGATACTCTCTACCAGTATGAATAAAATACCATTACTCCTGTGGTTAAACATGATGTGATGAAATGGTAGGAAAGCCAATCACTTCAGTTCAACTAAACTTGCTGCACGTTGTTAGAAAGCCAGTTGAAGCACGAACAGGCAAATCGGAGCAATGTCAGCCCAGAGAACAATGGAGTGATGAGTCAACTTATATCATACCTCATCCCATTATTGATTGGCCCATTTAATGTTATTCATGGCAAAGTAAAACAGATTAATTGAAAGAAGCCCTGGCACAGAGATTGCCTTTCTGTCATTCAGATTAGATGGGAAAGGAGATTTTAAAACCTGAGGTTTTTCATTATCCTACCATCATATCTGATGGCATATGAAGTGGTTGATCCATGAGAAACCCAAACAAATTACAAATCACAAAAATTAAGAATCTGATACTTGATTGACCCATTGTGTCTGGGGAGTCTGGCAAGATCATAAGACTAAAGGAAGTGTACAATAGAAAAGAGTGACAGCCTATGTGAGATAACCACTCTGCTATAGTCTGAAGGTGTCAAGGGGCCAATGACTCTTGCACTGCTTTCTTAGCCATCATTCACAAAGCTTAAAAGTGGATATTTGCAGAAGAAGTCACAGAAAACTATAAAGTGTACTTCCTAGAAAACATGAAAAGCACATCTTAAATTTGCTAGAGATTTATCAGTTTCCTTTAAAAGTGAATTTTACAAAGCTTCAACTAGACGGAGAATCTGAGTCTTTTTCAGCCCCTCATAGAAAAATTTATCTCAAGAAAAGATGTAATTGCCTAATATGTTTCAGCACATCAAAGCAGATTCAGAAAAGCCCACAGCATATATAGCAGGCATGACTCAACCAAAGCAGGAAACTTCAATTTAGGTGAAACTGCAATTGAGAAACCATTCAGGAGCCATTATCCAAAGCATCTGCCTTCAAATGGGGCTGCTTCAAAACAGCCACTGTCATAGATGCATGCTATTTTTCAATTAAATGAGCAAAGAAGAGCCAATATCCTTCTGATTTATTATCACTCAAGAGCAGCTGTTTGCACAGCAAAGAAAAGACACAAATTAAAGTAAGATTAGTCTCTGTAAAAATAGCAACCACATTGTGGTTGGATCACACTGAAAATAATACATTTCCCTGCATGCTATGCAAAAATATGAACCATTTGTCTCACACTGGTAAATTCTGACTTCACACTTCAGTATGGTTAAACCCTTAGATCGCTTTATGTCATTACACTTACAAGAAAAACAGAAAAAGTATCTTTTGTCTTTTTTGCACCAATCATTTTTGTGGACATACACACAAAGTTGTTTGCAGCAATAGGAAAAGAGGACTGATCAGAGTGATTTTGATAATGCTTGGCTGATCCTGTATAGAGCAGAATTTGGCTTGCACTAACACCTTTCCAATTAATAAAGTCTTGTACCAGCAGTCATTAGACTTCAATATATTACAACCATCCAACCATGACCAGACTTCAGTAATGAAAGCCTGCACACTAGACACAAACAACTTGTCTGTTTCCCAAGTTTATAATTATCATTATCCAGGATTAAAGCTGCTTACTCAGAGAAACTGATCATAGATCACTCCAAATAAAGTGTGAGAAAAAGTTTGGCCAAATATGCTAAAATAAATTAAAAAAATAATGCTTATAAAAGTGAGTCACAGTACATAAACTGTTCAGAACACTACTTCTGAAATAATAAGGTTTTAACTAAAATAGTCTTAAATTGCACAAAATAAAAATGTTAATAAAGATAAAATTGTGTGTAAAGCCAAGAAACCTAGAAATTTGTTTTCTTTCTATTTATGTAATAAAACAATAAATATGATTGAGAGCAGAAACAAAGGAGTATGCAAAAGTCTAAACATCCCTACTTAAATTACATTATGTAGACTTTAAGTAAACATACATATAGGCTGCAGAGTCAAGTAAAAAAAATTCAAGTAGACGTTGTCATTTTGACCATATACACACTGCAACGTAACGTTTCTCCAGGATCTTAGTGCTACATATGAGACAACACAGAACATGACATAGAACACGCCACAGGACTAAAGACTAAAAAAGGTGCAGACAGGACAACATACAGCGCAAAACAATGTCACAACAAAATTTATTCATTTCATATTATAGAGCAGAGGAAGTAATGTATATGAATATGGTGGAAAACGCTGGGTGAGCAACAGTGATTCAGTACTGGGTGCCACACAGTTTTATGACAAACCCTGTATATAGCAGCATCATTGAAGCACAGAGTGCAAAGGCTGAATAATTACAATAATAATAAGTGTGCAAACAAGCCTGCAAGAGGTAGATGTGTGGATGTGCAGAGCATGAGGGTGGAGTTTATTCTGCCAGTTTCACGACATAATATTTGCTCTTTCTAAATACATGATTATTTGGTATAAGTTTGATAAACCAGAAAAATCAAATCTAAAATGCACTTGATTTTTGCACAGGTCACATTTTGTTATTGTTATTTTTATATGTTAAATTCAAATAAATAAAGAGTCATTGTTCATTAAAATGTGCTTTCTTTAAGAGCATGTGCAGTTTTTTAGAAAATGAAAAATTTAATTTTACCCAGAGTACCCAATTATAAAGTATAATTAGCTGATGCTTTGGCAAAAATTCTTCCGAATAAAGCATACAAGGCTAAACCGGCTCATACTCAGAGCTATAACTCCCCTGATTAAACAAAAGATACCCTTGCAGGCAACAAGCAGGAAAGCTCCTTCATCTGTCTGCCATTCTATATGTTTTTCCCTTTTCATTTGTGGAGTCACTAAACTTTTTGTTTGTATCCAACAGAAATATGAACAAGAACCCCACCTATTTTAAGGCATTGCTGCATAAAAGCTGGCTGCCTTTTCATTTTTAACCAAAACTAAAAATAAACTTTCTGGGAATTGGTATAGATGGTCACATGCGACCAAGACATTGTTCGCATTTTATTTAGGGCTGCCTATTCTCTTGATTAATCTATGTTTTAATCTAAGTTTTTTATTGAGTAGTCGATTTGTCTAAATGATGCATTTTTCTATTTTAGTTCTATTCTGAAAGGACAACACAGACTGTAAAAAAGGCTTATATATTAAAACGCCAAAATTTTTAAGATGCTTATTATGAACAGAATACCTTTATGTTTTCTAATAATCTAAAATAACACCACACTTCTGGCAGCTTTGGGCCTCTGAAAGCTACTAGAATGAACCTGTTTCCTAACCGAGTCTGACTTTTTTTTTTGTTTGTTTAAACAAAGAGTTTCTGATGTCAGAGCTTATGTAAGGATACCGAAGAAAGGCAATTTTATAATCCACTGAAAACAAATCAAAAAGATAAACTCATCAATCAAAAGAAAAAACAGCTTATGTTGAGTAACTTCATAATTATCTCAATTTAGTTCAAATGCAAAAAGATCAGAAAGGTATCTTTGCCAGCATGTACATGTAGACTCTTTCTACCTAAATATATATATATTTTTAAAAATGCCTATAAAAATATGCCTATATGCCTTCATATACCCAGCTTACTTACTGTTTCTGCTTACTGGTGTTTTTCACCAGATACTACTGAGCCATGACTTCTCTATTTACCACCTACTCCTAAAGGTCTCTTTGCCTGAAGTTTCCATACAGAACAGACTAACAGTTCTTTTAAAGCTCACAATCCAGTTAAAGCATTAATAACTTGTATGTTCCAATGATATTTCAGTGTGGTTAAACGTGAGTTACATAAGGTTAAATTTAATAATATGGTGGTTGTACAGTGGTAAGCATAGCTTCCTTCCAAGCACTTGAGTCCGCGTTTGACTCCTGGTCAACACAAAGGTTTGGGGCAGTGGTGGCCTAATGTTTAGGGACTAGGCCCGAAGATCAGAAGGTTGGGGTTTCGGTTGGTTACTCTGAGGTACCTTTGAGCAAGGAACCGTCTCCATCAGTTTTACCTGGGTGCTGGATATAACTGCCCCTGATGAACAGTGTGTATGGGCAAAAGCAAATGTTGCATTTCCTTGTGTGGTTCACTTTCACTTTAACAACAAGACTGGTGCTCCTGTTACTGATTGACAGTCTTGGAAAGATGGATATTAACCCATCATGGTCATTAGAATCATTCCAAGACAGATCTCAAATGGTTCTAAAATGGTCTTTAATCATATTTCTATCTGATTAATTTTACACTTTGCTGTATATTTAATGTAACATTTAACATCAGTATTTTTGCAACTCTGCAACTTACTTTTGTAAATTACAGAGGAAAATATATAGTAAAAAGACCAAAAATGGAGCTATAATCTTAAAAGTTCTCCAAGTGTACAAAGAAGGCTTCTAAATATGTTTTTATTCTCCTTTTAATTGGTAAAGTCAAACTGGATTCTTTATCAAACTCTCCTTTTTAACAAGTCCATAAAAGCCATTTGGTTGGACTATGCCAAAGCAAACAACACACACAAATCACTTGGCGGCAACATCAAATATGCTGTCTTGGCTAGACCAAAATCTATGAACAGTAAGACTTGCCAAGACAAACACTAAATTTAGGGGGATTATAGTAGGATGTCAAAAATGATTTCAAATACAGCAATGAATAAAGAAATAAGAAATACCATAAAACTGAGTCTATAAAACCTTAGACTAAGCCATTTTCCAAAAGGGAATTTTTTTCTCTGTTCCATTTCAGGATTAAATTTCCATCCTTCAGCAGTCTTGAGGTACAGAAACAAATCTAATCTAAATCTAAGCCTTACATCACCAGTTGTGCTGTTCAAGTTGCATTTTGCTTTCTTCTTATTCATATATAGCAATATAGAAATCTACCAGTACATATGCTTGTGCTTTCTTCTAGTTTTTTTTTTTTCCTTTTTCTTTTTTTCATACCTCCTCCCTGAATTTCACTCCCAGCAAGCTGAGAGGTTTCTCTTTAAGGAATGTAAACCACATTCATTTTGTAGTCCCTCCAGTACATGCAGCAACCAAAAATATTATATATTTAGCAGTGTGAAACATCTGGCATTTGAATGTTGAGAGACACTGATGATCAGCAGAGCCAGCTCAAATCTTGTACTGTGTATGGAATAATCTGAAACCTTGAAAGCCCTTTCATAACTCTTGACTGAAAATTATCTCATCTTGGAGATCACCTAGGGTAATAAAAGGCATTTACACAAGAATGTCTTTAATATGCAATATCAGATTAAGAAGCTGGGACATTAAAAAGAAGAACAAGAGACAAGTTATGTGTGGTTTTAAAAACCTCCAATTGAACGAAAATAGAATAGAATAGAATAGCATAGAATAACCATTTATTATCCCACAAATGAGAAATTTGGGTGTTACAGGGCTCTTTAGCAAAGAAAGAAAGAATATAAAAACAAGGAAAGATATCCATATACACACAGAGCAATGATGGTTAATTAAAAAAATACAATAATGTAAAAAGTAAATAATGGGTAGATAACAACAACCACAACAATAATAATAAAATGAAGTTTTAAATAAATAAATAAATAAAGTTAAGCGGTGGGCAGTGGTGGCCTAGAGGAGCGGGGGTTCGAACCCCTTCCCATTGGGTTGCTCTGAGGTACCCTTGAGCAAGGTGCCGTCCCCGTCCCGCTCCTCCTTGCGATGGGCTAGCAACCTGTCCAGGGTGTGTCCCCCGTCCTTGCCCTGTGTGCGCTGGGTTGGACACCAGCACCCCTCCCCGTGACCCCGTTTGGGACAAGCGGCAGAAAATGGATGGATGGATGGATGGATGGATGGATGGATGGAAGTTAAGCGGTCTTGTAGAGTCTGACAGCTGCTGGTAAAAATGCAAAATAAGGATGGCACAATACTGCTGATTATTTCAGAGACTTATATCGAACCAGATCCTTTTGCTTAAAAAACAATCCTTACAATAAATTGATTATAAAATAAATAAATGCCACTGTCAATGTAGGCACCACTTACATCTAAAGCCAGGCTAAATGCTAAAAACAGTCTCCATACATTAGAAAGAAATGATAAGCATGAGTGCAAATGAGATCCCATCCTCTTCTAGGATACTAGCAGAAGTAATTTAGTTTTGATTGATGAATTAGTGAAAGTACAAGGGAAACTAACATTTGCTTTAAGCTGATTTAAACTCCATGTTCCAGCTTGAAGCCACAGAACACCCTGTTGCTGTAAAGATTTTAAGAGCTTTTTACAGATCAGCTCAGGATGCCCTGTTACTAGGTAACTCTTCTAAAGGGCTGGGGGACATAGAAGCTCATAAACTGCCTTTGCTCTGAAACAGCCAGCTGATTATATCTTAGTCAAATATAACGCACCTGCCGCTTTTCCCCACAAAAAACCACAGGCATATCCATGGCAACAGCATACCAGTACGCACTCCAACACACCCCCTGTTCATCCACACTTCAGTCAGTGTTTTGGAAAGTGCCTCTGCTCCCCCATGATTCCAGCATTCCAACTGTCAAAAGATGCCTTTTCACTACCAGCATTTCTGCCAAGCAGATGTGACAAGGAGAAAACAATGCCAACTTCACTGGACAGCCAGCTTCTACGGTTGCTTTAATCATGAAACTGGCCACACTGTACCAGCAGGGGGCTGTGGGTCATGGCTGTGTTTAAAAAAAAACTTCTTGCACTTTCAATCAGTGTGAGCTTCCATCAAAGGGGAAGCTACAAACCTTTCATCTGTTACATGTTGCATTGTAACATCTGACATGTTCCCATGGCAATGAATTGCGAAAGAAGATTTGAAGTTTCTGTAACCAGATATCTGCTGGTATACACCTTAATCCAGAAATCAAGAAATAAGCTAATTCTGCTACATTAATGCTGTAATAATTAATTAAATGAATAAAAATTAGCACCTTAATGCAAATGCACGGGTTTGAGCAGGCCCTAAGGGTACATGTAACAAAAAGAGAAATTCCTGAGGCCCATCATTGCAGTGTAAAATATCTCCAGCCAGCGAGGTGTATATCATAACTCCCACGGGGAGCACAGCTAATGGAGATTTAAACACACATGTGAACTAAGACCTTTTGTGCATGTGGGTTGTGCGAGTGCATGTGCAGACACTAGAAGCAGAACCATCCAGTGCTAGCCTGGAAGGTATAGAAATAGAACACACAGTAGGAACATATCCAATTACAGACTTTTGACTTATGGATCTTGGCTTGATCCAAACACTCAAAGCCTGGAAAAACACGATCCATTTTCACAAGCAATAAAGAATTGATGTACTTCAGTAAACTTCAGATACACCTTTCCAACACCCATAAAGAAAACCACCCTGAAGTAGTCTTGCTATGTCAGAGGTTCCAGGAGGAAGTTTTAAAAGCTTCAGTTTTGTGCTAAAGAAGTGGCAATGGTATGGATATTCAATTTCAGGTATTTAATCCTTGCATTAGTACTTGCTTTATTTGTTTATTTAATGATGTTGTGGCAGCTAGTTGACTTGTCTTGGATGCGTAATGCGCTGACCTTCCCCCTCCCTGTGTAGCAGTGTTGGTACAAAAAATGGTCTATTAAAGGACACCTGTTAAACTGACGACAGGATTATGGATGCCAGAGGCACATTATCTTGTTGATGCTACAGCTGTTTATCAACACTGCTGCCATGAAGAGGTGTACATTCAACAGAATGTCAGCACCCAATGCCTGATGAAGCATACCAGGCCACTTTTTCCGTTGTTTCATGGTGGTTCTGATGTACCAATATAAGGCAACTCTTACAACATTACATGACCCAACCAGAAGCCATGGATGACCACGGAAGTGCGCAGACTCCTGAGGACCCAGGACGAGGCCGCCATAAGAACAGCAACGGCGAACCTGTCTCGGGCCATCAGAGCAGCAAAGCGAGCACAGAGAATCCATGGCCACTTCAGAAACACTGGTGACACGCGGTGCATGTGGCAGGGCATTCAGGCCCGCACCAACTACAGGACATCTCCACCTGCCTACGACGGTGACTCCTCCCTCCCAGATGCGCTGAACCGCTTTTACGCACGGTTTGATACGGCAAACAACACGGAAATGAGGAAGACCACCCCCCTCTTCCAAACGACCAGGTTCTCTGTCTGACCACAGTCGAGGTGAGAAGATCTCTGCTGAGAGTCAACCTACGGAAAGCTGCTGGTCCAGACAATATTCAAGGTTGTGTGCTCAGAGGATGTGCAGAACAGCTGGCAGATGTTCTCACTGACATCTTCAACATCTCTCTGAGCACCACTGTTGTTCCCAGGTGCTTCAAGACCGCCAGCATCCCAGTGCCAAAGAAATCATCTTTCTCCTGCCTCAATGACTATCGTCCCATCGTACTCACACCTATCATCATGAAGTGCTTCTTCACTGGACCCCCTGCAGTTTGCGTATCGTCCCAACTGCTCAACGGACAATGCAATCTCCACCACCCTCCATCTGGCCCTTTCTCATCTGGACAGAATGGACAGTTATGTCAGAATGCTGTTCATCTGGATTGATCCAAGATGGCGGCGCGGTAACACGCAGCGGCCACTCCGGGGTCCAAACTTTGGTGCTAAAGTCTGTAAAAAAGTCTTTCATCTGACTACTTTTCACCATAAGACTTGCACATGAGCGTCACATCTGTGAATGCTCTTAAATTTAACCGCCAAACACTGCTGGAGCTCAGGAATCAGCCAGGATTCAGTCTTCCAGCGACTCTCTGAACAACGCTACGGGAGCTCGGCGTGCTGAGAAGACCAGGCCTTCAGTCCCCGAGATCGCCTGCTGTACCTGGCCAACTGAGAGGACATAGGAAGCGGTGTGAGAGGAAACAGAAACGCGGCAAGCGTGCTGGGGTCCGGGCTCAGCTCAAGGCTAACGCTAGCCGACCGGCTATCCCGTCCGTCCTCCTCGCCAATGTCCGCTCCCTGGATAATAAACTGTACTGTATACAACTCCAGCTGAACACCCAGCATGAGTACAGAGACTGCTGTGTTTTTGTTTTTACAGAGACTTGGCTCAACGACAGTGTTCTGGACACCGCCATCCAACTCGCCGGACTCTCCATGTTTCGCGCGGACAGAAACTCCGCTCTGTCCAGCAAGACTCGCGGAGGGGGGCTGTGTGTTTACGTAAACACACAATGGTGTACAAACGCTGTGCTGGTCTCTACACACTGTTTGACACTGCTGGAGGTGATAACAGTCAGGTGCAGACCGTTTTATTTGCCCAGGGAGTTCTCCACAGTGTTTATTACGGCGGTCTACATCCCACCCAGCGCTAGCGCTAACAGCACTAATGCTAACAGCGTGCTGGCTGAACTTTATGGAGTTATCAGCGGGCTCCAGAACCACCACCCAGACAGACTGTTTATTGTTGCTGGAGATTTCAACCATGCAAATGTCAAGTCAGTTCTCCCTAAATTCCATCAACATGTGAACTTTGCAACGAGGGGGGAAAACAAGCTGGACTGTGTTTACACAAACATGGCCGGCGCGTACAGAGCGGAGCCCCGCCCCCACCTCAGACACTCAGACCACATCTCTGTGCTGCTGATCCCAGCGTACAGACCCATCGTCAGGTGCGTGAGACCCACCCTGAAGCAAGTAAAGACCTGGCCCACAGGAGCCATCTCTGCTCTTCAGTACTGCTTCAAACGCACCGACTGGGACATGTTTAGGGAAGCTGCAACCTACGGTGACTCCATCAACCTGGAGGAGTACACAGCTTCAGTGACTGGCTACATCAGCAAATGCATTGAGGATGTTACTGTCTCCAAGTTCATCATATCACGACCCAACCAGAAGCCATGGATGACCGCGGAGCTGCGCAGACTCCTGAGAACCCGGGACAAGGCCTTCCAAGTCAAGGGACGAGGCCGCCCTAAGAAAAGCGAGGGCAAACCTGTCTCGGGCCATCAGAGCAGTAAAGCGAGCTCACACAGAGAGAATCCATGGCCACTTTAAGAACACTGGTGACACGCGGTGCATGTGGCAGGGCATCCAGGCCCTCACCAACTACAGGACATCTCCACCTGCCTGTGACGCTGACCCCTCCCTCCCAGATGCGCTGAACCACTTCTACGCACGGTTTGATGCAGTGAACAACAAGAGAATGAGGAAGACCACCCCTCCTCCGAACGACCAGATTCTCCGTCTGACCACAGCCGAGGTGAGAAGATCTCTTCTCAGAGTCAACCCACGGAAAGCTGCCGGTCCAGACAATATTCAAGGTTGTGTGCTCAGAGGATGTGCAGAACAGCTGGCAGATGTTCTCACTGACATCTTCAACACCTCTCTGAGCACCACTGCTGTTCCAAGGTGCTTCAAGACCACCAGCATCATTCCAGTGCCAAAGAAACCATCTATCTCCTGCCTCAATGACTATCATCCCGTCGCACTCACACCCATCATCATGAAGTGCTTCGAGAGGCTTTTCATGAAGCACATCAAGTCTCAGATCCCCTCCTCACTAGACCCCCTGCAGTTTGCGTATCATCCCAACCACTCAACGGATGATGCAATCTCCACCACCCTCCACCTGGCCCTTTCTCATCTGGACAGAATGGACAGTTATGTCAGAATGCTGTTCATCGACTACAGTTCAGCATTCAACACCATCATCCCTCAGCACCTGAGTGAGAAGCTGAGGCTGCTGGGCCTGAACACCTCCCTCTGTAACTGGATCCTGGACTTCCTGACTGGGAGACCCCAGTCAGTCAGGATCAGTAGCAGCACCTCCAACACCATCACACTGAGCACAGGAGCCCCCAAGGGCTGTGTGCTCAGCCCACTGCTGTTCACGCTGATGACCCACGACTGTGCAGCCAAGCACAGCTCGAACCACATCATCAAATTCGCTGATGATACAACCGTGGTGGGTCTGATCAGCGGTGGAGACGAGGCAGCTTACAGAGAGGAGATACAAGAGCTGACGGACTGGTGCAGAACCAACAACCTGTCTCTGAACGTCGACAAGACTAAAGAGATGGTTGTTGACTTCAGAAGACCACGTCGGGACCACGCTTCACTTATTATCAACACCTCACCTGTGGAGATGGTCCAGAGCACCAAGTTTCTTGGTGTTCACATCACTGACAACCTCACGTGGTCCCTCAACACCAACTCCATCACAAAGAAAGCCCAGCAGCGCCTCTACTTCCTGCACAGACTGAGGAAAGCCCATCTCCCACCTTCCATCCTCACCATCTTTTACAGAGGAACCATTGAGAGCATCCTGAGCGGCTGCATTACTGCCTGGTACGGGAATTGCAACGTCTTAGACCACAAGTCCCTACAACGGGTAGTGAGAACAGCTGAGAAGATCATCGGGATCTCTCTGCACTCTGTACAGGACATTTTCACCACTCGTTGCATCCGCAAAGCAACCAGCATTGCGGATGATCCCTCCCACCCGTCCCACACTCTCTTCTCCCTCCTACCATCAGGGAAAAGATGGGATGGGAAATAGTTTCTTCCCCCTGGCCATCAGACACTTGAACCCTTAAACTGCCAATATCTACCCAGTCCACCTTTTTCATCTTGTATTTATTTATTTATCTCATGTTGCACTCTGCACTTTATCAATAACATTGCTCCACCACACTGCTACACTATGATCTACCTGGGCTGCTTTGTACCGAACACTATGGATGAATGTACTGTCTGTCGTGCCGTCTGTTGTTGTCTGTCTTGTCTGCACTTGTTGCCCCGTTTTGTGTATTTTGTGTATTATGTTGTGTCTTATGTTGTCTTGTGTCTTGTCTTGTGTGTAGCACCAGGGTCCTGGAGGAACGTTATTTCGTTTCACTGTGTACTGTGTATATGGCTGAAATGACAATAAAATCCTACTTGACTTGACTTGATTGGCTACAGTTCAGCATTCAACACCATCATCCCTCAGCATCTGAGTGAGAAGCTGAGGCTGCTGGGCCTGAATACCTCCCTAACTGGATCCTGGACTTCCTGACTGGGAGACCCCAGTCAGTCAGGATCAGTAGCAGCACCTCCAGTACCATCACCCTGAGCACAGGAGACCCTCAGGGCTGTGTGCTCAGCCCACTTCTGTTCAGATTGATGACCCACGACTCTGCAGCCAAGCACAGCTCAAACCACATCATCCAATTTGCTGATGAAAGAACTGTGGTGGGTCTGATCAGTGGTGGGGACGAGGCGGCGTACAGAGAGGAGATGCAACAGACTGGTGTAGAACCAACAACCTGTCTCTGAACATCGACAAGACTAACCGACATAACCGACAACCTCACGTGGACCCTCAACACCAACTCCATCACAAAGACTGCTTTGTTCCAGAACACTGCATTTGTCTGCATTTGTTGTTTTGTTTGGTCTTGTCTTATGTTGTAACTTGTGTCTGATGTGTAGCACCAGGAATGTTATTTCATTTCACTATGTACTGTGTATATGGCTGAAATGACAATAAAATCCTACTTGACTTAAGAAAAGATCAGATTTAGTCATTTAGCCATCACATATTAGTCAAAGTGACATATCCTTATGCTTGCACATTTCTCCTGCTTTCAAACCATGAAATTAAAGAACCACTGGAATATACGATTCCTAGGCATCATCGTAAAAAAGGAGACTATTAATACTGTTCACTTCACTTGCCACTGGTTTAAACGTTCAAATCATCTCTTCAGTACCTGACATCACAAAAGTTATTTTGACTGAATTTAATAATTTACTGTGGCCAAACCAAAATAAGCAAAATATAGATTTACATTAGCAGTCAGAAGTTCTGTCATGACTGGGCAAATATTTTCTGTAATCCTGAAAACAGAAGAATCAAAAAAATAAATAATTCAATATTAAAATGTGAAGAATCTAAAAAAAAGTGTTTCACAGAATTCCACCAATTTTCAGAATAAAAGATCCAGCACATGTATAGACATACAGGTATGTTTTAGTCCCCCAAGCTACAAACAATGTAGATACATCCTCAAAGATACAAGATACTTAGTGTCCTATCTACATTTACATTCCCAAACTAAAGGCCATGTTTGAATAGGGCGATATGCTTTAACTTTGTGTCTTTAATGAAAAATAAAATAACTAAACTGGAAGAATGAAGAAAACATTTCAGAGTGCTTAGCTAATACTGTTAATATGTGCATGTTCATTAGCCTTTTATTCAAAAAGAATGCTTGATGAACATGATGGATGTGCCACCTGAGTAAAGCTCCAGTGTTTTGCAGCTTCAAGACAATGTAATTTGATGCAATTACCAAACATGACGAATGTTTTCTTGTGATATAAGAAACCCATAGCCCTACTCACTCTTTCTATTTGAATGATTCCCATGAACAACTGTGCTCCCAGGCTTTGTTCCTTCTGTAGTTGCCTTCAGAGCGATTAACTATTATGCAACAAGAATAAAAGAAGCTCAGAAACAGACATGCTCTAAGGCAACCACATCGGTCTGCTGAAAAAGTAAGTCTGCATAGACTTGCTAGTGTTCAAAACATGAGTCTGTGCCAAATGGCCAGCAGACGAGTTATAAGACAGATGGAAGACAGAGATATTACATAGCAGATAGTAGACACATGTCTGTGTTGGTGGCTTTTTAATGCAATGTGCCGTTAGTCTTTAGTATTTTTTATTTTTTTTTTTTGGTAGTTTTTTTTACTAGTTGTTTTACTAGTACAGACATCGGAAAATTATTCTACTACATCACACACCTTCCAAAATCCCCCCCCCAAAAAAAGGGAGAATTCTCCCAATGCAGTGAATGACAGAAATAAAACTGGGCACATTTCTGGGACAAGTCTCTGAGTGGAGGTACACTGATCCTTTTAGTTATCTCTAAGATCAACATAAAAATAAGTAGGGTAGTCTCACCTTTATGTAAAAAAAAAGACCATGCAAGCAACCCTGCAATCACAACAAACTCATTTCCCATTTACTGGTTAACCTTGTCAAACTTGGCTCAGACTCACTAGGTCCAACTCACTTTTTCTCATCCAAGTGAAGTTCCACTGATTTTTTCAAATGTTCTGTCTATTTCACTTCTTAAGATATGAATCAAGTAAAGTAAGTTTTCATTGTCATATCAACCATAAACACAGCACAAAGTGCAACACTGAAATGGTATTTAAGGTCTAACCAAAGAATTGAAGCTTCAGTTTGTGTGTAATTTGGCAAGTTCTCAATGTTAAATATTAAATTTGAAAAGTAGTGGATTAGTAAATGCAACATTCTCCTGGTTTGATGCTAAAATGTTTCATTTTCACACAGGGATAAGCCTTTAATATTCAAACCAAAATAGTGGAATACTAAATTTAGACCTGAATAACATAATAAAAAAATATTCAAACTATTAGGATCATCACTAAATCCACCATATTTATTGGCTATATAAAATGATCAATGCTGCCTTTTTTGTTGGATGTACTGCACTAGATGCATTCATTTGGATAGGTAGCTTCAAAGTAAACAAAAATTTAAGCTTTTCAAGGCTTTTATGTTGTACAAAAGCACATTAAAGGGGTAACCAGTGATGAGGTAACTGCTCACTGCATCACAGTATGCTAATAGGCCCATTTCTAGCTAAATATACTGGAGCTTAATGTATGGACTCCAAAAGTGGACAGGGAGAATCCCACCATCTATGTAGAATATTGATGGCGGCAGGTGCACAGTAATCATGGTCCACATTCCTCAGATACCCAACTGCATGATTTATGTAACCTGTTAGAACGTAATTGCACTGCACACAGCAATAAAAGATGCTGGCAGAGCCAATAAACCAGAGTTCGAGTTTACATAGAGATCTCTCCATGACGTAGGTAGCGTCTAAGGAATTTTAGAGAGTATGAGAGTTTGACAGGAATACAAAAGAGGGCAATGTGATTTTTTACATGCCCTAGCGCACACAGACCTTAGTGCCAACATTCCTCTATAATATATGTCTGATGTAAATGGAGTTTGCGACTGTCTCAGAGAGAGACAATGGTTTTTGTGAGGCTCTGAGAGGCTCACAATTCACTAAGCTCTTTAAAAGTGCTCACCCTTCTGTCCTCTCTTGCACTCATTGCTAGGTGTGCAGCAGCACCAAATTCTTTTGTTTTTTCACAAGTATATCCTTGCAGTTAGGTTCTATTTAGGCATGTTCACACTGGTTCTACCAAGAGATGGAAACATCTGCCATTTTATAAGGGGAGAGGTAACATAACTCCATTCCACATGAGCTTGAACCTCCGTGACCTGTTGACAGCCACTCAGTAACATCAAACAAATCAGAATCATCACTATTCACAGCTATTTGCATAGGCGCACTGTAATACATGACATGTATTAGAGTCACAGGGGAGTAGGCTTTCTGAAACTGTTGCAGCTGTTGGTACCTGATGACAAGAGGCACAAAACAGAGGGTGTAATTACTTGAGCATAGTCTGTACTCGCAGCATTACAGACACCAAACAGAAGAGCCACTAGACCTCTAAAGGCCAACAAATGACAGAGTTCAGCTGTTGCAATAAAGTAAATGCCACCTGCATACAATCAGTTCACTGTTTCAAAGAATGAGAGGTGCAGTTACACTACTGAACAGAACCAGACTAGCAGATAAATATGACAAACATACAGAGAAATAACTGTCTGAGTGAATAGATACAGGTGTAAATAGGCACTACTTTAGTAGTATCTGTTGAGTATGTGAAATCTTTCTTTGAGTAAAATGTAATGACACCTATTCACTGAAAATCTTCAAGCTATACAATGTACACGAATGCAAAGAAGGTCAAGAAAGCGCTATGCTTTGTTTTGTGAACCTGCCAACAGGCCTACATCTGCGACGCAAACATTTCTGTCTCCTCTGACAGCTCAAGTCATTCTGCAAAATGCATTCTGAGTCCATGGCAGGAGGTAGGCAGCTTTTCTATCTAGTATATCGAGAGTGGCAGATTCAAGAAAAGATCATCTAAATCAAACACAACAAAGCCAGCTTCCTCTGACCTCCTTTGCACAAGGACTGCAAGGGAGCACAGAGGCAAATAAAAGTCTCCTAGGGGGAAGAGTCTTGTGCCAACAAGAAAAGGAAAAGTAAGTGTTAGCCTTGCCACCTTGCTTGCCAAATGCTGTCGTTGCTTCAGTCTGGTTGTGCTGATGCAGTGTGCAAATTAGGAAACAGGTGGTTAAAACCACAAGGTGGATCTGAGGGTCTTTTCAGCCAAATGAAAGCCTGTTCTCTAGCTGTCATTTCTTGGCAAGTGGCAACAAGATGATTCTTCAAGCATCTAGTAGAAGGAACATCCTATGTCATCTCCAGGAAGAACATTTAAGATGGTGGATCTCTCTTTCCACCGGAATTAATTATTTACTGCGGTGATTATTATTAATTATTTACTGCCATGATCCAGCCACTGACCTCGGACATCTTTTAAAGGCTTTTATATATAGATATTCGTGATCTCAAAAATAAATGCATGCATCATAAAAGAGATAGTCATGAGTTAAGAGCTATTCTGAAAAGTTTTAAAATACAATTAGGTGTTTAGTAACCATATAAACTGCATAGCAACAAGCTGGTAGTCACTCTTATCTCTTTCCATTTGCTATTTTCTACCAATTAGCTGTTGTTTATCAGGTCCTTTCTTAATTGCTATGCAAACATTGGCTTTAAAAATAAATAAAAAAATCACTTTACATATAATTTCCAAATCTTTTTAAAACCATAATCCTACAGTAATAATTATAAACCTATACATAATTATATATAATTTTAATTATAACTCTCAGAAAAACAAACTCTTTTTTAATGCTGGGCTGACCAGTTGCTTGGAGAAAAAAATAAAAAAACACTGCGTTGATATCTCCTCTAGATAAAATACAGTCTGGGCTGTCAACAGAGTACTGGCTACTAAGAATATTCTTTTGTAAAATTCCAGTAATTGGTCTAGATGTACTTTTAAAACAACAAAATCTGAGTGAGCCACATTTTTAAAAGTTTTCAATATAACTGACTAAATAACACAGTAACCAAAGCTCATTACCCAAGAGAGCTGTGGGATAGCGGTCTGATTCATTAAAAAGTCTCTGCTTAATGTGCTTCTGACTCATGGTAAAATAACATACTGGGACATACTGATGATAGCCAAGTAGGGGAAAAAGCAGGAAGTCTCATTAAAAGAAAACATCTAAAAAAAAAAAAAAAAGGTTTAACCAGCTACAGATCCATTTGGAAAAATTGAAAGGTCAGACTTGTTGCAAGGCAGTGGAGCAGGAAGGAGCCGAATGTAGGGGTCATCTTAAAGATAGCATGTCTGAAACAAAAGTGCTGTGACAAGAAGGGACTGTTGCCATTGGGTTCATGCTGTACCCCTCAGACAACAATGACAAAAGATTCTGAACATTAGCACAGGTATTAGAAAGGGCACTGGCTTTGAAACAAGGACATAAAGCATTTCAAAAATGCCATTCAATATTACAATCACATTTGCACAGCAGTAAATGCTTGTGGCAGGGGGAATATAAACAAGCACAATTATAAAAGCCACAGTTCAGAGGCATCAGCCAAGCAAAACTCCAACAACCATGCTAGGCTCCAGTAAATATAATAAAAACTGTTATGGAAAGCACTCTCCCTTTTCCAGATGAATTCTCAATCTGCTCTTAAATAACCTTTCATCTAAGGGATTCCTGCATTCTGTTTTGAGTGACAGGTATGGTTAAAAGAAAAGGTAGTATAAACAAGGTAATATTTACCAGGGTGGCTTTACACCATGGAGGGACATGGCCCGAATTTTGGGGAGGGGGTTTGTTCTCCCCTGAGAATTTCCAAATGCACAGGTCTCTATGGCAACAAGCCACTCACAGCACTTAATACATGAACGAGCAGCGGCTGGTGATGCATTTCTCTCTCTCTCTCTCTCTCTCTCTCTCTCTCTCTTTCTCCCTCAACTTCAGCAGCTAATGCCTCTAATGAGTGTTGGGGTGGAAATCAAAGGGAACGGAGAAACAGGTGGGAAACACAGGGGCTTTGAGTGGCCTTTCCATCCTGTACATACAAGAGTCTGCTCTAATGAGAGAGAAAAGGGTAAGGAAGTGATATTCTCTCTCTCTTTTATAGGATTGTCCATGTTTCATACATAATTTCTGTTGAATTGGATATTTGGAATATGTGGCTATCTACAGTATACACAGTAAAGTAAAATTCATAATATGGGACATTATGATAATTGTATTTACCATTTTTCACTCATTATGAAGGACCTTGACATTTAAGCCATCAAGCTGTTGTTGGGATAATCTTTAATCTTCAAAACTAGCAAAGCACTCTACTATTGAGCTGCTAAGAAGGTGAGAGGATGCTTAAAGTTAAGCATGCAAACTAATATAAAAACACAGGAATAAGGTTAGTTGGGATCAGCTGTGAGGCTTTCATAAGAGGAAAAGAGATTAAGCTCTTTTTACCACTCAAATACATTATCATAACATCTCTTGGATGATAAGGGTACTTCTCTTTTGCTGATGATTCAACTTGCACTCATCTAAAGGAGCACCACAGAGTGTCTGTGTGCATTTCAAAAAAGCTTTGCTCACTATAGAAGGCAATATGCTCAGAGATCACCTAGAAATGGTTATTCTATCAATTAAAAGAATTTTTTTTCCCCTTGACTCTCAGAGCTGAGAGAGAGAGAGAGAGAGAGAGAGAGGAGATGAGCTGAAGATATGAGTGAATGTGTGCACAAACTGTATGTTTTTTACTTTGAAAAAAAAATCTATAATAAAGTTCAAGTATTACTCTGTGCCAGCAGAGGAAAAAAAGAGAAAGGGGTTTAATTGAAAACACATCAAAAAGTGGTATCTGTCGAAAAGATATTAAAGTGGGGAAAGAGAAAGACAGAGGTAAAAGAAAGAATCAAAGCAAAGAAATTGAGATTAAGAGAAAGCAAGACAGCAAAAAAGAAAAAGAGGGGGGAAAAAAAGACAAAAAGAGCACTGAAGAGAAAGAGATAGACAGAGGCATGGAAAGAGAGCCACATAATTGCACTGCAGGGGTGTAACAATAACAAGGTTGTCATTTCTCAAATATAAATGTAATCCAAGGATTGTTTTAATATCTGAGAACCAAACAATACAATGAGGTTAACCGAATAACACATTATACATTTGAATCATTTGAATGCCATTATGAGAAAAACCTGATTTCACTCAGGCACACATTGTGTTCTATCCCTAAAGATTCTCTGTGATTGCTTCACTTTTGGCTTCCTCAACATCTGCAAGTATCCCTCTTTAAATACTTAACTTCCATTTCTATTTCTTAATTAACCCTAATTTCAAATATATTCCTTTGTTTTAAATGCATTTTAAATCAAAACACTCTAGTTTTCAGTCTTCACTAAACAATTTTACAAACTATTTCCCTTTTAACTTAACACAGAGAGTTGAGGTTTGATGGAGTTCAGCACACTCTACGACTGATATATGGAAAAGTAAAAAGACATATTCTCCAAAAAAGACCAGTTATGAAGTCCTGACAAGATTGTTTTGAAAGAGGCTATTCCTACGAGGAATTGGGCTAGACTCTGAAATTAACTGTGTACCTTTCAATTCAATTTCAATTCAATTCAAAAAAGATAAATCGCAACCAAATTCAAAATAAGGTTAAATAAATAAATAAAACGATGCAAATAGTTTTTAGATTTTAAGCAAAATAAACAATTATAAAAATAGATATATAAAAAGAACAAATGCTTATAGCTCTCCCTTATAAAACGTCCAGCGTACATAGCTTTATTGTGGCCTGTGGATGCCCTGCTTATCTTTTCAAGTGCAAACGAATTATAAAGCCTATTTTTTTAAAAGTCATACAAAATAAAAGCCCGCCCGTCCGTCCGTCCGTCCGAAACGGGGTCGCGCTGGTGTCCAACCCAACGCACACAGGGCGAGGACGGGGGACGCACCCTGGACAGGTCGCCAGCCCATCACAGGGAGGAGCGGGACGGGGACGGCACCTTGCTCAAGGGTACCTCAGGGTACCCCGATTCTCCGATCACGAGGCCAACGCCCTAACCACTAGGCCACCACTACCCCCATAAAAGCTTAAGATAAATGTAAAATACATAGAAAGAAAGTGCTTAGGGATAGGCCTTTAGCAAAAATGTACATATATTCACGTATGAATACTGCACATTGGATAACTGATTTGAGATACGTACACAATAATGCAAATCGAACAGTTCACAGCTCTAATTTGAAAGAGAAACATCCTGCGCCGTCTGTTTATGTGTGGTGTAATCAGTAAATGTACTATAGATGTTCTGCAATACGAATTTTTAATAATTGACAAACAATATTGGCAATTTTTATTTCCTAGCTAACTGGCATACATATCAGCTCAGCACGTTTATAAGGAGAGTGTAATGGCCCACCCATTAAGAGCTAAAGACACCAAGAGCAAATGGAAAACACCTTTAAATTATGTATCATTCTTTCATAATCTATTTTTTATTCTTCTTTTGCACATATAATTGAGAAATTTCTAAAATAATATATATATATTTTATGTGAGTAAAAATAAAATCAGCTCTGTCAAATAAGTGTTTGCTGAGGAATTTAGGGCCCTTGTGATATAGATCTCATTAGGTGTCTAACAGAGTTGTGCAGAGAAGTGCCAGAGTGTGTGCGCATGTGTGTGTGTGTGGGTGTGTGTGTGTGTGTGTGTGTGCGCGCGCGCGCGCGCATGCATGCATGCATGTGTGTGTGCACATGTTGCCATGGTTACTAGGTACTCTGGAGAGTAGCTGGCCTAGCTAGCAATAGAATAGCAAAAGAAAATGTGTGTTTCCATGGTTACTCAATCTCAACCGAGCCAACTCTTCATAAAGTTGTAGGGGGGGCTTCCAGTGTGTGAGATGCATGCTCTTTTTTGAAGGTGAATCCTTACCTTTTTCCCCAGGTGCAGCTTAAAGTCTAGCCTGTAATAAATGGTCACCTGATGCATCCATACATGCACAAGAGCCAGCAACATTTCTCAGGCTGCTGCTTAGAATCGCCAACATGCAGTGGTCACTCACTCTGAACAGTGGCCGTCCTGGTGCAGTTGTACAGGATGGCCAGCTCTCCAAATACCTTCCCTGGTCCCATGGTGCACAGCTTCATGCCTTCCTTGGTCACCTCCACCTTGCCATCTGAAAGTAATCATAGAACACATACTTTAGCTTGCCTGCTGACGCACCAGCCATGAAAGCAGGCGTGACAGCCTGGAAATGGAAGCCTGCTGCCTGCCAGCAGTACTCCAGAATGGGTAACGCTGTGCTAATGTGTTCCAATGAAAGTCTCTTCTCATTAGTTTAGCTGACACCAGTGCAAGCTCTGCCGTTTGGCAAAAGGCACTGCTGGAGAACGTGGGATTTCAGACAGAACAGAATACCAAAGACCAGTCCGTTAAATCAGGCCTACATGGATATAAAACATATCAAAATCTTTGATATCTTTAGCATTTGATGACAATGACAGCACCAGTTTTTCATAGGTTATGTAGAAATACCCCTTCAAAGTAGTGAAACCTTCACCATTGATTACATGCCAATACTAAATGCTTTAGCTTGCATAAACACTAGGTGATCTGTGTTTGTATTGTCATCCCTGAGCCATTTCACTCTCTGAGACCTTTCATTAGTCAACTCCAGTAAAGTTTGGTACAGGAAAAAAATGTAGACAGGTGACATTTAATCCAGGTGTTGTCCAACTCTACTCTAATGGCCATGGAAGTTAGTAATTATCAGCCAGGTTGTTGCCTGAGTAAGATGCATACAACAGTGGGGACAACACACAGAAACACACCACAATCTCTGTTAACTCTGCGGACCCATATACAGAGGCCATATAACAAGGAGAGCCCCAAAAGCACACCAAATTTGCTGGCATGATGCTATCAGCAGAGCTAATCCAAACAAGCAGAAATAAGCCTGACCCAGTATCTACTGGACCACTCAAAGCCTCTCTGCTAAAGCAGGCTCTCTGGCACCGCTGCCCCTCTACACTCTAAGTACTGATGTGTGCTAAGTTAATGTACAAGAATGACCAAATTTGGATCACTTTTTATTTATTTTTAGGTATTTCATGGTTAGGTATCACAAAAAGATTCATTCCATACACATGTGTAAACATGAGCTGCTATGAACCAACTATGAATCACTGCAACTTTATAGGAAAAAAAAAGTGTATACATGTTAACGAGGCATTTCATTTCAAGGAGTTGACCATTAATGTTAGTACATTCATTCAAAATGTTCAAAAGATGTAAATGTTTGCTAATCATGTAAATACTTTAATACGACAGTGGAAAAGCTTTTATTGAATCCAGACCCACATTATAATAAAGTAAATAGTGATTTACAAGCTATGTGAGCCAGTAAAATGTTAAGGAAAAACAATATAGCTTCTTGGAAACTAAAGCTTTAACAGTACACCAATTTCCAATAATCGCTGGGACAAAATCTGAATTAAAAAAAAAAAAATTAGTCAGTAGTGGCACAGTCTATTTATGAAATTAGAGCTGGGAGGCAGGAGAAGTTTGATACATGTCACATTGCTAGACTGGTATGAAGGTTAGTGCTTGTCATCGCAGTCTTTGTCATTCAAACAATGTAAAATGTATTAGACATAATACCTCATACTCTAAATTGCACACTCATGTTTAGGAATATCTCAGGTTATTTTGGAAATATTAAGTGACATAATACAGTAAGAATATTGTACAGTTTCCAAATAAGGTATTTGGTAGAGTTTTGAGTGTTAATTTTCTGAACACAATTAAATCTAACTTAATTTTCAGTGTTAGATAGTTATCCATATTTAGACATTGACTCTAAATTTTGACATATTTAGACATTTACTCTTGCTGAAAACACCAAAAGTAGTTACATGAGTATCAAAGCAGAGCAATGAAAAAAAGGTGACCAGGTCTGATGCAGAATTGTATCTCACTATATTGAAATGACATAACAGACTTGAATGGGTGTGTGATTAGTAAAAGTATAATATGAGGATGCGTCAAGACATTGACCCCCCCCCCCCCCAAGTCCCAAATTTCATGCACCCAAATGCCATATTTTATATTACATGACCATTCTCCAACCTCCTTTTATCTCATAAGGCTTTCAAGGCTAACGTATTTCATCTCTATTCTGCTCTATATTAAGCCTCTTTCAAAAATTAGGCAAAAAACTGCCTATACCTTCAGTTACATTGTTTGAATCTAAAGTGAGGAAATGTCAGTGTTATGGACCTCATTTAAAAAAAATAAAATAAATACTGGGTGGCAATCCTTGTCTGATTGGACCAACTATCTAAGTGTTGTCTCTATCAACAGAAGGTCACGAGTTTGATTCCTAATGGGAACACAATCATCTGAACCCTGGATGGGAAAGATGGCCTTACCTCTTCCCCATCATTCAGCATGATGCTTAGCACCAAGGGTGTCTTTAACCTGTTAGCTTTATTTATTGGATTCTGCAATAACCATCTGCGTCATGCCTACGTTCACACTATTCCTCACTGCTCGCCACTCAGTTCTCTCAAACTTAATCAATCCCTGCAGTGTAGCCAACTGAAACTTCCCTTTTTCAAACAGCAAGCTAAACACCTGAATATAAATAGGGTAATAGAGCACAGAGTAGAGTAATCAATCAAACTGCCCACCCCCACCACCTTCTATCCTCTGTTGGTGCCTAAGCATTTATTAGATATCCGTCATTTCCTGACAGTTTTATCTCTAAGGGTTGACAGGATGATATGAGGCATAGGAGTGAGCACAAAAGAGGCAGGTTTTTTATCATGCAGATATGATTATCAGCTTGCTCCAGTCCACTATCTGTTCCAAGGCTGCCTCGTATGTGTGTATTTAGACAAAAGATGCATGCAATGACCTGCATTTCATTGTACTTTTCCAGAAGGTTAAAAATGGATTCTTTCCTGATTCCTGATCCCTGATTCTTTAGGCATGGGATGCTACTGGCCAAACCCACACACTATAAAAACCTGCCCTGAATGTAGCACCAAACAATTTCAAGTTTGTTCATAACAGCATCTCTGATTCTTAAAACTCCATGGAAGTTTCTTGCAAACTAAGGTGACTTTAGATCAGATGGCAGAAAACAGCAAAGCAGTTGCTATGCTGATTGTGCATTTTGTACAAATGACAGACATGCAGCTAACAAAACTCGACATGTTAAACTCCCTTATCTGCAATCCATCTCGTTCTCAAATCACCATGCATAGAATTTCCTAAGTACACACTAGGGCTGGTATGGTGATGCAATTTTCTATGATTTAGGGTAACAAAACAGCAAAATATGTACTATTACTAAAATAATCTGTTGTTTTTGTAAACAGCTTCTTTATATGTTGTTAGTAATTACTTATGTCCTTATTGTAATGCAGAACACAGAAAGGCAATGAGGCACACTAAGACATGCAGGTACACTTAAAAGCAGTACTGCCATATTGACTATCAGGTCAAGGCAATGTCGATAAATTTGACTGCAGCCTAAATGTCAAGTAATGTACTGAATGTGATCTGCAATTAGAAAATTAATCACTTGCCTATAGTTAGCTTAACAATCTAATTTTTATAGCTTCCCAGCCTTAGTCCATGTCGGAGGAATTGGAATCTCTTCAACCAGCCCTGTGAGTGCATATACCTTATGTGCAGCGCATGCCATGGTGTTTGCCACTGCCAAAAGTAAATTGTGACTAAAGCAGTTTATTTCACAGTCCGTTCACCCAGGTCACTGTTGCTCCATTTGCCTCATTGTCCACAGTCATACAGGCCACTCATCCAATGCAGGATGGAGAGGTTTTAAAATGTCGACAGATTTGTGGTTCTAGGGCTTAAACATAATTTCATTGTAACATGTTTAAAAGCACAGTCTGTGGTCAAATCATTTATTTTGCATGAAAGTCGAAATATTAAATGAAATGATCTAAAACCAAAGTTAGAGAACAATTTAAGTTCTAAACCCATTTCTGTACACTATAAAGAAAAACCTCACATTTTGCTCTCAGTTTTCTCTAAACAGTGGCAGATCCACATATCTAGATATTAATACTAGGAAAGAAAAGCTGAAAAACGAATCTCTTATAATTTACCAGACACACTTCTCCCGAGTGACTTCCATTTCCTAATTACAGGGACAGTCCCCCTGGAGCAACTTGAGGTTAAGGGTCTTGCTCAGGAACCCAATGGTGGAAGCGCTGGAGGTAGGATTTGAACCTGCAACCGCTTTGTCTTTTGGTGAGTTTCCTACCCCTAGACCACCACCCCTATAATTTGACCTCAAACCCAAATGTCTAGTCTAGGCTAACCTGTCCCTCTCACATTTATTATCCTATCCCACAGTGAACCTTCTTACAATTATTATTACAATTATTATTACCTCATGTTAACTAACATGCATACTCAAATATCAGCATATCAGAATGCACATTCCTAGTTAAAAACAATACCGTATTTAAACAAGTTGATAAACTGATGTTGATTTTGACCCTCTACATAGGCAAAGCAAACCTGAAATCCAAAATAGCACATTATCTAACAGGAACTTACTGAATGATCACAGTCATGGGTTATTTTTTCAGAATAAATTAAATTACTTGGCATTAAAACCTGACCATTGATGTATAATGAAACTTGTATAACGATTCCCAGATGGGGTGGTCTCATGCATAGGAGGCAGCGGTGGCCTAGTGGTTAGGGAGATGGCCACAGGCTTGGAAGATTGTGCAAACCCCTTACCATTAGGTTGCCCTGAGGTACCCTTGAGCAAGGTACCATCCCCATCACTGCTCCCCAGGTGCTTTCATAGCTGTTTGTGTACATGGGTTAAATGCTGAGGTCCAATTTTGTTGTGCTGTGCTGTGACCTTGCAATGACAAGAATAGTCACTTTCATAAAAAAAATCAGTTTTTGTAAAGGGAATCTAGCATTTTCTAATGACAATGAAATTGAAAATATCCTTTACTAACCAACCCTTGAGATCCTGAGCCTGTTAGCAGGACCCCAGAAATGGCAGGTGTGTAGTGCACACATCTTGACAAATTAAAGAAAGATATACTGGTCTATACATGTCTTCTGGGGGCAAGCGAAACACTACAAAATGTTTCAGTTCTGAATTGACCCATTTGTTAGTTGAGCCAGAATGACACAATAGCATTTTTTTGTTAGACAAAGCTGTATTTGCTCCTTAATGTGCCATTTTACCTTTTTCCCCCTCAACTTCCTCCCCAATTCAGAATAGTCCATTTCTACCAACTGGCTTGGATTTTTCACAGTCACAAGATTCCATACAAAGGCTATCACATGCCTTTTTTGAGTCACCTGAAGGCAGCCACAATGAAACATCAACATCTTTAGAGGTCTTTCGTTACCATTAAAGTACATTTAATGGTGCTGAACTGTTTGTCCTATGTTCATAGTGCTACTATGAATCATCAAGCCAGATGGTTAATCAGCTAATTTAAGGCTTTTACTATTATCTAGTAAACTTTTTTACCCTCATTTATCCAATTCCTAATTTATTTATCTTCTTTTCTGCTTCCCCAGAACAGTAGCTTGTTGGTATCTGGCTGAGAATGGCAGCTCCTAGGTGACCCTAAGGCCCTAGCTGGGTCTGCTCCATGGTCACCTCCCAGTTAGTCATGCCCAGAACACCTGCCCTATTGCATGCTGGAGGTAACAGCGTGATGAAGCCAACAGCACCAAACTTTCTGAACAAAGAAAGATATGACCCTGAGGTCACCATACTGGACACTTTCCAACCTCTCACTGGGCTTTGGAGTCCTGCCCATGATTAAGAACAAGACTACAGACAAAGGGCAACTCTGGCAGAGTCTTACACCCACTGAGAACAAGCCTGACTTAGTACCATGAATGCAGACACAGCTCTTACTGCATTAATGCAAGGACCAAATCAAATCACCCATTCGCTTTATACCCACCCCCAGCACCCCCACTCCAGCATTTCCATGGAAGCTGAACAGTGCGAGACCCTCATAATTGAAGGACACTCTCTGGTCACTCCTCTTAAAATTGGAGACCAAGACAGTGTCTGAAATAACAAAGGCATTGTCCCCAAACTCCATGCCGCATAAACAAATAGATGAGAAAATCGGAAACTAAACAATCTATTTGCAGTTAAATGTTAGCTTAAATGTCATGATTGTGACAGACCTGATGCATGAATAAACTAAGTACATGAATCACAATGTGTTCAAGAGACAACTTGCTATTTACTGCTGTTGACATTTTGGTCCAGAAAACAAACAAAAAAAAAATCAAATATGTATTTGTGCTGTCTATCCCACTTACCCAGGTCATCCCACTTAGCTTAAAACTACAAAACAGATCTTCAAAAATCCCAGCAAAAGAAATTGCAGAAATATGCCCATGTTCAAATTTTCAGTCTTTCACAATCCTGCACCTAAAATCTATCACAGACAGCAGTTAATAAGAGGAATGGTCATAAGCACAGAACTACCTGCATGACTCCCTGCATGTCCTCATTCATAAACCTTCTCTTTGGCCTCTTCTTCTCCTCCTGCATGGCAGCTCCATCTTCAACATCATTCTCCCTCTGTAATCCTTGTACTCTGCACATGTCCAAACCAACACAATCTTGCTTCACTAACTTTGTGTTCAAGGGATTCATTATTCTTTAGTCTCATATGGAAAAAGAATCACTTATAAGTACTTTTATACCATATGTGTCTACCATTACCCCTAGAACCCCCCGCCCTTTAGTGCCTCCTGTAGGTTCAATGACTTTATAGCCCCTCAAATCAGCCAAGTTCAGAATGAAACAGCTATGGTCGATGAAGCGGCCTTTCACTTTCGCTGTGTGAATTCCCAACTCCATTTCAACTCCCCTGAGCAAGAGGCAAGGACCATATGAGCTTCACTTTCAACACACATGCATGGATGCACACAATCCCATATACACACTCCTGGTGCTTTTATCAGCGTAGCAGCAAAGCAAAAGCTATTTAAAAGCTATTTAGGAAAAAACAGGACATGAACCCGCATGTGTAGTACATGTTTTAACACTGGTGCCACTGTGCATCTAGGCCATGTTCTTTCAGCATTATTAAGGGAATAATCACTGAAAAAAGCACACTGCCATCAGGGCTGTCCTTTTCAAAAACTCTTTTCACAACCTCTAAAATCCAAAATTCAATGCAGATTCTGTTGCATAATTGAACTGGCTCGAAAAGCTGAAAAAACAAAACAAAACAAAAACAGCAAAATGAAAAGATATTCAGTTGATGCCATGGACACATATTCTGTCTCACAGCAGTCTAACAGCATTTTACATTTGTTTGAAAAACAACTGGCTATTATTATTGGGAATAAAAAATAAATAAATAAAATCAATCAGTGAAAATTATTTAATTTTTAACACAATTAAAAACCTAAATTTTCAGTCTAATTTATATTTTTCGGGACACAGGCCACAAAAGTCAAATGTAGAGCTGAATATCTGGATGGAATTTCAGCTGGGTTAGACATAACTAGTACAAAAGTGATTAAATATTTTGAATATTAAAAAATATCTTTCTATTACTGTTGCAGATGTTAATGTTGTCACTAACTGCAACATTTATTCAAAAAAAAAAAAAAATGAAAGACCATTTTCATAAATGCTTTTTTTTTCCCCTATGTTAAAAATTGTTGGCAGTTGGCTTTACACACGTGACAGAGCGTGTCGTGATAAATACAATCTTACTAGAGAAATTTTAATTTAATTTGTTGCATCAAAACAGATGGAGGGATCACTAATGTTTTTAAGCTGCTGTAAACAGATTTGTAGTGATGCATGTGCTCAGCTCAGTCATGGAGGCTTTAAGCATTGGTGTAGTTGCATAATTTACAGTTGGTCTGAGCAGTTTCATTGATCCTACTAAATAAATTAATGTGAGAACACTGAAACTTCAGGTACAGTCTAAATAAAGTTCATAGTTTAGAATGCTACTATCTCCTCAAGTCTTATAAACTGTGCCAAACTGCTAATGAGTCTGGCTGACGAGCTGCCAACTGTGCTACAGGTGACAACCTAGTATTTATTGTAATTTGCTTCTCATAGAGGTGTTTGAACATGGCAGTTTCTCAAATGTTTGACTGAATATTTTTATATTTCTAATTTATCAATTATTATTAAATATATTACCCTGAACCGTATAAGAAGTGATTATTCCTGAAATTCCTAAAGTTGAATTCAAATTTCAAATAATTTAAAGGAATATTGCATTGCTTTTGAACCAAATCTATTTCATAAAATGTTTTTTAACCACTATAGCAATATAATTGTCACCTTCTTAATGGTTCTTTCACACTCACACAATCAGTGGTGTAATAATAACATATTCTTTTTCCTCCCTAAAGGTTTCCCCTAGTTCTATCTATCAAGAAAGAATAGGGTGCATTTAGAGTTTAATTCATACATAAATTTGATTTCCTTAAAATATTGTACAATGAATTCAGCAACTTCAAGGATGATGTTTATGTTTTTCAGTTGAATGGTCATTTGGTCATTTACAAAAAAAAAAAATCGTTTAAATAATTCATTTAAATGCATAATAAATGTATTGCCTGTAACAAATAACCATCAGCCATGAATGCATCAGACAGTAGCAGACACAGGGGTACTCTGTATGAAAAGTATGAATACAACCTGTGCCCAGAAGACAAACTGTTTTTTTTAGATACAGCAAGCTAAAAGCAGGGCTTATAGGAAGAGAACTGTGGAACATTCCTCTCCATTTATTGGTCCATACGGCAAACCAGGACACACACACATGCCCCTGTGTGGGTGCACCACCTGACTTGTGGCTGCCTGGTTACGAGAGTCAGCGCTGACCCACACTTGCGGTCTCCATGCTGGAGGGAGAGCTGACACCACCCGACAGGTTTATACACTTCACTGAGCTCTTGGCTGCCATAAAACCCATCCAAAACCTGTAGCCAGCCAACATTCTGACCCATGTCAGGCCTCAAGCTGGCTCACCCTCAGGAACAAAATCACCCACACTGCTGCTGGCTCCAGTTCAGGACTGTCAATCACAAGACTTATCCCAGCTATTGTTCTCTCTTCTGGCTGCTCACTTTGATGTTCCATTTAAATTTAATTTTTCCAATAGCCCAACTGGAGTCAATCATTTTAGACATGTTTTCCTTGTTCTGCCTTGGAGATATTAGCAAAGTCGAGAAGTAGTAGCTCACTAGTTATCTCACCAATACCACATGTCCAAATTCCCAACAATTACTCATTAATACTCACAAAATCAGATCATA
The DNA here is from genome assembly GCA_017165825.1 of Hepsetus odoe. NCBI lineage: Eukaryota > Metazoa > Chordata > Actinopteri > Characiformes > Hepsetidae > Hepsetus > Hepsetus odoe. Next base: position 20,712,429 of record CM029378.1, read on the forward strand.
AAATATTGAAAACAAGAAAGAATTTAAATGCCCCCCCCCCCATTTTGTTGCAAAAGCGTAAAGAAAAAAAATGTAATGAAAATATTCTTTAGCTGAAGCACTGTCACATCCTTCAAACAAATTGTGAAGAATCTCAAGAAGGTTGCTATTAATGTTTTAGTTATCTGCCTCAAAACACAATGAGTTGGAGAACAAAGATTTAGCTTATAGTATGATCTTAGCTGATTAGAGTTAAAGTAAAAGATTTTAACATTTCAGATTGATTCAATCATGATTCTTCTAGAAATATATAATTATGGATAAGCTTCATTCTGTACTGGATGTGTTAGAGCCACTCTGCATTGTATTGCCAGGATTCAAATGGACATAGTGCACTACAGAAAACAGTCAAGTACCATTTAGAGCAGTAGGGGTAGTACTAGCAGACTCTGCTTCCAGCAGTGTAAGGAGCGGTTATCCTCACTATTATTACTCTCATCTTAGAGACAGACAATTATGTTTCACAATTCATAATCACATCAGATGGGTTCCGGATTCTTGGCTAAGGTTCGGATGCTGGTCTGCAAGGCATAAACCAAATCTCAAAACAGCCAATTAGACAGGACCTTGCTTTGACCTGGCTTTGAACAGACAATGTGTCAGGACCTTACTTGAATTGCATTGCATTACAATTGTATTACATGTGGCTTCAGTGACACATGGTATCAATTTTAATTTCTAAAAAACCATATAGCATAAGCAACTGACTATAAATCTTTTTAAAAAATGTCAAAAAATCTTGTGCATCACCTTTAGAAGAGGCTTCCTTCTGGAACGACAGCCATGCTGACCAATTTGATGCAGTGTGCGGTGTATGGTCTGAGCACTGACAGGCTGACCCCCCCTACCCCTTCAACCTCTGCAGTAATGCTGGCAGCACTCATACGTCTATTTTCAAAAGACAACCTCTGGATATGACACCGAGCATGTGCACTCAACTTCTTTGGTCGACCATGGAGAGGCCTGTTCTGAGATTACCTTCTTCTTCTTCTTCTTCTAAATAGAAACAGCTAAAAGAAGGAGATCATCAGTTTCCATTTCTTTCTTCCTTCCTAACCTGAGCTGTCCCTCTAATATACTCATCATCCTGTCCATCCTCGTGACATCCAACGAAAATCTCAGCATCTTTAAATCTGAACCTCCAGCTCTGCCTCCTGTCTTTTCGTCAGTGCCACCGTCTCCAACCCATACAACATAGCTGGGCTCACTACTGTCCTGTAAATCTTCCCTTTTACTCTCACTGGTACTCGTCTGTCACAAATCACTCCGGCCACTCTTCTCCACCTATTCCAACCTCTTGTTCACCTCTCTTCCACACTTGCCGTTACTCTGAACTGTTGATCCCAAGTATTTAAATTCCTCCACCTTTGTCACCTCTACTCCCTCCATCCTAACCACTCCACTTTCCTCCCTTTTGTTCACACTTATGTATTCTTTGTCCAACTCACTTTCATTCCTCTCCTTTCTCCATATCTCCATCTCTCCAGGTTCTCCTCAAGCTGCTCCCTACTCTCGCTGCAGATCACAATATCATCAGCAAACATTATCGTCTACCAGGACTCCTGTCTAACCTTATCCATCAACCTGTCCATTGCTATTGCAAACAAGAAAGGACTCAGCACTGATCATTGATGTAATCAAACCTCTACCTTAAAAGTATCTGTCCATCCCACTGTAGATCTTACCACTGTCACAATGCCCTCATACATATCCTGAACTACTTTCACATACTTCTCTGCAACACCTGACTCCCTCATACAAAACCACAATTCCTCTCTAGGCACCCTGTCATATGCTTTCTCCAAGTCCACAAATGCACAATGCAACTCCTTCTGACCTTCTCTGTACTTCTCCATCAACACCCCCAGAGCAAACATTGCATCTGTAGTGCTCTTTCTCAACATAAACCATTCTGCTGTTCACTAATCCTCACCACTTTTTTTTTTTAACTTGCTTCCACGACTCTCTCATAATTTCATGCTGTGACTAATCAACTTTATCCCTCTATAGTTACTATAGCTCTGTGCATCACCCTTTCTCTTGAAAATCAGTACCAGTACACTTCGTCTCCACTTCTCAGGCATGCTCTCACATGCTCTCCTTTCCAAGATTGTGTTAAACAATCTGGTCAGAAACTCAACTGCAATCTCTCCTAAACAACTCCATGCTTCCACTGGTATGTCATCTGGACCAACAGCCTTTCCATTTTTCATTCTCTTTATCACTGTCCTGACTTCCATCTTGCTTACTTGCTGCATTTCCTGATTCACTATCCTGAGTACATTTCCATTTCTATCTTTAATCGCCCTGACCTGCTGCACATCTTTCCCAACTTTGTCTCTCTGTCTAGCCAATCGATATAGGTCCTTTTCTCCCTCCTTTCTGTCCAACCTCTCATACAATTCACCATGCACCTTATCTATAGCCTTCAAATTGCTTTCTTCACCCAGTGCTTCATCTCCTTGCATTCCTGTCTACTTCCTTCACCTCTCCACTTCTTTGCTTGCCTCTTCTTCTGTATATACTCCTGGACTTCTGTGTTCCACCACCAGGTTTCTTTATCCTCTTTCTTCATTCCAGATGTCACATCAAGTACCTTTCTAGCTTAGGATCCCTTACCACTTCTACAGTAGTTTCCTAGCAATCCAGTAGCTCTTCAACACCTCCCAGTGCTCGTCTTAACTCCTGCCTTAATTCCACCTTGCAGTCCTCCTTCTTCAGCTTTCACCACTTGAGCCTCAACTCTGCCTTCACTTTCCTCCTCTTCTTGACCTCCAAGATCATCCTACAGACCAGCATCCTATGCTGTTAAGCTACACTCTCCCCTGTCACTACTTAGGGGCAGCGGTGGCCTAGTGGTTAGGGCGTCAGCCACATGATTGGAGGATCAGGGGTTCGAACCCCTTCCCAGTAGGTTTCCCTGAGGTACCCTTGAGCAAGGTGCCGTCCCCATCACTGCTCCCCTGGCCGCTTTCAATAGCAGCCCCCTGCTGCACATGTGTGTATGGGTGAAATGCAGAGAGCGAATTTCCCATTTGTGGGATTATAAATAAAGGATTATTATTATTACTTTGCAGTCTCTAATCTCCTTCAGAATGACCTTCCTGCAAAGGACATAATCTACCTGTGAGCATCTTCCTCCACTCTTTTACATCACCCTGTGCTCCTCCTTCTTCTTAAAATAAATATTAACTACAGCCATTTCCATCCTTTTTGCAAAATCTGCAACCATCTGACCGGACAGTATTCCTCTCCTTGACACCAGGCTTACCCATCACATCCTCTTCACCTCTGTTCCCTTCACCAATATGTCCATTTAAGTCTACACTGATCACCACTCTCTCACCCCTGGTACACGCTCTATCACTTTATCTAACTTGCTGCAGAATTCTTCTTTCTTCGCCTTCTCACACGGGGCAGCGGTGGCCTAGTGGTTAGGGAGTTGGCCCCCGCATTGGAAGATTGTGGGTTCGATTCCCTCACAAGTAGGTTGCCCTGAGGTACCCCTGAGCAAGGTACCGTCCCTGTCACTGCTCCCCGGGTGCTTTCAATAGCTGCCCATTGCTGCACAGTGTTTGTGTGCATGGGTTAAATGCAGAGGTCCAATTTCGTTGTGGTTCACGCTTGCTGTGCTGTGACCTTGCAATGACAAGGGTTGTCACTTTCACTTTTTCACATCCAACTTGTGGGGCATAAGCATTAACAGCATTCATTATCACACCCTCTGACACCCCCTTCACCTCCCAAACACTCTTCACATACTCTTCTTTCAGGGTAACACCAACCCCATTCCTCCTTCAATCCACAAAAATGTAAACCCTCCTCCAATACACCTGACCTCACTACCCTTCCATTTAGTCTCTTGCACACACAAAATATCAACCTTTCTTCTCTCAATCATATCACCTATTTCTCTACCTTTTCCTTCCTGCAGAGTTTAGTGGATTCCCTGCTAAAACACACTTGGTACAGCTCACCTGATTGTCAAGTTTAGTGAGTGCGTTTGAGAAGGCAACTACCAAACTGTGGAGGACACCAGCCCTCCAGGACCGGAGTTGACCACCACTGCCCCAAGTGTGAACCAGGTGTGTTTAAGGAGGGAACCAAAATGTGCTAGACTCCAGTGACCAATATGAGAGAGCGTGAGAGGGATAACACCAAATTTTTAACACCTGCTCCCCATTCACTCCTGAGACCTTGTAACACTAACGAGTCACATGACACCAGGGAGGTACAATGGCACAATTCACAATGCACAATTGGGCACAATGGCACAATTCACTTGTACTCACTGTACTCACTTTTGTTACCAGTGGTTTAGACATTAATGGCTGTGTGTTCAGTTATTTTGAGGGGACATCAAATTTACACTTTTATACAAGCTGCACACTGACTATTTTACATTGTATCAAAGTGTCATATCTTCAGTGTTGTCCCATGAAAAGAAATAATAAAATATTTACAAAAATGTGAGGGGTGTACTCACTTTTGTGAGATATAGGCTTTAAATTTCATCTTATTAATATCAGCACTCAAATTAGTTGAGTCTCAGTTGTTTCTATTTCTGAAGCTAACTAATAATAGATGAAACAAAAAAGAAAATTATACTATATATATATATATATATATATATATATATATATATATAGTATATAATACTATATACAGTGACTTGTCCAGGGTGTGTCCCTGTCCTTACGCCTGTGTGAGCTGAGATGGACTCAGCCTCCCCAGACCCCACACTTTGGACAAGCGGCGAAAATGACTGACTGACTGACTGACTGACTGACTATATACAGTGCCTAGCATAAGTATTCACTCCCCGCGGATTTTTACCTATTTTGTTACATTCCAACCTGTAATTTAAATGTTTCTTAATCTTATTTTTGTGATGAATCTGCACAAAATAATCTCAGTAGTTGAAGTGAAATTAGAAAAATCTATTTCTTCTTCTTCTTCTTTTCTTTATTTGCTCCATTTAGAGTGCTACAGTGAATCAACTGTCTCCATTTCTTCCTGTGTTTGCATCTTCCTGCTTCAAACCGACCACCTGCATGTCCTCTCTCACCACATCCATAAACCTCCTCTTTAGTCTTCCTCTTCTCCTCTTTTCTGGCAGCTCCATCTTCAACATCCTCCTTCCAATATAATCCTCGTCTCCTCTGCACATGTCCAAACATGTCCAAACGCAACCTTGCTTCTCTAACTTGGTCTCCAAAACGTCCAATCTGATCTGTCCCTCTAATACTCTCATTTCTAATCCTGTCCATCCTCATCCACAACAAAAATCTCAGCATCTTTAACTCTGACACCTCCAGCTCTGCCTCCTGTCTTTTCATCAGTGCCACCGTCTCCAACCCATAGAACATAGCTGGTCTCCCACTACTGTCCTGTAAACCTTCCCTTTACTCTAGCCAGTGCGTCTGTGCAAATCACTCAGCACTCTTCCTCCACCCATTCCCAACCAGCCTGCACTCTCTTCTTCACCTCTCTTCCACACTGCATGTTACACTGAACTGTTGATCCCAAGTATTTAAACTCCTCCACACCTTTGTTACCTCCACTCCTGCAGCCTAACTCACGCCACTTTCCTCCTTTCATTCACACTCATGTATTCTGTCTTTGTCCAACTCACTTTCATTCCTCTCCTCTCAAGAGCATATCTCCATTTCTCCAAGTTCTCCTCAAGCTGCTCCCTACTCTCACTGAATCACAATATCATCAGCACACATCATAATCCACGAGGACTCCTGTGTAAGCTCGTCCATCAACCTTTCCATTACTATTGCAAACAAGAATGGGCTCAGTGCTGATCCTTGATGTAATCCAACATCTACCTTAAATGCATCCGTCACTCCCACTGCAGATCTCACCACTGTTACACTGTCATCATTACATATCTAGACTACTCTCATACTTCTCTGTAACACCTGAAGCACCACTCATACAAACACAGCTCCCACTCTCTAGGCACCCTGTCATATAAACTTTCTCCAAATCACAAAAGCACAGTAACTCCTTCTGACCTCGTACTTCTCCATCGCACCCTCAGGAACGACATTGCATCACAACAGTTTTTCTCGACATAAAACCATACTGCTGTTCTGATCCTCACCCTCTTTTTCTTAACGACTTCACTACTTTCCCATAACTTCATGGTGTGGCTGATCAACTTTATCCTCTATAGTTACTGCGGCTCTGTGCATCACCTTATTCTTGAAGATCGGTACCAGTTACATACGTCTCACTCCTCAGGCATCTCTTCTCACCCCTTGGGTGTGTTAAACAATCTGGTCAAACTCAACTGCCATCTCCCTAAACATCTCCATGCTTCCACTGGTATGTCATCGGTCAACAACCTTTCCATTTGCCATCCTCTTCCTTCGCTGCCTTACTTCCTGCATCTTGTTTATTTGCTGCACTTCCTGGTTAACTCTTCTCACATCATCCAGTCTTCTCTCTCTCTCATTTCTTTAGGCTATCAATCTCAAAAGTATTCTTCATCTGCTCAACCACAGCTCTGTTCCACCTGTAGTCGTTTCCATTTCTGTCTTTGTCATATGACCTGCTTAGCACATCTTTCCCAGATCTGTCTCTCCGTCTAGCCAATCGGTAAAGATCCTTTTCTCCCTCTTTACTGTCCAACCTCTCATACAATTCACCAGCACATATCTTTCAGCCTTCACCACTGCTTTCTTCCATGCAGTTCATCTCCTTGGCCACACCTGTCTACTTTCTTCATCTCTCTGTCCCATGTCTTTACGCCTCTTCTGTTTTACTCCTGGACTTCTTGGTTCCACCACCAGGTTTCTTTATCCTCTTTCTTCCTTCCAGATGTCACACCAAGTACATTTCTAGCCGTCTGCCTTATCACTTCTACAGTAGTTTCCCCTTAGTCATTGGCTCTCACTTACCTCCCAATGCCTGTGTTAACTCCTGCCTGGTCACACCTTACAGTCCTCCTCCTTCAGCTTCTGTGATCCTCTGCCTCACTTTCCTCCTCTTCTTGACCTCCAAGGTCATCCTGAACCACCATCCTATGCTGTTGCTTTACACTCTCCCCTCTCACTGCACTGCAGTCTGATCTCTTTCCAAACTGACCCTCTGTCACGGTCTGTCGTGCCGTGGATTCTGATCGAACGACAGATAACACTGCCCTGACTGAAGCACACCTGGAGCATTAGATACAGTGTGCTATAGAGCTACTATTTCGCCCGGTGTGTCAGGACAGGCGGCGGTTCATTATGAGCTACGCCTTACACGGTTAATGAGTGGCACTTTGGTTTATGTTGTTACTTTATGTTAATAAAGATTCACGTTCTCAACTTCTGGCTCCTGCGTTGGCGTCCTTCCCCACCCATACCGTTACAGAATGAACAGCGGTACCTGGGCAAATTGCGAGCCAAGCCTTGAGCAAGCATTGCAGCGTTGTGGGCGGCTTGTGAGCGTGGTCGAGCAGGCGCTGCGGCTGATAAAGGCCTGGGAGGCGGAGGAAAGCGGTTCTGGACCTCCCTTGACGTCTGGAGGTAGGAATGAGTCGCGGCGGACACCCGACAGCCACGGCCAAGGAGCTTGAGTGCGAGTCTGAGGAATGTGGCGTCGCTGCTCCCGCCGGTCCCACCGGATCGATGCGCGTGGATCGAGTTGTGTTCCTCCGGATGCTGGTCTCCATGGCTACAAGGGCACAGCGCTACCTCACGCGCTGAACCGTGGTGTTTCTGGCGACATGGAAAGCGGGGCTTCTTTGGCGGCTGCCGCCGCGAATGCGGAAACTGGCGCCAGCGGCGCGCCCTCCGGCGCCAATGCGGAAGCACAGCGCCAACCGCGCCGCCCTCCGTGCAATGAAGCCTGGCGCCAACGCGCCCGCCCTCCGGCGCGAATGCGTAAGCCTGGCGCCACGCAATGCGGAAACACACTGCCAGCCGCGCCGCCCTTCGCGCAATGCGAAAGCACGACGCTCAGCGCTCCGCACCGCGACAGCACGACGCTCACCGCGCCGCACCGCGACAGCACGCCACCCCCCGCGCCGCACCGCGAAAGCACGCCGCCCCCCGCGCCGCACCGCGACAGCACGCCGCCCCCCGCGCCGCACCGCGACAGCACGCCGTCTCCCGCGCCGCACTGCGACTGCCCGGCGTCCCCCGCGCCGCACCACGACAGCAACCACAGTCCGCCAGCGGAGAAAGCGCCGCGCGTAGCTGATAGTGGGAACACGGCCAACGCGAATCACCACAAGAGGTTGGTAGCAAACGTGTCTTTCCGTGTTCACAGCGACAGCACGGCGTCCCCCACGCCGCCACGCGCAAGCACGGCGTCCCCCGCGCCGCACCGCGACAGCACGGCGTCCCCCGCGCCGCACCGCGACAGCACGGCGTCCCCCGCGGCGCACCGCGACAACACGGCGTCCCCCGCGCCGCCACGCGCCAGCACGGCGTCCACCAAGAGGATGGCAAAGAAAGTCGTCCCTGACACTGAGAGCAGGAGGATGGGGGAGACCACTTCCTGCATCGTGCAACCAGGGAGGTCGACCAAGAAAGCCCGTCGCAACAAGAAAAGCGGCATCAAGAAGTCGACCCCCGAATCCACTACTAACCCATCTGCTGGGCTGAAAGCAGAGAAGCAGCAGCTCCAGGTTAGTGGGTATTTAGAAATGAAAGTTTGGGTACAGATGTGGATTGAACATGAGGCTGCAGTAACCATTCAGGCACAGGTGAGAAAGCACTTAGGCAGAAAACACTACCTGAAGCTACTGTGGGCAGCCAGGACTGTGCAGCAACATTACCGAGCTAAGAAGATGATGAAGCAAGAGATGAGGTCTTTGAAGGAGAAAAGGGGGGCTGCTGTTGTTCTGCAAGCCGCATTCCGAGGGATAAAGGCCAGACAGACTCTGAGACAGAAACACCAGGCCGCCACAGTGATACAATGCGTTTACAGGGCTCACTGTGCTCGGACGCGATACCTATGTATGAAATATGCTGCTGTTGCCATCCATCTTAGGTATCGCTCCACGCTTGATGCCAGAAAGCAGAGGGAGGAATTCTTGGAATTGCGCTCTGCTGCAATGTTCCTGCAAGCCTGTGTTAGAGGTCAGAGGGTCAGAAGGGAGATTGTCCGGCAACATCAGGCAGCTTCCCTAAGACAGGCAGCGTTCAGAGGACACAGGGAGGTAGCAAAGTACCAGGCCATAAGGGTGTCAGCTGTCATCATTCAAAGACATTATAGGTCTTACACTACAGGCAAACTGGAACATGAAAGATTCCAGGTGTTGAGAAGGTCAGTGATATGCATCCAGGCAGCTTTTAGGGGTTTTGCTGTTCGAAAGAATGTTGCTGCAATGCACAAAGCTGCCACCATGATCCAGGCGGTAGTAAGAATGCACCAGCAAAGATTGGTTTTCAAGAAGCAGTGCTGGGCAGCAAGTGTTCTTCAGAGGAGGTTCAGAAGGTGGAAGCTTGGGCACCAACAAAAGCAGAGGTATCAGCTGTTCAGACATGCTGCAATTTGCTTGCAAAAGTCATTCAGAGGAAAGCAGGCAAGGGATCTGGCCAAACAGATCAGAGCTGCAAAGACAATCCAATCTCACCTCAGAGATGAACAAATCAGCTACATGAATGTTCAGCTCACGGAACAGAGGGAGTTGTTGACAGAGCTCTACCAGCAGCTGATGGCGAAAGAAGCCTCGATGCTACAGGTGAATGCCTCGGTCACGAATGAAGGGTTGAAACGCAAGGAAAGGATCACCTATCTGCTTCCTCAGCTGGAGAGGACCAAAGGACTCTTGTCCAGTGGCCAAGGGGAGATTGAAGCCATGGAAACAGAAAGAAAGGCTCGGGCTCAAGACAAAGGTGAGCTTCAAGGAAAGAGCGCGAAAATTAGAGAAGGGAGAGATGTCTCTAGAATAAAGCTGCACGCTGTGACGGCTGTCCAAAGAGAAAGGCTGGTGAGAACGGATGAACAGAGGAACCTAACTGTCTGCCAGACAACGAGGAAAGTTGAGACTCCAACCATTCAGGAGAAGCTGGAAGCTAAAATAGCCACTATGGAAGAACAACTGAACCAGACCAGGTTGAGTTGAGACAGGTGCAAGACCAAAACGTCGCTCTGCGGGCAGAACTGAGAAAAGTCAGGAGAGGGGCTGGTAAACCCACTGAGCTGCAAGACCTGTCCAGAGGTGATCCAGAGAAGGAGTGCTTCAGAGGCTTTGTGGGTGCTACCGCTGACGACAATCCAGCCGCCCCATCTGATGTGCCTGTGGAGGACCCACAGACACCAGAGGCGTCGGGATTAATCGAAACCCCGCCTATTCAGAAAAGAGGAGTAATCCAGGTTGCCAAGGGTAAAGCCTGGACAAGCAAGAAGGACAGCGACTGGAGGCGAAGCACGCACGAGGTAACTAACTCTTCCCCTCCGAAGCACAGAGATTCCCCTGTATTCGACTGTTTTTCAGGTGAAAACCAGACAGAGCTCTCGAGCCAATCAGAGGAGTCCTTCAGAGGTCCCGCTGCAGGGTCAGCGAGACAGGTGACGAAGGAAACCCGGGATAGCAGAGAGAAACCGAAGGACTGTGCGGCCAAACCCAAACACCAAAGGGACTCGGTTACAAAGATATGGACTGAGACTCTGGGATACCCCTCACCACCGCCAGGACCTCCGAACACTACTGGCCAGAGGTCCCCTGTTGTTGTAATTTGGGTGTTTGTGGGCCTGGCCAGGCGCCCCGTAAAGGGGACTGTTCCAGTTTAACTGGGTTTTTGTTTAGCCTCCCCTCTGAGGTTCGGATCTGTTTTGACACCTCAGGAGTGGCGTTTTTTGGGGGGGGCTACTGTCACGGTCTGTCGTGCCCATGGTTCCGATCGGGCACGACAGATGGCGCTCTGCCCTGACTGAGCACACCTGGGCTTGTTAGATACAGGTGTGCTTCATAGGGGCTGCTATTTAAGCCCCGGTGTGTCAGGACAGAGCGCGGTTCATTAACGAGGCTACGCCTTACAGTTAATGGTGGCACTTTTGGTTTATGTTGTTACTTTATGTTAATAAAAGTTACGTTCTCAACTACTGGCTCTGCGTTGGCGTCCTTCCCACGCCCCGCCACCGTTACACCCTCCTGCAAAGAATATAATCCACCTGTGAGCATCTTCCTCCACTCTTATACGTCACCCTGTGCTCCTCCCTCTTCTTAAAATAAGTATTAACTACAGCCATTTCCATCCTTTTTGCAAAATCTACAACCATCTGACCTTCAGCATTCCTCTCCTTGACACCATGCCTACCCATCACCTCCTCATCACCTCTGTTCCCTTCACCAACATGACCATTAAAATCTGCACCAATCATCACTCTCTCTCCCCTGGGTACACTCTCTATCACTTCATCTAACTCACTCCAGAATTTTTCCTTCTCTTTCATCTTACAACCAACTTGTGGAGCATAAGCACTAACAACATTCATTATCACACCTTCAACTTCCAGCTTCAAACTCATCACCCTCCCTGACACCCTCTTCACTTCCAAAACACTCTCCACATACTCTTGCTTCAGGATAACACCTACTCCATTCCTCCTTCTATCCACACCATGGTAGAACAGTTTAAACCCCCTACACCTGGCCTTACTACCCTTCCATCTAGTCTCTTGCACACACAAAATGTCAACCTTCCTTCTCTCCATCATATCAGCTAATTCTCTACCTTTACCAGTCATGCTGCCAACATTCAAAGTCCCTACTCTCACTTCCACTCTCCTCTCCTTCTCCCTCTGGACATGCCTTCCTCCACTTCTTCTTCTTCTTTGGCCAACAGTAGTCCAATTTCCACCAGCACCCTGTAGGCTAACAGCACTGATGGTGGTCGTTGTTAACCCGGGCCTCGACCGATCCGGTATGGAATTCTGTATCGTTGTCCGCATATTGACTTGGCAAAGTTTTACACCGGATGCCCTTCCTGACGTAACCCTCCCCATTTACCCGGGCTTGGGACCGGCACGAAGAAATACACTGGCTTGTGCATCCCTAGTGGCTGGGTTAGAAAAATCTATTTAAAAATAAATAAATAAACTGAAAATGGGCATGTGCATATGTATTGCCATGAAGCCCCTAAAAAGTCCTGGTGCAACCAATTACCCTTAAAAGTCACCTAAATAGTGAAATGAAGTCCACCTGTGTGCAATTTAAGTGTCACATGATCTGTCAGTATAAACACAGATTTTCTCAAAGGCCCCAGAGGCTGCAACACTACGAAGCAAGAGGCATCACACCATGAAGACCAAGGAACTCTCCAAACAAGTCAGAAACAAAGTTGTTGAGAAATACAAGTCAGGGTTGGGTTATAAAAAAATATCCAAATCTTTGATGATCTCCCAGAGCACCATCAAATCCATCAAATGGAAAGAACATTGTACCACAACAAACCTGCCAAGAGAGGGCCACACGCCAAAACTCACAGACCGGGCAAGGAGGGCATTAATCAGAGAGGCAGCACAGAGACGACAGCAGAGACTGGAGTATCTGTCCAGGACCCTAAGACCACAACAAAGTGCCTTCTTATTTTTAACATTAAGTAATGGCTTTGTTCTGGTCACTCTTCCATAAAGCCCAGCTCTATGGAGTGTATAGCCATAAATCTTTTAAAGTCAAGGGAAAGATGGATTTAGCACCATCCAGTTTTCCCTCGACTCAGACCAGTTTCCCAGTCCCTGCTGCTGAAAAACATCCCCACCGCATGATGCTGCCACCACCATGTTTCACCATGCACAACCATACACTCCATAGAGCTGGGTTTTATGGAAGAGTGGCCAGAAAAAGCCATTACTTAATGTTAAAAATAAGAAGGCACGTTTTGAGTTTGCCAAAAGGCATGTGGGTGACTCCCCAAATGTATGGAGGAAGGTGCTCTGGTCAGATGAGATAAAATTGAACTTTTCAGCCACCAAGGAAAATGTTATGTCTGACGCAAACCTAACACACCCCAAGAACACCATGGCCACAGTGAAACATGGTGGTGGCAGCATCATGCTGTGGAGATGTTTTTCAGCAGCAGGGACTGGGAAACTGGGAGTTGAGGGAAAGATGGATGGTGCTAAATACAGGGATATTCTTGAGCAAAACCTGTCAGTCTGCCTGTGATTTGAGACTGGGACAGAGGTTCACCTTCCAACAGGACAATGACCCGAAGCATCCTGCTAAAGCAACACTCGTGTGGTTTAAAGGGAAACATTTAAATGTGTTGGAATCACCTGGTCAAGGTCCAGACATCAATCCAATTGAGAATCTGTGGTCAAACTTTAAGATTACTGTTCACAAGCGAAAACCATCCAATATGAAGAAGCTAGAGCAGTTTTGCCTTGAGGAATGAGAAAAAATCTCAGTGGCAAGATGTGGCAAGCTCATAGAGACTTATCCAAAGCAACTTGCAGCTGTAATTGACGCAAAAGGTAGCTCTACAAAGTGCTGACTTTAGGGGGGGTGAACAGTTATGCATGCAGAAATTTTCTATTATTTTGTCCTATTTGTTGTTATATTGTTGTAAAAAATAAATAAATAAATAAAAATAAAATAAATACTTTGTAGGCGTGTTCTGTAAATGAAATGGCACAAACGCTCAAACAATCCATTTTTTTTCCAGGTTGTGAGCCAACAAAACATGAAAAATGCTTGAAAAAAGAATTCTTTTGCAAGGCACTGTATAATAATATATATATTTTAACTCTTCTCAACTATCCCATGATTTAACATCAGCTCATATTATATTGCCATGACATTTGTTTAACTATCACATATTTCCCTCTATACCACTTTTACCTCCCTGCGATGGGCTGGCGACCTGTCCAGGGTGCGTCCCCCGTCCTCGCCCTGTGTGCGCTGGGTTGGACACCAACACTCCCCCCACGACCACTTTTACCAACACCCTTAACAGTCACATTCTTCATTTTGGTTTTCTTGCTTTTAATGTTTGCCTGGTGCACATGTCCAGTTTTGTATGGTTTTCCAAAAAACAACCTCACTTTTTCTTAAACTGTGAGAGCTGAAGTGTGTTAAGCAATGCAAATCCCAGCATCTCCATTTGCACATTATCAGATCTGCTAAGAAAAAAGAGCTGAATGTGACCTGCTGAGGCTTTTCTTAAAGCAAAGAAAAAACAACAAAAAATTATAACCCCTATTACAATATGAAAATTCCAGAGAATGCAAGAATTAAATTTTCCAAATGTAATGTAATGAAAGAAAATTTTAATCTATATATGTTGCTTTTTCAAGGACAAAGTGCTGTCAATGTGTTCAAGAGGGTAGTCAGATTGCAGGGGCATTTCATCATTCCTGGTGGGTTCAGTGACCAGCTAAAGCATCCATCATGAAGCCACTCTGTATGTAAGAAACAGTAAAGGCTTACCATATGAGAATCTTTTTAAGTAAAACTAATCCATATATATTATATAGTATAGATGTTAAACAAGTGATTTAGAGTGCTAAATCAGAAACAAGTAGTATTTGGTCAGCTTTTTTCTTATGTTTTTTTTTTGGGGGGGGGACTTTATGTGCTGTAACTTCGGGAGATAAATAATGTGAGGCAGGTAAGTGCACTTGTGCACTTGCACTGTATTTGAAATCTGCCGGTACACCTGTACCAAAATGTCATTGCATAATTATGTGTTATTGTGTTATAGACAGTTGCTTCTTATAGTCAGAGATGATATTTTCATGTCATATTTTTCAAGTGATTTTTTGTTATACAAATTTAAAATGCCAGTCTCAAACTATAGCAAAGCAAAGCAAACTATAGCTCATGTTATCACTTTGTCTAAGCCCCACCAGCTTAGAATCTATCTGTTTTTGATTTACTTGTTGCTTTCACACATACAGTAAGAGCTCTAGGTTAAAAAAGACTAATACAAATAGGTCAAATACTGGCCATCAATCCATTTGGCTGCATAGAAACCAGTATCAATAAAAATTGATTATCTGTGCCTTCCATTTCTCCACAACCCTGGTCAAGACAATTGTATAAAATAATGGATAGAAAGATGCTTCCCATTTCTTACAGTATTTAAAAGCATTTTTCTTCAATTCTGTTCTGAGAATCCTGTGTTGGAAGGTACAGTAAAGCACACCATAATGACAAAATGTTGTTATTATGTTTTACTTATCTTTAGTTTTAATAACAAGGGGCACAACTCAGGACAGAGCACAAGACAAGATATAATGGATGTGAATCAAATAATTCAAATTCATTTAAAGATGAAACATTATGTTGATGGGCCTTCTTATCAGTAATCAGACCTTTTATTTATAAGCCTTGATGGCATGTATGACATGAATGTCATCATGAGGCTATTTTATTATGTCATCATGAGGCTATGCAACTGTTGAATGTGCACTAAGCTCTGGCTTGTGAGCATAACAAGCATAACCAGTGACAATAAACAGGCATTGTTTTCATAATGGACAATCTATCTCACTAAAGTATCTCACTTCATAATGGCAGGATATTGCTTTCGACATAAAATTATGACAAAGTATGTAATTAGACCTATTGTATATTGTTGCAAAGGCATCCCAAGGTTGTTTTCTGAATATTTGCATAAACCTTATTGGTATGCAGTATGCTAAATGTCTGCGTTCTTTTCAACAACAGACAATTTACTAATGCTACCTCTTGTTCCAGCAGTGAAAGGAAGGCTGTTCATTGAAACAAGTGGGCATCCAAGTGCATTGTATTCAGCATGGCTCCATGACGCTGCTCTGCAGTTAATGACAAAGCTCAACACATCTTCAAATACTATGCTAGCTATCGTGATACTTGCCAATGTCCAATATTTCCACTAGCTTTAGCCACATAGATGCAGCAAAGCCTCAGTCTAGGTTAGCTCTCATTTAAAAGTTTCACATGCTTTTGGATTCAGCTTATGTATTATAGAGGCCTGCTGTTGGCCACGACTGTCTAATTGACATTTGAGCACTAAGCAAGAGGTCTGCCACAGTGGGACCATCCAATTAAGAGAAAAACCTGTTCTAAAGAAGCAGAGGGTTGGCCCTGCTCCAGGAGCAGAAGTTCAGCCGGCATTATCCAACTCCCACACTTAAAACAATGCATGCCAAAAACTGGTAATTACCAAAATTGAAAGATTTGAGCAGACTGGGAAAAAAAAAAAATTCAGACAAAAAATGTCCATAAAAAAAAAAAATAATAAAAAAAAAACACACACCATTACACATTACATAACTAAAACAAACTTATAAAAAGTTCACAGACTGAAGATTGACTCCACTCTCAACTGTATCAATGTCCTATAATATAAATATTTTAATGCTGGAAGCATATCTACCCTTGATTCTTTAATTTACCCATGATATTTTAGAAAATGTATTATCCTATGTATACTAGATCCTTAAGTGTTTATTAATTGGTTTGTTAGTTAATCAATACATGTGTGAGTGTTGGGTCACAGCAGTCACTGATTATGAACTAAGCTCCATGACTGGAAAAGTATGGGGTTTGAGTCCCAGACCAGTAGGTTACCATGAGGTACCCTTGAACAAGGTATCATCCCAAAACACTGCTCCCTGAGTACTGAATATGACTGCCCACTGCAAAATTAGGTTTGATGGTTTTAATTCAGGGGAATAATTTCATTGATGAACAGTGTTGATCTGTAGTGTCTTCACAATGACAAATAGTAACTTTCACTTCAGTTTCTAAGGGCTAGATCAAAGCCATTTTATTACTGACAAAAACACAAACTTCTGACTGTTCAGACTGTTCAAGGTCTAAAAAGTAAAGCAAAAAAAGCCCCAAACATTGTATTGAACTTCTGAAAATTCCATCCTGTTCATCCAGGCTTATTCATAGTTGTCCAATGAACCTGAAGGTTCTATTCAGAATTAGCTGAACTGGGTCTGAATTGAATCACTAGTTGTATACAGGCGAATCTGTGTCGCAGCACGAGCAAGATAATACATGAGTGTCATACAAGAGTGAGACGAAGTTGAGAGTCAACTTGACATGTGACTCAATTTCCCCATTTCTGCAGCACACTATCTCTGTCACTGAGCAATGAAGTGGAAATGATCATGATAGAAAAATAAAACTATGAGACAAGCAGGATCATGCAGATTCTGTAATTTTCATAATGGAGGCTGCAATATGAAATGAAGCCTCCAAATGATCCTGTTTACAATAATTCAAGTTCAGATTCAGACCCTTGTAACTATACTCATTAGCACTTTAACAAAACCAGGGCTCACTAGCAGGATACAATGTGAGTGAATCACATTTTTTTTTTATTTATTTCCCCTGGGATCAATAAAGTATTTATCTATCTTGCATATGGACTATGTACACTTTAGCCACTAAGGATCTCTTAGACATGGTAAAAACACACATTTTCAATAACTTACTTTCTTGGAACAGCTTGTGAAAAAGTATCTTCTGGTAAAAATGTTCTGAGCCTGGGACATTGGGACAGAGACATTTGGAAATAAAACATTTGATATCAAACTCAGTAATGCCTTCTAGTCCAGCCATAACTATAAAATAAGTGATTCACAAAAGATTTACCCTTACTTTGGATTAACTAATCCATTTTACTATAGTGAATGACAGGCTGAATGAGAAGACAATAGACATCATGGCACTGTAGGATCTTTGTGATTTAGATAAAGAAGATAACTATAGCATGGCCCCAACAGTTATCAAAGATGATTTGTGTTTTGCCGCGTCAGTGATATTGTAGTGGAAAATCCATTTCAGGAAGGAAAAGACAGGAACGCTAAATCTAGCATCAATGCCCATATGGACACCTCCTTATGGGATTTCTGACCCTTACAACTGTGGAATGATCATGGCATGTCATTTGCATACTGCAAATTGTGGCTTGTTAACTTTCACTTCTTGTAAAGTTAGCCGTGTGTCTCTGCCACAAAGGGTGGAGGCAAGGTATGAAATATCTTCGGCTGACTTGTCACCCCCAAGTCATATAAAACAAGCACAATAGAATTTTTCAATTAAGTAATTGCTACTCGCATATCTCTGGAAACCTATGCACTGCCAAATAAGGTATGTTCGGATCCACCTTAATAAAAAAAAAATATTGGTTATGCAAACTTGTATTTACTTTACTTGTTATACCTCAGTCAGCTCAAACAAAACACAATTAAAATGCAATTAAAATGTGATTCACAATCTGAAACGAGACCCTGTCCTAGTTTTTGTCTTTTATAGGCTATACGTTAATGCATATGTAAATACATTTCCAAGGATGAGCATCCGGGTGTTGCTATGCAACCATCAGCATGCAGAGACAGTTTGTGGCAGTTTGGCAGATGAAGTGCTTATACTGTTACTTGCAGATTTCCAGATCAGATCTGTGCCGCATCTGTGCTTTTTCAAGGAGGAAATTCACTGACTCAAATGCTGCCCTATTTAAACAGTCTCATGCGGGTTAAGTATAGTCCAGTTTCATCATTAAGACAACAGATGGGAGGATAGGGCTACTATTTTAAAGGTTGGACATCAAAAGTATTTGTGAGCTTTTTAACAAATTCTATCCTTTTTTGAGTTTCATTCTGGTTTATGCAGAACACTGCCAGTCTAATTCAGAAAATTATGAATCATTCAGTCTAAACAGTCTTTTCTGGTACAGAGATCTTTTTGGTTTGGTGAAGATTTTCATTGGTTATAGTGATATTCCAGCTATATTTTGTTACGTTCCAGCACACTGCTGTCAAACTACGGTCAGACACAGAGATTGATTTTTTCAGCCTACAGTTAGTTTGGGAGGGAGGGCAGGTAATGTCTGTAATCAGTTTCAGAAAGATTTTCTCAGCTCACAGGTTCAACTGCGGTGCATTGTATGGGTTTAGATGGACACACAAAGAACATTTTCCAGTGTGTGATCTACATATTGTTCTTTTTTGATTTAAATGTTTCACTCCAAAATGCTGTATATCCATATGTAACAATTTGGGATATAAAGGAATTTTGAATTTAACACCACCAAATGTAAACAAAATGTACAGCCTGACATTTCTTTATTAAAAACCATTTAAATGATGGTACAAATCAAATTCATTTTTGTATTTTATATGATGCAAAAATGTATACAACTTCAAACAGCCCACTAAAAAGACCAACAATAAATGTTCTGTTGAGCCATTCTGTTCTATGAATCAATTTAACTCAATAACTATTGATTCTAATAACCCCATCCACTTTGGCCGTTTCAGTTTCATCAATAGCATCCGCCAGACTGCTGAAAGATCCATGTTATTTTTCTGATCATTATATCCTGTGGGAACAAAATATTACAAATCCAAATAGTTTAATTTATGATGAACCAAAAATGGCTCAAAAAGAAATTAGGGCAGGGCGATATGATAATATTTATTGCTATCATGATAAATAACATCACAATACTTTTTTGAGCATATCATGATATTGTCAGTAATTACAAGACACCAGCATGTTCTTTCACAAAGAGAGCATAATTATTACTGTTTAACAGAATTTCATCCCGTGAAACTGACGGTTCTACACGAGTAGAGGGCGCCCTGCTCTGACTGTGCACACCTGGGCATTAGGTGCCTGGTGTGCCTCATCAGGGTTTGACGAATCAGAGCAGGGCGCTGGACATTCTGTGTGCCCACCTTTGTGATTATTTATGTTATATTTTACACGTTATGTTTAGTTTGAGTTCTGTGCACTTTATCCGTCATTTATGTTCAGTACGAAGCTCTGGGCTCTGCGTTGGCGTCGAGCCCACAACACCACACCGTGACAGAAATTACCAGCCACCACAAATGGACGTCACGAGCCGAGAGCTCAGTTGGGATGCCTGCGAAGAACCACCGGACCTTCTGGGTGCTGGAGGCTGGGACAATAGAGGTTGAGCGGCGCCTTGGGTGTTTTTGCGGCGTCCGCTCCCCTCCCAAGTTATTACAGTTCCAGCTCCAGCAACCAGGAGGGCGAAGCTGCGGAGCTGGCTCCCGTGTTAGCCCCTGGTGAAGTGGGGCTGCAATGCCAGCTCACTCATCAGCACAAGGTGGGACTTCAAAGGCATCCTCCATGTTCACCATAGAGGAGGCGGGGTTTCAGGGACAAGGTCCAAGTCCGCCGGAGGAGGCGGGGTTTCAGGGACAAGGTCCAAGTCCGCCGGAGGAGGCGGGGTTTCGAGGGGCTGTGTCCAATCCAGACCCTGGAGAGAGAGCAGGGTTTCAGGGGCCGCAGCCGAACCGCCAAGAAGACCGCGCTGAAAGCGGAGCGTTCGTTTGGACTTTGTTGAACGCTTGTGTAACCTCTCTCCTTTCGGGGGGCCCTGCTTCGGATGAAGCAGGGTCTGGCGCCCCAGGAGTAGGCGCCTTTGGGGGGAGGGTACTGTGACGGTTCTGTACCAGTAGAGGGCGCCCTGCTCTGATTGTGCACACCTGGGCACTGGGTGCCAGGTGTGCCTTATCGGGGTTTGGCGTTAAGCCCAAACGAATCAGAGCAGGACGCTGGTCATTGTGTGCTCACCTTTGTGATTATTTGTTATATTTTACACGTTATGTTTAGTTTGAGTTCTGTGCACTTTATTCGTCATTAAAGTCCAGTACAAAGCTCTCGGCTCTGCGTTGGCGTCCAGCCCACAACACCACACCGTGACAGAAATGTTCATAAAAAACATTGTTTTCGGATTTTTTGTGACACTGCTGGTTCCTCCTTTTATATCAAGCTTAGTTTTTTAGAAAAAAAATGGCATAGTGCAGATTGCAAACTGATTTTAATATCAAGATTTTATTTCTAGAATAACCCACCCCAGTTGCTTTTTTTGGAGATACTGAGTTTTGAATCAACAGTAATGATAGCACTGTCTCTCTATACAAGGCCCAATTCATGTTAATCTTCTTGTCCAGATTATTCTGACCAACATTAAAACGCAACCTGAGCTCCTCTTAATTTGAAGGGTGCCTAGAAAATCCAAACTGAATAATCAATAATGTATGCAGAAAAGACAAAAATGGGACAGTCTTAAGGTAAAGACACAAACATCCCTCTTCTGAGTTGGAGGTGCTGTGCAAACTGCAAAACCCCTGTTAATGCCACATGCAGTGTAGCAGCTAATGTTTAGTCTGCTGCTTGAATCTGTCAAAGCCAAAACTCAGCAGCATAAGAGAACAGACTCAGTAGGAGGTGCTCTGCCCATCTACAGCACGTTACTGGTGAAATAAGGCTTAGAAAGCCTTTGGCATGGATGAAAAAAGACCAGGTCTGTGGCAAACCGTTTGCAGAGTAGTGATGCATGGTGGTCATGTAAATGAGCTATTTACAGGGTTAAATCCACAAAGCCAGTCATGACTAGGAGCATCTATGGAAGAAACAATGAACCGCAGTAAGGCAGGGGGAAGAGAGTTGTCGGGGGGGGGGGGGGGGCACTGCCACTAGACCGTTATGAAAAGGTAGGGAGAAGTGTACATATAAATGAACCTCAAACAACAAAACAGCAAGCTGTACTTCATTTATTCCACCCAAGTTTGTGGACTATTTATATCTACAAATACCACAGCACTGAGGTGTGCATGAGGTGAATCCTATCAGATGACAGAAATGCCTCAGCAAGAACCAATTTCTCTCCTATTCCAGGGGGCGATCCCTTTAGATGGCTATAGATAGGCTGAACCTCCTCAAATCCACTCTGTTAGCTTCTCCATAGTCCTGACCAGGGCTTAAATTAGGCTATCTGTCTTCCATGTGGGCAGTCAGCAGCAAAGTCCAGTTTGACAGCAGATTACCAAATAGGCACTTTAAAATTGGCACAAGGACCTCCTGCAGGTCCACTCTTAACCCAGACAACAACAACAATTACTGATACACTTTGGTCTAACTTGCATTTAAAATGAACTCCTGAAGCAATATTAAAGCATGTAACTCTTTTTTCTATGCAAATCCCACGTCATTGCTAGTCTGAGTAATGGCTGGTGGCCTGTTTTGTCTTCACGAAAAAAATAAAAAAGAAAATAATTAAAAAAGAAAAAAAGAAAAAAAAACCCTTCAGGGCAGCAAAAGTACTAAAATGCTGTGTGAAAATTTTACACAGTAATAATTTGTTTTTGAGGTCAAAATTATTCACTCATTTGATCTCAATCGCAGATCCTGAGTAGGACTGTGGAAGGTGCTGGAACCGCATCTCCTATCCTGGGTGCATTGCTGCAATGCTGTGATTAAACAAAAATGGAATAGTTTAAAAAAATAATCAATGGGAGGAACAAACCTAGACAAACAATTTTCATACAGACAGTGTCGTGACATGTTTTTATGTGATTCCTTCTTAAGGTTTATAGAAGACAAACCTAAAAACTAAGCATCAAACCAGAACTTTTAAATACTCTTGTGGATTTTTGATAATTTATCACTTGTTATCCCTGTCCAGGGTGTGTCCCCGTCCTTCGCCCTGTGTGAGCTGGGATGGACTCCAGCACCCCCCTAATTAGGACAAGCGGCCCAGAAAATGACTGACTGACTGACTTATCAAAAAGCCAGGAGAAAATGGTTACTACTCTATGAATGCTGTTTTTAAAGTATCTAACAATTATTTATTAAACTTGCATCTTTTGTAGAAAAGGCCATTTTTACAATAGTTTTAGAAAATCTGGGTATATTTTTGTGTTCTGATGCAAGTAAAATAGAAACCTATAGGAACTAGCTTTATTATACAGTACTGTGCAAAGGTTTTAGGCAGGTGTGAAAAAATGCTGTAAACAAAGAATGCTTTCAGAAATATAAATAATGATTGTTTTTTTTTTATCAATTTATTAAATGCAAAGTGAGCAAACAAAAGAAAAATCTAAATCAAATCAATGTTTGGTTTTACTACCTTTTGCCTTCCAACCAGCATCAATTCTTATAGGTACACTTGCACAAAGTCAGGGATTTTGTAGGATTATAGTCGGTGTATGATCAATCAATTTCACCAGACAGGTGCTGATGACCATCAATGTTACACGTAGGTTGAAACACAGTCATGTTTGGAACAACCTACCAGCCGAGTTCCTTCAAAAACTGTGTGTACCTAGAAGAACTGATGCTGTTTTGAAGGCAAAGGGTGGTCACACCAAATATTGATTTGATTTAGATTTATCTTTTGTTCATTCACTGCATTTTGTTGATTGATGAAAATAAATGATTAACACTTCAATTTTTGAAAACATTTTGTTTACAGCATTTTTTCACACCTGCCTAAAACTTTTGCACAGTACTGTATGTATTATTTTAACAATACTATATAATCATATCATTTAAAGGCATTTGATAATTAATGTGTTATAATTCAGGCTTCAAAGCATTATAAATTCCTACATTTAGTTTACTGAGTAATTATAGGAATTTATAATTTAATTTAGGCAGTAATTCAATACCTTGTTTAACATCACATCATACGGACAAAATGTATTATTACAAATATGATATATATTCCGAGTAACACCCTTCCATTATTGAAAATATATTATAGAATGAGTGATCGTGTGCATTTCTTTGAGATCAGTACTGCTAAGACTAATTAATTCAAAATATCAATTAAGTAGCTATACTGTTTAATATTAGTTGGCACAATAACACTTTTGCACATCTGAGTGCCTGGAACAAGTGCAGAAGAGGATTATAGGATCATCTCGCTTTACACAGGACTAGCTGTAACATTTTCAAAAGATTCAGTGGGTAAAGTGATAAACGTGAAGTGACAGAATTTTTGTCACAAACAAGAACTGTTAATAGTCCAAAAAGGAAGAAACACTTCTGTGAAAAAGCTGGGGAAACTTTTCCATGAAAAAGCATGGGATTTTTGGAAATATTCCAAGTTGGAAATTTAACAGGAATATATGGAAATTAACAGACAAATAAAAAAGTGTTTTGCCATAAGCCAACATACATACAAATTTTTTTTTTAATTGCATTTTTGACATTGATATATTAATGAGTACTTTGATAGATTCTTTCAGTAAACAAAAATCTCAAACGCTGAACCAAATAAATACATTTCCTATGATCCCTCCAAAAAAAGTGCCAAAAGTACCAACATGTTAAATGAAAGCAAACAAAACATAAATGGAGTTACCTGGCTTATTTAGCATATCTGATTTACTGGCTAGCTAGCTAGCAACATTTGGATTTAGTTTTTGTTACATTTTAATGCCATAGATATCCCTGGATTCTCATTAAAATTATTCTGCTTGATAGAGTCCTTGGGCTCAAACTAAGCAATCTGGCTTAAGCAGTCCTTTGCTAGTGCATGCTTGTATTTGTTCCTACTATCTGGAACTGATGGCTAAATGAATTGTGGTTGTATGACAGGAAAAATAAAAATGACAAAGCTCAGGATTGCACATTGTGTTAATGAAGTCAATCATTGTCAGTAAATCCTATTGTTTAACTAATAATAACAACAACAACAACAACAACAACAACAAAATAACTGGTTAAATCTGACAGAAATTGAGCCTTACATAATAATTTAAATCACATTTACACAATAAAAATGTCTTATTTTGTAATAAGCAACGGTTCACTTTACACTGGATTTATGTTTAATTTATGATTTATCTTTGACAAATAGTTTTGTTTACATAATATTACAAAACTATATACACAAAGCAAAATGTAGTTTTATTTTTTTCTTTCAAAATTAGATCACAGTAATTAAAAAAAAATTTAAGCCAAAAAAAAAAAAAAAACTATAGTTTTAAAATAGCTTTTCAACAAGCAGAGTAAACTATATAAAATAATATTTATTTTGCTTTGATAAATTACATCAAATTTCATTCAATATGTCTTCCTAAGCATATTGGAACCCTCCGTTCTGAAAGAATATGAAGTATTTACAGTGCTTAATTAGTCCTGTGTAATTAAATTTCATGCAGAGCAGTGAAACACTAGATCATTTTACATGGTATTTTTGAAAATGTGGCATTGCTGGTTCTTTTTGTCTGTTCTTACTTACAAAGAAAAGTACAGTATACACAACTGAATTTCTCTGCCTATTACAGTGAAATGCTACTGAAGAATAATGAATAAACATTGTTCTATGTATTCATGTGCATTTAAGATGCTTTTGCTGTCAGTTACTTCTAAGGGTAAACTCTTATAAAACCTACATCTCATCACCCTGCCATATGCTAAATAAAATGTCACTTGCACAGCTCCATTATAAATAGCCCTATTGTTTTAATTGTATAAACTGTAAATTACGTATGTTCATATATACCCCCACTGCCCATTTTTTGTTTACATGTATAATCGAAACATTGTTAATAACAATGAAATAATATCTGAAATAAATTAATATCTGAAATAAATTAACTGCTAACAGATGCAAATGCACTCAGGTATACACACAGTTGTAAAAGAAAATATATTCTGCCATATGGACCAGTTCTAATGCTCATTTTATGCCTTTAAAAGTGAAGTCAAAAAGTGAAAGTGACAACTTGTCATTGTGAAACACAGCACAACACACAGTGAATCACAACAATATGCAGCCTCTGCATTTAACCCATACACATGTGCAGCGACGGGCAGCTACTTAAGGTGCCTCAGGGCAACCTACTGGTCTGGGATTCAAACTGAAGACCTTCCGATGCTGGGGCCAACTCCCTAACCACTAGGGCACCCCTGTGCCAAACAACCTCTGCTTTTCATCCATACACATGTGAAGCAGGGGCCAGCAACTTAAAGTGCCCGGGGTGCATTGCAGGGGATGGTACCTTACTCAGGGGTACCTCAGGGCAACCTACTTGTCTGGGATTCAAACCTAAGATCTTCTGAGCCTGGGGCCTATTCCCTAACCACTATGCCTCCACTGCCCCACTAACAAGGTAAGTTAAATGACTGCAGAAACCAAGTAGTAAGTTTACGTAATGCTAAAGGTTTTCTTTTGGGCATTTTACATCTAAACATCATGTTTACTTCAGTTCTACCCATTTTTGTAAAATAATATCAGACCACTAAAATCCTCATAATTTAGCAATATCCCAAAGCATTGACTCGTGGAGTGCCATAAAAAAGGTAGCCAACCAGACCACATACACACACCAGTATGGTAATTTTGGGTGAGAAGTAAAGATGATTAATGCTGTTACACATATGAATAGCATGTTTTTATTGGGGGTTTTTTGTTGTTGTTTTTTTTGTTGTTGAACCGCCTCACTCACATTTTTGCAGCACTTATTATAGTTTAGAATGAATTATACTTTTATCTTGATTCATGGTTTTTCCTATGTTTTTATATTCTTAACACTTGCCATGAACTAACAGCAGCCAACACTAGCCTGTCAGTACTCATACAAGAGGTGATATAGGCCAACATGTTTTAAATAATTTTGTGCTTCATAGAACAGAAAAACCCATTAGCAGTCCATGGTCAAGTGCCTGAGACCATCTGCACTATTAAATCATCAACGCCAAAAAATATCAGTGCTTTATCAGTTTAAGATACCAATAAACATGGTTAAACCTATAGGTCAGCTGGGCCCTAAAGTCTATTTGTTGCTTACCTTCCATTACATAAACAAGGGACCCTACATCTCCTTCTTTAATGATGCAGCTTTCCTTCTCATATTCCACTGGGTACATGCAATCTACTATCTCCTGGATTTGAGAAAGCTCCAGGTTCTTCATGAAGTCATTATCCAGGATGGCCTCCTTGATTAACTCCTTGGACCTGTGGATGAAATGGAAAGGATTAGAAAGTCTTTTTTCTTTTATTACCACCTCAGACATGCAATGAAAGTCCATTCAAATGAAGAAGAATACAAATGACACTCAGGGGGCTTCACTGATATTAACCCAGTTTCTCTAATGGAATGCAAGGCTTCTCTAAACTATGCCAGATAAGATGCTTCACATCATGACCTGAAAAAAGAAATTTTTTTTCAAAGGCTTAAAGAATCTTCTTGCAATGCTTCCATTAAAAATGGTTTCCAAGGCAAGAAAAGCATCATAGAGCATCCACCTTACAGCATCTGAGTGTGAATGTAATCTACGATGCCTCATCAGTGAATGAATCATCCTTTATAAAGTGGGGCAGTGCTAAATAACCTCACTGGTATTGATTGAGGGCCATGCAGCCTTGTTTAATTGCACTTCAGAAGACCTTGCCATTACTGCAAAGCAGACAATGCATTCAGAGTTGGCTTGTCAGGAGCTGTGATTTAGTCCATGCTCCAGTTGACTTTAATTACCTTATTATGCCAATAACACAAGAGACTCTCTGCCTGTTTGAGAGAAATCAAACCCTCATAATCTGAAATTATGTTGTTCTGTAAATGGAACATCTCCTTGACTGAAACGAAAGCATGGTCTATACCTTGGGTAAAAGAGATATGGGATGATGCCAATAATGAAGTTTAACTTTTTTGAGTTTAAAAACAAAGTCATTGAAAGAAAGGTTCAAAATCATATATATTTGGTGTCTTAAGTAACCTTCTATCTACTGTATAATCTACTGTATATTTATGCAAATATATATTTATATGGCAACAAGTTATTTAACCCTAACTGATGCAGTGAGTAGCTTCTCATTACTTAAACAACCATGTCAGAAGACACATCCTGTGAGTAGGAAAGATGTTCATCTGTTTCAGAAGGGTCAAATTATTTGCATGCATCAAGCAAAGAAAACATCAAGGAGTTGCTGAAACTACTAAAATTATTGTTATGAACTGTCAATGCAGTAGTAAAAACTGGTAGGATGATGAGGAACCATCATTTCGCAGAACAAATGTCGAAAAAATCTCAAATTTGCGCACTGGTTCAACACTTCCATCTTCTCTGAATCTTGGTAAAAAATTAATGCAACTCTGGATGAAATTAATGTTGTGATATTGCAGAAGCTTATCGAAATGATGCCACAGCAAATGCATGCCGTAATCAAAGCTAAAGGCAGTCAAAGGAAATATTAGAGAGTGTGAATTTTTTTAATACTATGAAAATACATTATATTCAGGGTGTGATTAAGAACATGTGATATGCTCCATTATTAGCATCATACTTACATGTTTCTTGTCCAATTACTTTATCAAGAAATGAAAATTTGACTTGATATGCTAAGAATTAATGACCAATAAGACCTACAGGCCTGGCCTGTGAATTCGAACACTGTTATTGTAAAGGAAACACGCAATGGTGCTTACAAGCCACAATTATAGATTGTATTACAGTGTATTGTACTAACTCCTATTAAGAAAAGCAAAAATTTCACTCATATGCTCCATTTAAATGCGTTGCAAATGTGGTCACAGATAATTTATAAAGACTAGCTTTAAGTCCGCACCATATTGTGAGCGGCATATTGTATATTCATTTCAACATCACCTTTGTCTTGGTGAGATTACACTTTAAAATCCAGCTCAGATAATCAACTAGAGAGGCTGTATAAGTGCTGTGATGATTTATGACTACTCTTTATCCAGGGCAAATTTCAACTCATTCGTCTGCTCTTCTATGTTTCTGAGATTGTAAGATACCAACGATACTTGTGAATACTTGTACCCTTCACTTAACAATTTAATATTTATTTAATCCCTGATGGTCATTCTGGCTCAACTCAGCAAATGGTCCACACTCAATCATGTCATGATTGAACCTTTTTGTGGAAATCTGTTTTTGCTCAATATTTAACAAAACTTAAAATTTCTCTATTCTATCTCATATAGTTTAGGAAGAAAGAATTTAAAGAGATGATTCCCTTGTTCCCAAAAAACTTTGTCAACCTTTTTTCAAAATGCATGTGCATCTTTGTAACAGCAACATCTAGAAACCTCAAAAAAGTGGAATATGGAAAAACAAATCTTTGGCCTTATTCTAAATATGTATGTATTTAGATTGCAAGCATGAAACAGTTTAATCTTTCAGTTCTATTAAATTTTATTCCATTAAAAACTTTCTCAGTGGGGCAGTGGTGGCCTAGTGGTTAGGCGTTGCTTTTGTTACCCAAGTCCTACCCCCACCTCAGATACTCTGATCAGATGCTAATCACAGTATAAAGACCACTCTGCTCTGAATAGGTACAAAGCTGCCTTCCAGGTGTCAATTCTCTGCTTCAGGACTGTTCTGAGCCACACTCAGCACATGGGCCCCTCAGGGCACAGCCCTCTGCAGTTCACAGTGAAGAACCATTACTGTGCAGAAATCACACACCAAATTCACAACCATGGGGGGTCTGATCAGTGGAAGAGATGAGCTCACTAGTACAGAGCCAACAACTGTTTCTTAATGTTGACAAAACTAAACAGATGATTGTTGGCTTCAAGGGGTCACACTGTCATCACTCTCCACTGAGCATTAACAACCCTGTGAAGTCACAGAGCATCTCAGCACCAGCTTCATCACCAGGATCATCAACATTCTGTATTCAGGCTAGAAAACTGTATTATAGGATTGTTTGTTTTCATGGGGGCAGTGGTGGCCTAGTGGTTAGGGCGTTGGTCGCATGATTGGAGGATTGGGGTTCAAACCCCTTCACGATTGGTTGCCCTGAGGTACCCTTGAGCAAGGTGCCGTCCCTGTCATGCTCCCCTCCCTGCGATGGGCTGGTGACCTGGCTTTGAGTGTGTCCCCTGTGGCCAGGCTGGGATGGACTCCAGAACCTGTATTCCACTTGGGACAAGCATGAAAATGATTGAATGTTTTCACATTGTGTGTAGTACTTTCTGCAGTGTCATTTTTCTTCTGCCTTCTGTGTAGCGCTGTGTTCCTGGAGAAATGTTATTTTGTTTCACTGTGTACCATGTATATGGTTGAAACAGCAATTAAGAACAGTAAATCCCATCCACATTTTACTATTGATTATAATTGAAATAATACTCTTGTCAATAAACAATTACACAAACAACTAGAAAATAAAAGCAGAACATTGAGTTGGTCCAAGTTTTTCGCACAATCATTGCCAATTAAGAAGTTCAGTGAGCATTAAGACTGCATGCAGATGAAGTCACTAGACAATAATGCTGCCTTATTCATGTACACAATACAAACTACAATTACTTTGTGAAGAAAATTAATAAAAATATATAGATTTATTATTAAACATTAAGTGCATTAATTATTAATGAATTATTGATTCTTACATTTTCTTATCATGGTTGTTCTAAAATTGTACAAATCTTTTACCTGAAAATCTACTGTATGTTATGCAAATATATATTTATATGGCAACAAGTTATTTAACCTAACTGATGCAGTGAGTAGCTTCTCATTACTTAAACAACCATGTCAGAAGACACATCCTGTGGTCGCGGAAAAGATGTTCATCTGTTTCAGAAGGGTCAAATTATTTGCATGCATCAAGCAAAGAAAACATTTGGAGATGCTGAAACTACTAAAATTGTGTTAGAACTGTCCAATGCATTATAAAAACCGAAGGATAGTGGGGAACCATCATTTCATTAGAACAAATGTGAAAAAATCTCAAATTTGCGCACTGGTTCAACTCTTCCATCTTCTCTACAAGATCTTGGCAATAAAATTATGCAACTCTGGATGGAAATTAATGTTGTGATATTGCAGAAGCTTATCGAAATGATGCCACAGCAAATGCATGCCTTCAATCAAAGCTAAAGGCAGTCCAACGAAATATTAGAAACGTGTGAATTTTTAATACTGTAAAATACATTATATTCAGGGTGTGATTAAGAACATGTGATATGCTCCATTATTATATCATACTTGTGTTCTTGTCCAATTGCACTTTATCAGAAATGAAAATTTGACTTGATATGCTAAATTAATGACCAATAAGACCTACAGGCCTGGCCTGTGAATTCAGACTATTCTGTTATTGTAAAGGAAACACGCAATGGTGCTACAAGCCACAATTATAGATTGTATTACAGTGTATTATTTTAACTCACAATATTAAAGCCAAAGAATTTCCTCATATGCTCCATTTAGATGCGTTGCAAATGTGGTCACAGATAATTTATAAGACTGACTTTAAGTAATACCATATTGTGACGACATATTGTATATTCATATTTCTTTTATCACCTTTGTCTTGGTGAGATTACACTTTAAATCCCAGCTCAGATAATCAACTAGAGAGGCTGTATAAGTGCTTATTGATGATTTATGAAGCCTCTTTATCAGAGCAAATTTCAACTCATTAAGTCTTGCTCTTCTATGTTCTGAGATTGTAAGATACCAACTTGATACTTGTATAATCTCAAAACATTTAGCGTGAAAACATTTTGGGAAAATATATCAAATTTGTAGAGAAAAAAAAAAAAAAAAAAGTGTTCACATCAGTACTGACTTTGGCTAGACTAGAAATTAAGAAAATACTTGTCATAAATGTATAAAATGGCTGTTTTACTTAATTGCAACTTATCAGATGTATGCTATGTGAGGAAAAAAATAAAACAATTTTTTGCTGTTTTATCCAGAACTGTTTTGAATCATAACCATGTAAAGTTAATTTATAGTGCAGCATTTCAAAACCATTTATCAGCATTCACCAAACCGCTGCATGATTTAGTTCCATCTAATCAATTCAACTAAATGGAAATATTGAAAACCATTGGAATTCCCCTGTAAAGTTAAGTCAACTTCCTTTATATAGCGCTTTTTGCAACTGTTGTCACAAAGCAGCTTTACAGAATCCGGGTCCAAGCGCCAACTGGGTAAGCTGAGGGCGACAGAGGCTAGGAAAAACGACCAAAAAATGAGGAAGAAACCTTGGGAGAAACCAAGACCCAAAAGGGGAACCCATCCTCCTTTGGTCAATACCTGAAATAAAAAGGAAAGAAAGAAAAAGAAGGACCCTGTATAGTGATCATTTCCAGTAAGCATGAGTTACAGTAAAAGTAAAAAAGCCCATTGGTGATTGTAAATGGAGGTTCATAAGTTAATGGTGGTAGCTCTGTTTGAATGGGGGAAGCTTTAATCTTTATGGCAGCAGCTCCTGCAAGAGAGCCAGTCTGATGTAGCTGATCTGAAGTTCAGGTCGGGAGAAAAATGTGATGATAGTAGTTTCACCAACTTGGTGTAGTAACTGGTATGGAATTCAGGAGACCCTAATGGAGATCGATGGACTTGCTTTACAGAAAAACCTAAAAACTGTCCACCACACAGGTGGTGGACAGCTGCCCATCTTAACCAAAGAGAAAGGAATTAGATCTGTTTTTAACTCTTTGTACAGACCGTGAGTTTAAAGAATGCAGTAATGTGACTCCGGCAAACTCGCTATTACAACCTGACTAAAAAGGACAGATCCAGGGGTTTTACAAACACGAGAGCACCCTGTGGTGCCCCCCCACACCACCCTCAACAAACGTGAATTTTCAGATATGTCTGGGCCAGGTTTGTCCCTGAGTTTTAGTTTTGATTTTGTTTTGGATCTCTGGGCAAACAATGGATAATGAAATCCACCAGCCCGTCTGGGCCTTGGTTTGTCCCAGAGTTTTTTGAGCACAAGTTTATGAGTGTGAGATTGGTGGGCCGGCAGCACCAACATCCCAGTTTACAGTTATTCTCTGTATCCCTGAATGCCTGGATCTGCACCTCTGATCTAACAGGAAAATTAATTACTAAAAGACTAAACAAGTAAGTAATTAGTCTGGACTTAAATATAGTGTGTACTGTGTGTCTGTAATATTATAAAGTGTAACTGTATTACATGGAAACACACATATCTGATCCAACTCATTAACAACAGTCAATACAGAAGAATTAATCAAGATATCCTCAACTAATACACTAGTGGTGGGCCACATGCCAAATATACAATCACTATTTTCACAATAAACAATAGGTCACAGAAGGCACCAGTAGCTCAAAAGTAGTTTTTCAGTAGTTTTTCCATCAACATCTTCAACTCCGCACTAAATTCATCATATAGGACTAATAATGCTCTCTTTGAAAAGAAACATGTAGGTGGTCAGTGTTCTTTAACTTTGACTATCACATTAATCTCAGAAAAATAATATGATGTAATTTTATCACAATAATAATAATAATAATAATAATAATAATAATAATAATAATAAAATACAACATACTGCCCAGCCCTATAATACACAGACACAATATTAACAGTATAATTTCAATTGGCCCCTCAGTTCCTCTTCTTCAATCAAGAAGAAACACTTCAGACAAACATCCATGCACTAGTTCTCAATAACCACCAAGATGAGCTCTTATAATAGATATACTGGTGCTTCATTAGGCTTTTGCAAAGGCTAAAGGCTCAATTTCCTCCTGTTGTTCATTAGCGAGATCAGAAGGGTTGACACACCAGAGCGCCAAAGTGTTTCTTTGGGCTGACAACCCCAGGTGGCGGATAAATTTAAAGACATGCCTCACATAAGGCCATCTATATCCACTTTGAAGAAGGTGAACACAGCGAAGCAAAGGAAATGCCACCTCTAGTTCTCATCAAATTGAATCAGAGCCTTTGATATGAGGGGACATCATTATAGCATCCTGGCAGCCAGCTTGGAGGAATGCTGATGTGATATTTAGCCAGATGGCGCTTGGCTTTGTTAACCCAAGATGAATAACCCTCAGATAATCTGGCATCTACTGTAGGTCAGTCACTGAGAATTCACACTGCAATCATCTTCCCCTGCCTGGCCATCCAGCGTCTTTGCAGGATGTAGTTTATAGTGTATTTCTTAGCCTCCCCTTCAGTCTTTTGTTTAAAAAAGATTTATGTCTGGAAGGCCTGGTAGTACAACTCAGAGCAACTGCCTTAAAAGGAAAAAGTATGCTCTCAGGGATGGATACATTCCGGGGGGGAAAAAAAAAAAAACCTTTACAGGGGCCTCAGACAGAGATACAACAATGCCCTTACCCAAAGTCCAAAGCCCATAATGATTTTAAATGACTCAAACATCATAATTAGTTTTGGATTATATTTAAAGGTTTTCTCAATGCCTTCCTTTAAGTTCAAGTACTTACTCTGTCTAGGTGGGCCTGGTTAAGACCAAAGTATTTCTCTCATATTAAAGCTACTGGAGTTTGTTTTGAAATGTGCCTATCAACAATTTTCCAGGTGCCTTTATTTTCAGTGTAACCCACTACACATGGGATCTCTGGTATATCAATGTCACATTGTAGAGAAAGAAATGTAACTTGACAAAATGTAACAATGCCCATAATAAAGCAAAGGAAATACAATGGAAGGTTTTTGCATGCATTTTCATCTGAGACCATCCCTTGAGTACCCCAGATAAGCTACAAAACAAGTGTCTCTGCCATACTTGCTTCAGGCACAGCAACCTGATGCTGTGACACCAGCCAGTGAGGAATATTCTCATTTTTACAGCCCACATGATTTCAAGAATAGTTTCAAACATAGATAATGGCTGGCCTTGCCACAAACCTTTACAAATACTGGTAATATATTGGAGGATAAGGAGCAGCCTCTCTGTAATTAATTCTAACACACAAAAAAGCCAAGTGAACATAATCTTCCACAAATAAATCACATTTGTTTCTACAGTTGTATGTAAAGGTTTGGGCACCTCTGCTGAATGTTTTGTGGAAAATGAGTACATCTCAACATGATGACTGCACATTTTAATGAACAAATACAGTTAATTTGCTGAATTTAACATGGTTGGAAGAAAAATAAATAGAAAATGTGGCCTGTGAAAAAGTAATGGCACAAGTTCATTTTGGAAATTGCTACTATTTTGCTCTATTAAGAAATGTTAAAAAACCTTTGCACACTTCACGCATTTTGCGCATACTAGATTCAAGAGAGGAAAAATGAACCACTTTAAGGAATTAAATGCAAACAGATCTTGCTATGGCACCAGTGTGTTTGTATTCATATAAGTTCTACGAATATAACTGTAGTCTTTAGGGTGCAAACGCAGTCAATGGGTGGTAGCTTCAAGGGAAAATTTGTGAAATTTGGAGTACATACTTGTTCCAGTTTCCATGCAATAATATTTTACTTCTTTGAGCCATACATCTCCAAACATATCCTAGACCCCTGAGAAAGTTATTGTCACTAGGTACACATGCACATTTTAAGAGCATACATTTCCATTCTTTGTGCATTGGAGGACTAAACTTTACCAGAATACATCTGATGCTGTGCATCTAAACCACAGTAAGTCCATACACTTTGTCACACTGCCTAAGTTTTTAAGACTGCTAATTAAATCCCCTAACATTTTACTCCATTAATTTCTGCACAATTTTGTCTTGCTGACTCTGACATTAGAGAATACTGCATTTTCAAAAATATCTGAAAGTTTTCTCTAGCTGCTGTACTCTGAGCAATTTGTATTTGAGACTGTTATTCCCAAAGGGGAAGTGCAGGTTTCCCTTAACTGAAGACAAGTGAAGAAAGGATTAAACACTTAAATTAACACTTAAGTACAAAACATCTGCTTAAACGTAGTGAAGTTATCTAATTGTTGCATGGTTTACCTTCCTTGCAAATCTGCACTTTTACTTCCATGCCATTTATATAAATTTCAATTTGAAGAGCTGGTTCTTTTAGTGACTACTATTTATATGATTTATGCATACATTCGTTTCACAAATTTTGAAACTGTTGGATGAAGGGAAAGTGAAGTGAAAGTGGCAACTTGTCATTGTGAAACACAGCATAACACACAGTGAACCACAATTAAATACACCCTCTGCATTTATCCCATACACTTGTGCAGCAGAGGGCAGCTATTAAAAGCACCCGGGGAGCAGTGACAGGGAAGATACTTTGCTCAAGGGTACCTCAGGGCAACCTACTGGTCTGGGATTTGAATCCCACAACCTTCCAATCCTGGGGCCATCTCCCTAACCACTAGGCCACCACTACCCCAATTTTCTACATTTTCTAACTTTAATACACAAAACTCAACCACCAAACATAGCTGAAATGGCATTCTTGACAGTTTGGCATACACAACAGAAGCAAAGGCTGGTCGATTTGCCTTAACTACTGCGCTCACATAGAACCTAGAAATCAAGCTATAGCCACCCAGCAAAATATGAGAAAAACACAACTTTGCATGTCAGAACTGTGTTCTGCAGCAGCCACTGAGAAGCTCTTGCAGTATGTTTGCTTCTGAACTTTAACTTTACCAGATATCTGATCTACTTTAATATAGTAATTTCACTCAAGTACAATAACTGTGGACTGATCACAGTGTATCTACTGTAGACAGTTCCCCAGCTGTGCAATTTATTCAGCATTAAAGCAAACTGTATGCAAGTAACACAAATTAAGAGAGAGAGAGAGAGAAAGAGAAAAATACTACCTAAAATATAAAACTGATGAATGTGCATTACGAGTGGCCGAGCATTACTGTGCAAATGGTGTCCCAGTGGCCAAACGCCTTCTGAGTGAGTGAAAAGTTTTAGTCTAACTTATACACTGCAACTGACTCAGCTGACTCCAGGTTAAGCCTTTATTATTAATTTATATAATTTCAAAGCTTATTATTTAGTTGCTACACCTATGTGCAAAGGTGAGAGACTTAAATGAGGGATCATGAGTTTTTTGGGTTTAAAGTGTTTATGTGAAAGGTGTGGAAAAACTAACCCTTACAGGAGATATTAATAGATTTCATGTCACAAGTCAGCAAAAAAAATACATAAATAAAAAAGACTAATCTTGGGTGTAAAGCAGTGCTACCATGGTGTTGACACAAACAACAGTCAGGCTTAATGATGGTAAAAGTTCTTTGTTTTTTTTTGGTCCAATTTTTCAACCCTTTGAGATGAAAGGTGGGTGACATTTTGTTAAGAAACATTCACTCAGGTGAGCACCTCTGCTGGCACAACTAGGAGTAAGAAAAACTATGCACTGGTAATTAAGACAAACAGTTGAGAAAAACTCAAGGAAACCCAAAAGCTGCAATGAAAAGACATGCTGACTGTCTCAGAGCTGGAGCTCTCTTGCTGTGGTATGTTTATGTGGAGTTCTAGGCTCTTCTTGAGCTCAGAAAGAGCAATGAACTCTAATGTGAAAGATGTCATGAGTGTTAGCGTTTTCAAAATCTGCCCTTTGTTTTAACATTTTCTTGTCAGTACAAACTCTGACTCAGTGTGAAACGCCTTGGGGTACGATGCCCTTCCTCTGGCTTAAAAATAAACTGTCCCAGATAAACTGAATGTTGTTTAGCAGTAGTTTAAAAAAAAAACTAATAAATAAATTAAATTAAATTAATGACCAACTACTTTGTTTCAACATTGCAGTCCTAGTCAGAAAACGTGCCATAAGAAGTTA
The DNA here is from genome assembly GCA_017165825.1 of Hepsetus odoe. NCBI lineage: Eukaryota > Metazoa > Chordata > Actinopteri > Characiformes > Hepsetidae > Hepsetus > Hepsetus odoe. Next base: position 20,749,670 of record CM029378.1, read on the forward strand.
CACAAACCCACATGGTCATTCTTGTTTCCTCAATGAAACATTTTTGCACTTTTCTTATATATTATTTTCTTACATAAAAAAATTCACCTTATGTCTTATTGTCTGACTGGAGACATATTCCTCCCTACAGAAGCTCTTTTTCACTCATTTTCTTTGTGCAAATTGTCCTGATTAGGGTTGTAGGGGATGCTGGAGTCTATACCAGCTCTCACAGGGCAAAAGGAAACATGCTGGATGGGTCGCTAGCCCATCACAGGTCAGACACACACACACACACACGCACCTGCGGCCAAATTATTATCTCCAATCCACCTGGCATGCATATCTTTAGAAGGTGGGAGGAAACCAGAGCATCCAGAGGAAACTCACATGGACACAGTGAGAACCTTGACTCGCCTCGCCTGGTAATTGAACCTAGGACATTATTCCTGCGAGGCGACAGTGCTACCTTGCTGCCGACCACAGAAGCTTTTTTTTTCTTCTTTCAACTGAAATATCCTGCCACTAGAATACTATCTAACACAGTAGTGTCTTACGCGTAGTACTGTCATAGACTTTTTGTTCCTTTCCAAGCAGGTACATGGACTGTACATTATCCCTGAGCCATTTCTATCCAAATGGTGTTGAAGTGACCAAACACTTTCAGGGTCAGATCACAATATTCTTTTCAATCTAATTTGTTGACCGACGCTGTCTCAGAATGTAAGGATAAGTCTTTATTACTCTAGATTTTAGCTAGATTTTAAGTTTTCGATTAGTATATGCAAAAGAGAGAGACTGAAGTGAGGGCTTTGGGTGTGATGTGAAAGGTGTGAATCCTTCATGGAGCAACATCAAAAGACAAATCTTGGCCACCATGGCGCGCGCACACACAGACAGGACACACTACAGAGACCTACTCTGCACTCTTTGGGTAGAAGGGAAGCGTAACGTGACTGAGGTCTTGGATGTCCAGGGCTGTGGGCTCGGCGGAGATCGCCTGCCTTTTGGTCCTCTGCTGCTCCTGGAGCGCGCAGGCAGGCTTGTGGACCTGTTGAGTGGCCGGGCGGATCACGGAGCGGTATTTGTCTAGCTCGTTCTGGAGCTTCTGGATGAGCTCGTCCTTCTGGTCGAGCTCCAGCTCCAGCTCATCGATGAGCGCGTCTCTTTGACGCAGCTCCTCGATCTTCTCCTGTAGCGCGTACTGGAGGTCCCGCAAAGTGCCCATAGCGTCCGCCTCTGCGTCGAAACCGCGATAGAAAGAAAACGCACAACCCGCTTCAATCGCACTACGAGGGAGACGAGCCTGAGGACAAACAGCTAACAAAGAACCGAGTGCAAAACGGCTGCTCGCACATCGCGGTCGCAGTGCCAAGTTTCTCCTACAGCCGCGCCGCCGGCACAAACATGCCGAGACACTTCGAGTAACAAGTAGTTGGAAGGCGGGCTTTTGCTTCCCTCCTACACTGTCAAGCTCCACCCTCGTCGTAACTTGATTGGCTACGAGGATCAGCACACCAATCCTGGAGCAGGAGGGCGTGACTTTTCCCAAATGGGGGCAAATCTTAAACTGTCTGGAACACCTGTTTAAATTCCTGTGCCACAATGCAGAAAATCAATATATAATTGAAAAAAAAAAGGCAAAAATTATTTTCCTTTTATTTTATATACGTATCTGGTATTTTGTATGTTTTTATTTTCTTTTATTATATATGTTTATCTGGTCTTGTCTGAAAGTCTTGTTTGGGGGCTTAATGGTTATTGACTAGGTGTTCGGAATGTAATGGGTTCAAATCCCTGACCAGCCAAAGCCACCCTTGAGTACCCTCAACACTGATCCCCGAGTGCTGAATGTAAGGCTGCTTGCTTCTTCACTGTGTGTACGGGTTAAATTCAGAGGAAGCATTTTGTTGTGCAGTTTTTTTGCTTTGATTTTTTCACATTTTTCATATTTTGATTTTACTGTAAATATTTACTCAGATAATGACACTAGTTTTTCCTCATTTACTCAAAGTTATCTTTCCTGTAGCCTTACACGTCATTGAGCTTTTCATTGTTGGTTTAATGAGCTCTAAAAAATGGTTTTGCCAAAAAATGCAGAATGTGGCGACGCAAGTGATTATGGCTAATGACTTCACTGACCTCCACTGGCTATCCATGGCCATGCCAATCATCCATCCATTATCTGCCGCTTGTCCCAAATGGGGTCGCGGGGGAGTGCTGGTGTCCAACCCAGCGCACACAGGGCGAGGACGGGGGACGCACCCTGGACAGGTCGCCAGCCCATTGCAGGCCATGCCAATCAAATTTAACTCATTTAACCTACTCAGTGACTTCTGGATCTGCTTCTAGCAGCTTAAACTGCTCCTTAGATCTTAGAGTATACTCTTTCACATTCATTACATCTCTCCAAGGAACATTATCTAGCATTGCCATCTCTTCACACAAGTCAGTCTCAGTCCAGATTGTTCTCATCCTATTATCCCGATGGAGAACTGAGCTACAAATACTCTCAGAGCAGGTGAGTCCCTCTCATCCCTTAGGGAGATCTTGAAGATGCATCCCTTCTGAGAGCTCCTCCTCTGCTAACACCTGTTCAACACAACTGACTCGCACTTACCACTGCAAATGTCTAGCTCTGACACTGTACTGTTATACTGGTTAGTATTTAAAACTCACTCCTCTCATCTCACTGCACTGTGGCATGAATGTTCTTCTTTTGTAAGTAACTTTTGATAAAAGCTTTTGCTAAATGAGTAGATGTAATGTAAATGTAGGTTGTATAGTGAGTAGCGTTCAAACCTGTGACCTTCTGTTCCTGGGGCCTAGTCCCTAACCACTAGGCCACCGCTGCCCCCTGGTTGACCTGTTAAATATAAAAAATATATAAAACTAATAAAAAATTCTGAAGCAGCCATAAAGTGATTGTGTTTTTACACAATGGAATTTGAAAAGTGGATGGCATTTTCCATGTAAAGAAATGTTCCCCTAGATTTTTTACACTTTTACTAAATATGGCTGCAGGAAAGAGGAAGAAAAAACTTTTCACTGGCAATAAAGTTATCAAGACAAATATTAAAATGTTAAATGGCTCACAGCTATAAGTGTGTTTAATTGGATTTCCAGGCTTCTTATGCTAAGAAGGAGCAAAGAAGTAATGGGGAACCTTTAAGTCAAGTTTGATAGTTACACAGAAAGTGGCCACACTTAGTGCACAACTTTTAGACATATAATCTCAAAGAGGGTTCAAAGGCTCCCTCTTGAGGTCAGATAAAAGTATGACAAGTACAATCTACACCAATGAGGTAAAAGCAGCTGATAAAATGTCATACCAATCAGTTAAATGTGAGATTATATATATATATATATATATATATATATATATATATATATATATATATATATATATATATATTTATACATATATATTAGAATAGAGTTTTCAAATCTGTTTTAAAACATTTGCATATATGAAGTCTCCTTTAGCTCATTTCCATCAGCTCTCCACTAGAGGCAAATTTGAATCTTGTCTCATTCATCATGGAGAACAGGCCCAATTAAGGGGCTTTGCCACCCTCACTGAAGACTTACAAGACACACACACACACACATCAAAGCCTCTAAGCCAACCAAGAGGCAATGCAAATGTAGGGAGGACCAGCGGTGTGTGAGCCACGCGGGGGCGCAGGCCACAGGCAGCCCAAGAGCCTTTTATCTGTCCAAGCAAGATAACACACTTTCCATGCTCAAGTGCTTTTCAAGGAGTTTGTTGATTATATAGGGAGATCTAAATTGGAACATGCAGGGCCAGGGGTGGGAGGCAGCATCTGTCAAAAGAGCAAGGTTGTGTATTCAAACACAGCCTTTTTTCTTCATAGACTACAATTTGTTTACTTGTAAAATGACACTGCTTATACTGACAGTTTATTACTAAATCAATTTCAATTAAGTGATCTATGAGAAAATTCCACGCAGGATGGTCCCTAAGTGAGTGTGCAGTGAGATCTTAGCATAAGTCAACGACAGCACATAGCAGCATGATTGCAATATATTCCCAAACACCCAAAGAAACAAAATGATCAATTTCATTTGTATTATGCATTTGTTCACTTCAAATGATTTTTTTTTTCACATTTCCCAGAAAATTGAGACACCAAGCACATTTAAAATACAATGCATGAGCAGTTGCTTTAGAGGAAGCCAATAAGCTTCTGTTGTAAGTGTGGTCAGATGCTGCAGACAAAAACAGGTAAAAAATGCTTGGAATAGAATGTGATTTGTCATTGTATTATGTCTTAAATTAAATCATAGCCTAAACAAAACCCAAATAAATGCCATTCTGATAAACTTAGATAAACTTTATTTAAAATTGGTATTTGTCACTGTGGATCCTTTACATTTCTTAGCTATTGAATGAAAAAACATTTACATTTTATTTATCCCCAACCATGATTTTTAAATTCCATTTAGCCCCAAATATTGTGGTTATTTTTGAGGCCCTTCACATCTCACAATGTTTTAGTGACATCTAGTGGGATACATTCTGTAATCCCACAATTGTCTATGTACCAACAGAAGTTATAGAAGTTACACTTATTCATTAACTGAAAGCTTCAGTTGATTATATAAAGCTACTGTGGAAGCTCAACATGTTCATGCCGCCATCCTTAATATGGCAGCAAGTTCATCTAACATAAAATATTTAACAGGCTGCATTAAAAATTCAGCAAGGTTAGGATGCAGGAGCAATGTGTGTGTGTGTTTGTGTGTGTGTGTGGGCAGGGTAATGAGGAAAGGGCAGGGAGTGGACAAAGACTGCTTTCAGACTGAAAAGAGCATCCATCTGTAGTCTCAGGGCATTGTGCTTTTGCTTATTTGAAGTAAAATTTTGCCTCCAATGACTGAATGATGGATTCAACTGACAAATAATTGGTAATGGGATTTTCCTGCCACCAGTATTTTCTGACAGAAATACCCTGTGCTGACAGACTGGAAGGCTAATCAAGGACACTGTTCTGTCAACTAGCAGCACAAGTGCCACAAATGCAGGTTGAAGTCATTTTAATGGCAACAGTGCCTGAGGTGTTAGATCAACATCCAAGCATTAGCTCAACAAGTCTATAAAAAGGTGAGACATCCTTTTAATACTACGAACCACATTTGTGGAATAGCCTCCCTGAGGGCATCGCAATGTTATTATTAGTAGTATAACTGTTGTTGGTTCTTATTTATCATTATTTTTTATGTTTGTTTTTTTTATTTTGAAGATAATGATTATTATTATGCAAAGCACTTTGTGTTACATTGTGATGCTGCGCACATAAAGATTGGCTGATTGATTCATTCATTCAGTCAGTCAGTCAGTCATTCGTTGATCGATTGATTGATTGATTGATTAAATCAGACGCTTTTGCCATTGTCTTTTGGTATAATTTATAAAATTCTGCAACTTCTGTCATTTCTGCGGGAACATACAATTGACTTAATTTGGCTGGACTGCTGCAGTTTAGGACTAAAACCCCTTTTCATCAGCAGGTAGGAGTTAAAAACCGAGCCTGCAGTAGGCTTCGGCACAGGTTTAGCGGAAGGGAGGAGTGCTAGTATACAAAACACAACCACATGAGCCCGCAGTGCTATTTTCTCTAAAAGAGGAGCGGAGAGCAGCTGGGACTTGCCAGTCGGTCTTGGCGTGTTTCCGAAGTGCCTCGTTGGTCAGCTGCTGGAACGAGGTGTAGGACTGCGGCTCTGCAGAAATGCCCTGAGCCCTCCTCGTCCTGGGTCCCATCATGGAAGCGCTGGGCAGCACCGACTGGCACTTGTGCAGCTTTCTCTTCAGCTCGGCTATCTCCTGCTCCTTTTGGACAAGTCTCGCTTCCATCTCCCGGATCCTCTCCTCCTTCAGCAGCAGCACCTTGGCAAGGTCTTCCTCCAAAGCGCTCATTTTCGGAAAAAAACTTCCGACCCTCCCTCTCCCACAAACAGTCTGAACGGCACTCTTCAATTCTCGCAGGAAAACGAGCACAGGGTTAGTGCAAAGTGATGAGGTTCATCCCGCATTTAGGTAGACTCTCTCTCTCTCTCTCTCTTTCTCTATCTCCCTCTTTCTCGCTCTCTTTCTTTCTGTGTGTGCGTTTCTCTCTCTCTCTCTCTCTCTCTCTCTCTCTCTCTCTCTTTCTCTCTCTCTCTCTCTCTGATCACTCTTCCCAGTCCAAATTTGGCTGAATAAACTATACAGGGAAGCAAAAAAAAAAAAAAATACTAAAAGCTTTCTTTCCGAGCTCTCCTGAAATAGCCAACATTACCATATGATTATGATTGGTGACGTAGTCCCATGTAACTCGACCCAGCACTTAAAGACCATGCAGAGACTGATGGTATAGATGAGTGCAATGCACTGCCTTGCACATTTTAATGTTTCCTTCCTCCTGATTCAGTGCATCAGTTCATTATTGGGAGAACATTACACTGTGTAGGGCAAGAAATGTCTGGCTAGATACTTCCTGTCTAAAGCAATCACTGGCAGCCTCTTCTTTGAGCTTACACACATTCACGGAGTTAAATCTGAAATATAGCTTAAATACCTCTTGAATAATCTTGAAAATATTCATGACCCATTGGATGATGGTTTTATGCACTGGGAGCTCTCAGAAGATAAATCTATCTTGTTCTGTATGTTATGTAGCAGGCACTATGTCCTGACAGCTCAGTTGATGGGATATTTTAAAGTGTCAGGATCACGCAGCTCAACCCAGGAAGATCTGACAGCTCATTATTATAAACTCATCAGTACACTCCTGATCACTACACAGTTTTTCATAGCTGTAATATTTCAGACAAGGGCTGGTTATCATTCCATTCCTTGTTGCTGTGGTAGACTCTGGTGGACCACACTGGTGCCAGCCACAAGGCTGTTTTGTTTCTCATCAAACTGCTATTTTTCTAATGACTGATCGTTGCAAACTGTGACTACTGAGGTCTCATATGACTGCCTAAAGGCCATCCAAAAGTAACTAAAGTTAATCTTTACAAAGCCACTGGTTTGTAATCTGGAAAATGTTACCCCTCCTTGTTCCATTTGACTGCCTAAAATCAGAAGCCATGGCTTGGTGCATAGAACATTGGACATCTGTTACCTGATGATTTTTTAATCATGTATGAGATGAATAATGGAGACTTATAAATGTTCAAAAAAGATGTCAGTAAATGTTTTGATCGTTCTGGTTCAACTCATCAAACTAAATTTGAATTCTCTGGCATTTTGTTTCCCACTGGGTGAAACAAAATGCTTATACCCAGCTTAAATAAATGAAGTTATAATGCGTCCTGATTCCCTTGTAGTAGTTGTGAACTGTAGTGCATGCCACTTGACAGAGAAAGGTACCAATTGTGTTGTACAGTTGTGGGGTATGTAGTAGGGTATGTAAAACTTTATGAGCTAGGGCAGAGAAATGTAAAATTTTTCCTATTGGCCAGGGCACAAGGAATGCCACATAATGGTTTAATTTTGAAATGTTATATACATAATTATTTAATTGAAACATTTATTGAGTTACCCCACACAGTGACCTAGTTATGAATTATTCAAGTATAACTAAGCCATCTAACTTAAGGCATCACCCACTGAGGAGACAGGTATAAGGGACTGCATGCTATCAGTCACTGCAAACTCACCTTAAACTGCTCGTGGTTTAATACTGTGTGACACACTGTATTCCATATAATAAAAAGTAGTGATCAAGTTTAGGCTTTAGCATGGCAATTGAGACAGTTTTTGCTTTGCAACACAAGTTTTGATGTTCCCTGGTTACCAAGTCTCTGGCCTAGCTCTGTTAGTACATCCAGTGGAAAACCAGTGACCAATCAATTAGATTGACCATGTACAAAATTTCAGGTAACTATTGCTTTAAAAAACAACAAAGACCCAATAAACTTTATTATCAGTAAAAATTTAATTATCATCCAGACCTAATGGAGATGTGACCTTATTTTTTTTCTGTTTTTTTTCTGTTTTTTTTCTGTATCTGGTTAGACAGGCCACCCTGACCCCTATTCAGGCCTCGTCTCATTCACATGGAGACAATCCTGCTGCAATTCATAAAAATTGAGAGTGGCTTGTTTCTCACATCTAATGAAAGTTTGTGTGTGTGTGTGTGTGTGTGTGTGTGTGTGTGTGTGTGTGTGTGTGCGCGCGCACCATCCAACGCTCTCCGGGGGAGCTCAGCTTTCACTGGAGCTTTGGCAGACATTAGTCACCAGCCTTCCTGTACCGCATACAATTTCTCCCATCGAAACCATAGAGTGTCTCTAATGCGAAGACAGGATGTTGCAAAATCGATAGATGTTTATCTCATGTGCCTGCCCAGCAGAAGCTATCTAGATGAACAGGGAGGAGGGAGGGGTCATTAGCTTGTCCGATGATGTTGAAAGGATGGGCTGTACTCTGTGTGTTGAAAGGATGAGCTGTACTCTGTGTGTGTGTGTGTGTGTCTGTGTGTGTGTGTATGTGTGTGTGTGTCTGTGTGTGTGTGTGCACATGCCCATTAGGGTTTTTTTGTTTTTGTTTTTTCTAAGGAAGGCTTTAGAGCAATGGCACAATAGAATATTAATTTTTAGATCACATAAAAAATTACAATAAGATAATTTTGAACTTTATAGACTTTGAAGACTTTTGCAGTATTCACACACACACACGCACACATGCACACAACCCATACTGAAGACTTCCATGAAACATCTCCCTTTAAGAAACAACAGGGAGATTCAATTGTAGTTTATCAAAGTTACTAAAACGAAAAAAAAAAAAAAACAGTACTGTGTTTTGAGCCACCACTTTTTCTTTATATTTAGCGGAGAAAATTTTACAATAGTTATAAATATATAACATAACATATATTATACATATATTAAAGTCAATTATTGGCCAGAATACTCTTGGGTAAGCTTTCTTATATATATTTTAAGTAGTCTTAATAATTAGTTCTCAACACAGCCACTAGGGATGCACAAGCCAGAGAATTTCTTTGCAGATCCCAATCCCCAATAAATTGGGATACAGATTACCCTATGTGATCCGTCGAGGGTTAACAACATCCGCCATCAGTACTGTTAGCCAAAAGGGTGCAGGTGGAGATGCTACTGTTGGCCAAAGGGGAAGAAAAAGAGGGCGATAAGAAGGAAGGCATGTCCAGAGGCAGGAAGAAAGAAATAAGGGTAGGAGAGTGGAAGTGAGGGTAGAACTTTGAATTGATTGGTAAAGGGAGAGAGCCAGTGGTGTATGGGTTATCCTGAAGATGTAGTATGTCAAGAGTGTTTTTTGGAGGTGAAAAGAGTGCCAGATAGAGTAATGAGTATGAAGATGGAAATTAGAAGTGTGATAATGAATATTGTCAGTGCATACTCCCAGCAAAGTGGTTGTGAGGTGGATGAGAAAGAACAATTTTGGAACAAGTTATATGAAGTAAAGGATAGTGTACCCAGTGGAGATAGTGTGGTGATGGATGTGGACTTAAATGGGCACAATGGTGAAGGGAACAGAGGTGATGAGGAGGTAATGGGCAGGTATAGCATCAAGAAAAGGAATGCAGAAGGATTTTGGATTTTGCTAAAAGCATGGTAATGTCTAGTGAATATATAGTTTAACAAAAGGGAGAAGCACAAGGTGACAGGAGAGTGGAGGAAGATGCACAAAGGTGGGTTTTTTTTCTTGTCTGAAAGAGACTGAAGAACGCAGGTTTAATGCTAGACCTTACTAATTTAACAGTTAACCCTGTACCAACTGTAAAAGGTCTGGGCATCACAGATCTATCTCTAGATGAACACAATGAAAGCATTACTTAAATAGCTTTCCTTCATCTTCAAAACATGGCTAAACTGAAAAACACACTATCATGACATGAAGCTGAAAAACGAATACACCCCTTTTTGCAATCCAAGTATAGATTATTTTAATGCCCTGCCATCAGGATGTTGCAATGGAAGCCTTCAAAAAATCCAATCAGTTCAGAATGCAGCAGCTAGAGTCCTCAATATGTCTAGAAAATTGTATCATATTAGTCCAAAATTATTATAGAGTCCTTTGTTGGCTTCCGGTCATATTCCAAATGAAGTATAACATTGACTTAGAAAGCCCTAAATGGCCTCACTTCCAAGTATCACTCAGAGCTAATCTGCAGTTACAAACCTTCAATTTCCCTTAGATTGCAAGGTGCTGCTTGTCTATTAGTTCTCAGAGTTTTGAAAACTGCAACATGGGGAAGAGCCTTGATTCAAAGCTGGCTGGAATAGTCTCTGGAATAGTCTTCTTACCAATATCCAGGACTCAGACACAATCTCAGTCTTTAGGTCTAGTCTAAAAACCTTCTTGTTTTGTCAGGCTTTTAGCAAAGAAAGCCCAGCAGCATCTCTACTTCCTATGCAGACTGAGGATAGCCCATCTTCCACCACCCATCCTCACCATCTTCTACAGAGGAACCATCGAGAGCATCCTGAGCAGCTGCATTACTGCCTGGTATGGGAACTGCAACATATCAGACCGCAAGTCCCTACAATGGATATTGAGAACTGCTGTCTCTGCCTTCTGTACATGACATTCTCACCACTCACTGCATCCACAAAGCAACCAGCATTGTGGATGATCCCTCACACCCATCCCACACTCTCTTCTCCCTCCTGCGATCCGGGAAAAGGTTCCACGGCATACGGGCCTCCACTACCAGGATGGGAAACAGTTTCTTCCCCCTGGCCATCATACTTTTGAACTGTTAATGTCTTCTCAATAACCTGCTTTCTGGAATTCTTTTCTCCTGTTATGCACTAATGCCTTCCCCACTTTGGTATCAGCACTGCTGCTACGTTATATTGTCCAACAATTTCTGCTGCTTTGTTTCATAACACTGCGGCTCTCTGATGGATGAATGTCCTGTATATTGTTGTCTGCATTTGTCTGTACTTGCCTTGTCTTGTGTCTTATGTCCTATGTCACCTTATGTGTAGCACCAGGGTCCTGGTCCCATTATTTCATTTCACTATGTACTTTGTATATTGTCGGAATGACAATAAAAACCTACTTGACTTGACTTGAATTAATCACGCCATTAATTAAAAGGTGCAGATCTAGGGGCTCACAGTGAATTATTGTAAACTGGGATGCTATCATCCTACCTCTCATGTGATCACTCAGGTTTGTTAACGGTGGTGTGGAGGGATGCCATTGTCTCACGATGCTCTCAATTTTGTAAACTCTGTCCTATTTAGTCAGACTGCAATAGCTAGATCTGTCGGGAGTCCCAGTATTGCACTATGTTAATTCATAGTCTATTAATCTTGTGAGTTCAAACTGACCTGAATTCCATTTCTCTATTTTGCAAGATGGACGACTGCCCACCACTTACTTATTTATTTCCTGAAAGGAAAAGTTTCCCAGCCAAATCCATCAATTACCATGAGGGTGTCCAAAACTCCAGACGAGATGATTCACTGTCTGATTGGACTGTCTTCTAGATTGAACTGACCATTATCAGATTCTTCTTCCCACCTTACAGCACCTTATCAGCTAAATAATAATGGATCACCTGCATGCAATGCTGCCACAAACCAAGACTAACAAAAGCTGACTCAAACAGAACTACTACTATTAGCATTAAAGCCAATTGCTGAACTCCCAATAACAGACTCTAATGGACCTTATATCTACTAACCCAGACTATACTGGCAATCAGTGCATAAATCTTTTTAACTTATGAAAATGTCACTTCTTTTTGTTTCTTGATTATCCGGTGTTGAGCCATGAAGGAGGAGTTCCCCTTTTGAGTCTTGGTTCCTCCAATGGTTTCTTTCTCCAGTTTCAGGGAGTTTTTCCTTGCCTCTCTTCCCTTCAGCTTGCTACTTGGCTTTGTGACAACAGTTGTAAAAAGTGCTGTATAAATATCACTTAGTTCAGTTGTGTATTCAGAGGAAGAGGCCAGAAAAGTCAGAGAGATGAAGACAAGAGTACAAAGAATGATGAAAAGCTTAGAACTTAAGGAGGGAGAAAAGGACTAAACCAATTAGCTAGACAGAGGGACAGAGGTAAGGTGATAAAGGGCATCAATGTCACCATGAGTAGAGGAAAGGAATACTTTGAGGGGCTGATGAATGAAAAGAATGAGACAGAGTAGATTAGATGACATGAGGATGGTGAACCAGGAAGTTTAACAGGTTAGCAAAGTCAAAGTAAGGACAAGTATGAATGCCCTTGAATGAATGAATTAATGAATGAATGAAGAATGGAAAGCTTGTGGACCAGAATAAATCATGAAGCTGTTTAGGAGGAGTTTCTTCCTAGGATGTTTAACACAATCTTGGAAAGTGAAAGGATGAGATATTGGTATTGGAGTCATTGTTTTGAACACCCATGCACACATGCAAAAATCTTATTCTTAGCATGGCATTTCAGAATGAATCCACCTATCAATGGAGCACCAGCTCCCTAAAGGAGAAGGAGGACAAAAAGAAGAAAAAATTGTTGATTTTTCCAACAAGAACAGTGACATTAATGTCTTTGTACTTCTCCATGTCTATTTCTATTGTGTAGCCTCTTCTCAGTGGATGATCCTGAGCAGTTCCACTCAGCAGTTCCACGCCAAACTGCTCACTGGTTTCTCCCAGTTTTCTCATACAAAGCTGCAGGCAATGTGCCCCCCACAGTTGACCACAGGAAGACATACGGTGCCCTCCAAAAGTATTGAAAGAGCTAGGCCAATTAATTTGATTTTGCTTTGCATGAAGATGGCTTTGAAACCACAAGAGAACATATTTTCAGCTTTTAATGTAGAACATGGGAACATTTTATTCAGCCAACCACTTTTTCAAGTGAGCATTGGGATGTGAGACTCTGACTACTGTTTGTTGTTACACAAGTGTGAAAAAAGTTGTTGACAACTAAAAAGTTGTGAACCATTAAACACCCAAATAAAACATTCTGTTAAGCAGTAAGTTTCTTACTTGGGTTTCAGAGACAGTTGTTAGATGGGTTTTTAGTCCTTAGTTCATGTGTGCATGCTGTGGAATGACATGGTTAAATGAAAACCCCCCACAGATGGATGGCTGGTCAAAAGTGCAACATTTTACAGATGGTCACACATTCACTTTGCCTGTGAAGGAGTGGGATCTGCCAAAATATGTGCATACAGGTCCTGCACCCCTCCACCAACCCTGGTCCAGACCCCATGTCAATGCCGTCTGCTTCAAATGAACCAAAGTGACATTCCAGCTACTTGAATGGAACAGTTTTGTGCACTGAATTCCTGTCTGACAGGGCAGACAGACTGCATAAGGGCAGCGTTCCAGATGAGCCCAGTAACCCAAACTCGCTTGCTGCAACAGAGTGTAAACCAACCTATTAGACCTTTTCTCAGTGAATGATTTTTGTATAGATTTGAGTACGCTCTCTCTCTCTCCCTCTTTCTCTTTCATTCTCGCTGCCTTTTCCCTTTCTTGGAGGCCGCAAATGAAAAGGTCAAGCCATTTGTATTGTATTATTTTCAACAAAGCGATAAGAAATTGTCAGAAGGCATAAGCTGCTGCCTGTTACACAAAAAAACCAAAAAAAACAAAGAGAGACTGAGCAGGGGAACTGTCCTCCAGGGCAAACAGCCAGGAGATTTTGAACAACTGTCTAATTTCTCCAAGAGAGAGTGCAAGACAGAATTGAAGTTGTCTCTGATTTCATGTAATATGCCCTCAAAATGCACATGCTAACTGAATCACATGGCAGACTGAAGGGTGCAGCCAAGCAAAGTTGTCCTTTGGTGATTGTTATTTAATTTTTTTTCTTATCTTTCTTTGCAGGTTTTGTCTTTTGTTAAGAATTTTGCCATTGAAACAGATGCACTACACATCGTCACTTAAAGACCTCATTGTTTTCTAAAAATAATGTTTAGCTGATGTGGAGCAGTTTTTGGTGGAACAATATATTTTTTTAATAAGCCCTTAACAGGAAACTGCACAAACTTATTTTTTATTTTTTTATTTTTTTATTTAGAATGATGGTTTTAATCTGCTCCTTTTTCTAGCTGCTCCCATTAGGGGTCACCACAGGGGATAATCCATTAAATTTCTTCCTGTCATCTGCATCTTTCTCTCTCGCTACATCTCTCCTCTGTACATGCCCAAACCAACACAATCTTGCTTCTCAGACTTTGTCTTCTAATCATCCAACCAAATTTGTTCCTCTAATATGCTCATTCCTATTCCTGGCCAATCTCATCATTCTCAGTGCAAATATAGGCATCTGTAACTTTGCTACCTCTAGCTCTGTTGTCTTTTTGTCAGTGCCACAATCTCCAACACATATAACATAGTTGGTCTCACTACCATCTTGTAAAACTTGATGAGTTTATGAATGAGTTAATGTATGTGTGTATTTTTTATTCATCATTGTTCTTACTGCAATCCATGAACATGAACACTAGAATCACAAAATAGAATCACAAAAATGTTCTTACTAATAGATAAATAAATAAAATAAATAAAAATAAAATAAATAAAAATACATTGAGAAACAACTTCAAGGTAATTCTTAATTAGCCCTGAAAGAATCTACATATACATATTTGTTCAACAAACGGTAACCAAAGCCATCTTTGACACATTTGTGTATGTAATCAGCGGTCTGTGTTATTGAAAGCTGTGTGCCTTAATGTGTAGTCACGACTAGATTACACATTAAGGCACACATTAAGATCTCCAAGTAAAAAAATCCTCTTGTAAAGGAGGATTATTATATATACTAATTTTATAAAGAGTTATGATCTAAATTATTAAATAAATGTAAATATTATACATAATTTACTTCTTGGCAATAGAACTTTTATAATAATGATCCAAAGTCTGGTGGCCAAACCCAAGTATTGTAATTAATTACTGTATGCATTTTTTTCATACAAATGAGTTTTCCAATGCTGCTCTTATCTTAAGTATTTTAATTATTATTCATATTGTATAACCAAAAATAGAAATTGCTTTCACCCTGGGGTTATAAAGGAAGTCTCTGAAAAACTCTGTTTACCTCAAATTCAAAGGTGGTTGTACTGAAGAGGGAGGGGATGGGGCAGTGCACAAATACAGACAAAGAGAGGAAAAGCTGCCTTATCATTGAGCCTCATCAAATCAATAAGCACTGCATGAAAGCCTAGCACTCTCCTTTCTGACACATTAATATTCTTGACTGCCTGAAGCTGCAGCAATAGAAACCTGGGAAGGTCATTGGAGTTTCTTTTAGTGAGACAGCAGGTACAGATTGTTTTTCCTATCCACTAACAGAAGCTGTAAATCCAGTCATAAAATGCTTTATGTTTGAAGTTAAAGGTGTCAGAGATTTTGAAACAAGAGTTGAAGACCTCACATACAAAATCTGTGATAATAATATAGATTTTCAAACAACTTCTGCATCATTGGCATTCATACATAAGTTTTAATCAGCAAAACATTTGCTTCATTGCTTGTTCTTTTGTTTGATTTATGTAAACATTTTTAGAGTTTTAGACTATATCCTGAACAGTACATGTCCATATATGGGAACTGTTGCAATAAATTCTTTTTTAAGTTAATTGTTTTAGTGATATTCAGTTTACATCATCAGCAGTTTAGCCCCACCCTTTCAAACTTAAGTTATAAAGAGTGATTCATCTTTTATTGAAAAAACATGAGAAAAATGTGGAATGGGTCCTTTAAGAAATATAATTCCACCACAGATTCTATTCCTGTATTGCAGCAATCTTCAGAACTATCATTTAAAATACTTTTTAAATGGTCCCTATGGGTATGGTGGGAGGTCACAGAATCATCAGGGATAGCCTTGATCTATTTAAAGGGAAATGCTTCTCTCAGTGCAATGTATTCCCTCTGTGCAATGTATTATCAGATTCACATACAAAGTCTTATGTTATGCTGTGTCCCTTTTTGCTTTGTGGATTAAAGACAACATATACTGCATTTGGGTTTCTACCTCTGATCATTACCAGAATACATTACCATAAACAATGATCCAGAAGATCCACATGAAATCCCTTCAATTTAAGAATGGTGATTAAATTAACTGTTTCACTACTTCAAGCAGCTATGTGTCCCCTGCTCCTGCCTGTCCTTTGGCCATCTCCACACTGTCCCCTGTCCTAGCTCTTTCATTGCTGTAACTGATGATTTAATGGCCATCCTGATGCAAGGGAAAAGCAGTTTGGTGTCCAACACAATTTTTAACCTCTTTTAAAGTTTTTGAACATCCTGTTGCAAGACTAGATGTTTGAAAATAGCTTTTTGAATTAGGTTTCTTTACACAAGCAGATAAACTCGGACTCTATTTTACCTGGGAGCAGCCATCAATGATTGGTTTAGGCAGAGAGAACAGATTTGGGAATGAGCTCACATCCATCTGGGAAGGGTGGTGGTGACTCCAAAAAATTTCACTGATTAACACTAACCCATGTGCTTCTTTTTTAAGTTTATTATATATATTACATATCTTTTTTAAAATATTGAGACAAAATGTTGTTTTAATTGCACAAACTGGAAGCCAAGTGTTGTGCTTTGGCTGAATTGTTTGAGCACAATTTTAATTCTGTTATGGAACTAAATAGGAGCTAAAATATAAAATGTTCATAACCACCTGCTTGGGAAACAGGTACACATGTCACAGGTACACTCACTCAGCCAGATACAATCTACACTCTATGAGAATATGTTTAATTCTGAAATAGGTATGAAACCAAAGCACTGTTAACTTTGGTATTCAGTCTCCTCCCCAGTTTCCAAGCAAGAGAACTACTTCACCACATAGGGTCGCTAGAATCAAAAGCAATGTCATCATGTCCTTACAGTCTGGAATTCAAGACACATGTTAAGGTCCATTTGCCTGAATTCCAGGGAAAGACTTCAACTGACATTCCTTTAGATACTGTACACAAACATTACAGCCAGGCACTGTTCCTTTGGCTTCAATTTTATATAATTATAGTAGTCTCTCCCCTTTGATCGGTATGGGGCTGAGGTATGGAATGAACTCTGGAATAGCAGAAAGGTATCTATTTCTATAAAATAACAGGGCCAGAATTTTCAGCAGATCACTTGTGAAACAGTGAGAGACCACTTTCATTGCATCTGTCTACTTTTTAGTTGGTGGTCTAAGACCAAAGCCACATATTAAGCCCAAAGAACAGAGGACCCAGCTCCCCTCTGTCCATATCTACCTCAAACAAATAAGCCGGTGAGATGGCAAACACTGCAGCATGACAACACAAAATCACCTGTTGTGTGGTTGCTTAGTCAATAACTAGACTAGGCATTTGTGAACAAAAATGAAAATTAGTTCTAGAAACACCAAATACTGAGAAACTGTGTCTGTGTGAGAATGAAAAGGGACAATAAAATATATATAAGATTCCAATTATATGCAATTTTCCTTAATATTACAGTCATCATTTTAGTAGGGAATACAATTTTTCACATAACACAGTGACACATGGATAACATCCTGACTAATCAGTCCCAGGTAGAGGAAAAAGCTGAATTGCATCAGAGGCCTCATTTTATTTATGAAGGCTGCATGGGCATCAAGACCAAATAAAGGCCCATTTTTTTGAACGTTGCTAAGTAAAACATGTTATATTACAATATCATATACAATTATGTCACAAATGTACAAGTAGATTTCTAATCTGCATAATCTGCATTTCAAAGAAGACCCAGGACACTGAGAACTGCTACCTGGGTGCACTAGATCTTGCTGTTCCTAGTGAAAGGACTTTGCCTGAATGCAGCAAAAGAGAGAGAGCGTGAGGGAGAGAGAGAGGCAGGGAGATAGGGCTGGTTAACGTTTAACCCGCCCAGCTTGTAAAGCAGCTCCAGGACAGTGAACCTTTGGAGTTTGATATGATGTGATTACAGAATCACCCCAGTGACACGTTGCCCAGTTTACCAGAATGAAGGTCTGAGTCTTCCAGGAGGTGATCTCTGAAATTGCTCAGGTAAGCTCCACAGGCTTTTCGGTCTTAGGCTGGGTGCCATAAGCTGTAGCACCTTGGAGGGATGTTCAGCCAGCCAGTTTGGTTTTTTGGCTCTGCTGCTGTTTTTTTTTTTTTCTTTGTTCCTCACCTGTGATCTGATGCATGTGTGCAGTACAAGAATGTAAAGCATTTCAAAGTGACATAGATACCAACTGGGCTGACACTAGTGAATAGGATCAAGAGGAAGGGGATAAAAACTTTGCAGGCACATTACAACTTCTGTCTTACTATCATTGTGAAGGCTGATGCTGCAAAGTGCAGATACGGTGCCAATTTGCCTAGTTTCAGTTGATAAACGGCAATGGAGCTGATCCACATAATGAAAATCTATGTTAAGACACTATATGTAGTCATCAAAAATGTCTGGTCACCATGTATATTTTAATGCTTAACTATTACCAGAAGCTAACAACTTCTGTTGCTTATAATTATGATGACAATGGCGTTTGATAGCAGCATGATGCACACTACTCAGCCAGATAGCTACAAACATCGGGTCATGTTATGCAGTAGGTGTGCATTTTACTTCCTCATTTAGAGAACATTTAAAGTCATTAAACAAGCCACATAACTAAGAAATCAGTTTCTTCATATTACAACAAATGCTTAAATGCTTAAGAGCTTTTTTTTGAGCTCTAAGGCTTAACAGGCCAGCGCAGTGGCCTTCAGTTCAGTGTGTATTTAAGCTTCAGTCAACAAAGGCCCAAAAAGCAGGTACTGATCTGAGCAAGATAAGCCCCTGTCTAGTTATCTTGTTTATGCAAACGGTAACCAGGCTGGTGTGGAGAGCTAACTAATGGAGCTTTCTCCTACTGTATTATGGCAGCCTCAATAATGGGTGGCCTAATGCTCAGCTGCAAAACAAGCCTTCTCTATTATCTCTGATGTTTGCCTACATTTCTTCCTGCCAACACAATGTGATCACTGCAATTGTAAGTTGTTTTTTTTTTCTTTTCTTTATCTGGTCTTTTCTGAACCACTGAAAAAAATGACTGCATTTGCTGATTGGAAGAGAGGCTACACTAATGGTGTGCTTCACTGTGAGTCATCAGGGATAAAAACCTTTCGTTTTCAACATGGACAGAATAAATGCTTTCTGTTCACTTTGGAGAAGTGAAAAGCCATTATCCATCTTATTGTTTGACCAGCATTGAGGACATAGATGCACCAAAGCTCCTTAAAGGAGGTGCCTGAAAGGATACTAGATGTACTGAAAGGAACATTAGCACGTTACTTCATATCTGGCAACTCTTAAGACCAATGACGCTGGACCACCAAAGCAGGAAACTGTTAGTGCATTGGGTAGATAGGACAGAAGAGCCTTTTAAACCAGTGTGCCCATATTGAGACCCACTTATGACAGAAGACAATAGGCGTGAGATCATCACCTCAGTCATGATTGAACGTGGGTGCTTAAGTGCCTTTGAAGACAAATTGCAGTCTCGTCGCCTTTGACCCCTATTCTGCACGAGCCTGGCTTTGTTTTCATGTTTTCATGTTTTCATGCTTTGATCAAGTAGAGCTTGAAAGAGATTCTCCATTGATTATTTTTCAGGCCCTGGGGTTTCTGGTAATCCATTTTCTTAAAGTTACCATTGATTAAATTAAGCTTGTAACAAAACAGGCTCATCATCATCTTCTACGGCATGGAGAGATGAGATTTGATCTGACCTGCTGACTCATCATGATTGTCAATGGTTTGAAATGTATTTTTTGCAATAAGATGGAATTCACTTCCGTGCAGACCAAACCAATTGCAATATATTGTACATTGGTTGCACATGTAAATGATAAATATTAGTTTATACAGTACTGCGCAAAAGTCCTCAGTCACCCATCATAACTTATATTTTGCTTTCAAAAAGCCACACTTTTCTGTACCTTACCAGTTTCAAAGCATGGCTTTTTTTTTGTTAAGTCACACCGTGACCTACATATGAATCATTAAAGCAGAAGAAAGTGTCTTACTAATACAAAAAAAACGTGAAGTAACAGGTGCAGATGATTACCGATGATCAGGTTGGTGATTAGTTTACTGGTGTTGCTGAATGCTGAGTGGTTGGAATCCCTTTATCTAGAGCCTTTTATCAAAAGGATCTTTGCAGTCTGTTGCAGTAAATCATTTATTCCCATTTATTTAATTTAATCTGTTCAATATGCCGGAGACAAGAAAGTTGGATGGGCATAAAATAGTATTTTTGCACCAACAAGGTAATTGCCAAAATATAAAGAAATTAAAGATGTTTTTTTGCACAGTACTGAATATCACTATACTTACTTTTAGTAATAAAGTAATTTTGTTCACACAATGTTATTTATTCAAGAGGAACTGATGTTCAAATAAACTAAAATAAGAAATGCTGTTTGTGGTGACTACCAGAAAAAAACATGTAGTACTATTCTTCAAATTTAGGCAAAATAATCGCCTTCTACTCTGGACCACAGCAGTTAATAATTACACAGTGGTCCTTGACCTGGAGCTGTGAGCAATGTCTCTCTTTTTCTCTCCACTCACCTAGTTAACCTTAGCCACAGACAGAGAAGTGCATATTTTGCTAAATAATGACTGATCAAATATGAATTTTGTCTTAAAAGCATGCATAACATGACATAGTCAATCATCCTCAGATCTGAAGTTTGTCTGATAATTTATTTGATCTGTAGCTGAACACTAATGGACTCAAATGGACAATTCTTTGTTGGTTATCACTGTTTGCAACTTGACAAGGCCATAAAGGGCTGGCTGTCACAGCTGTTCTGCATGAGTCAGTAAGCTTTGCCTTGTCATTTACGTTGTGTTTGAACTTTGATTTAATTTCAGTGAGCACCCCTAATTCTGCTGATTTATTGCTGATAATCACTCACAATGGAAACCAATCAAAAATGTGGGGATGGACTGACTGGCACACAGAAAGAGGCTGCGCTGCGAGCTCTCATCCAGCGCACAGGATATCAATTACACCAGGTAGGAGATTTCATCCAACAACAGACTGCATTACTCAGCATTTCCAAGCTCAGGCAAAAATCAGGTTCAGAGACAGAGCTGGATTTGGGACTGTTATAGAAAGAATGAGAAACAATAACTAAACATATTGCATACACATCTGAATTTTAGGGCTTGGTAATGAGATTCATGGTATAGTTTCTCAAGCTTTCTACATTTGTTACCTTTTAGTATGATGAGAAACGGCATAATAGTTATTTCTGCATTACTACACACTTAAAAAAGCAAAAGGTTTACATTTTTTATATATACAGTACTGTGCAAAAGTTTTGGGCAGGTGTGGAAAAAATGCTGTAAACAAAGAATGCTTTCAAAAATGGAACTATTAATCATTTATTTTCATCAATCAACAAAATGCAGTGAATGAACACAAGAGAAATGTAAATCAAATCAATATTTGGTGTGACCACCCTTTGCCTTCAAAGTGTCAGCATCAATTCTTCGGTACACTTGCACACAGTTTTTGAAGGAACTCGGCTGGTAGGTTGTTCCATACATCTTGGAAAACTAACCACAGATCTTCTGTGGATGTAGGCTTCCTCACATCCTTCTGTCTCTTCATGTAAATCCCAGACACACTCAGTGATGTTGAGATCAGGGCTCTGTGGGGGCCATAAGAATTGATGCTGGTTTGAAGGCAAAAGGTAGTAACACCAAATAATGATTTGATTTAGATTTTTTTTTTGTACGCTCACTTTGCATTTTGTAAATTGATAGAAATAAACGTCATTATTTATATTTCTGAAAGCATTCTTTGTTTACAGCATTTTTTCCACACCTGCCTAAAACTTTTGCACAGTACTGTATATGAGCATATAGCTCTAGAAAAACCCATCAAAATGAACTTTTACACAACCATTTTCTACCTACTCTTTATTACATCCACATTAAGGCAATGTGTATTATTTGTAAATGAACTTTGCTGTGATGGCCTTCTCTGCTTTGTTCCTCATTTAAAGATTTGAATGATCAAAACTAAACTGGTCTAGGCAGTTAAGTAAATGCAGGGCTTCTAAGTGAATGCAGCATTTTTTATGAAAACAAATATGAAAAACCCTTGTAATAGTAACAGTGACTGTTGCGTTTTGCAACATTAATAGTATTTACATTAACTCAAAATTTCAGTTTCAAAAGGAATGAGGGAGTATATGATATAAGCCCTAAAAAGAAGCAAATGTTCAAAGGATCTTTGGGAAACCCAAATTAGATCTTCCAGGATATCACTCCAGAAACCCCTTTTTAATTCCCTTCTTTAAGACTGTAGCTTGTTACTGTACAATACTGTTCAAGATGTTATACTACAGTACCCCCCAGTGGTGGGAAATTAATATTGCTCTCTATATCTGTCTTAAACTAGCACATTTGAAATTCAGTGGCATATGCACAGCTGTATTCAGTTCAGCATCAGGGGCATCATGTACTGCAAAGACTGCCAGCATTTCATATCCCAAAGAATGTCCACAACCCAATACTTTTCGAATAGATTAGATTAGGTTTAAGGGTCAGAGGTATTCTTTTTGTGTTTTTGCATGAAATTCAGCTCCTTTATGTGCATTATCCACTTTCATTGAAATTTCTGTAGATGCTTCTGTTGATCAGATGTTATTATTATATGTTGCACCTAAGTATCAAGCCTTTCAGGAGCTGAAAGGAGTCTACACTGGTAGTGATAAGTACCTTGCTGTTAATATGTTAGTGACTATAGCTCATCATGCAAAATGTGTGTTAATTTGTGTTAATCTATTATCAGTTCCTGATAATAGAACTGTTGTTGGTTGGCTATTGAGGGGGGTTGACCACATTTAGGTCTCAGTAGTCACCAGCAGTCTTCTGGTCAGAAGCTGCCTAATGCATTTAAAAACAGAACTTAGGTTTGTAATGTAATCCTATCTATTGATTTATAAAGCAGCCTCATAAAGTGATTATATGTCGCGGTGATCATTAATTGATTAGGACCTGCTGATCCTTAGAAGACTGTGATATCTTTTGTTGTGTCCTGCAGGAGAATGGACAAAGGAGATATGGGGGTCCACCTCCTGGTTGGGAAGGCCCACCCCCAGAGAGGGGCAGTGAAATTTTTGTGGGCAAGCTGCCTCGAGACCTCTTTGAGGATGAGCTGGTGCCTCTCTGTGAAAAAGTAAGTAAAGCTAGCACTGTATACATAAGATAGATTCAAGATATTGAGCCACCAGAGAGTAAGACTGGAACATTTTTACTGTTTGGATCCTCGTATTTCCTTCTGTGAACATGCAGCAAGCCCAAAAAATCAGTTGTTCATTTAGAAATTGCAGGTATCAACAACACCCATGTTTTTACTTTCTTAAATTGAGGAGATTTATAATTCCTGCTTTAGTTTTCTTTCCATTCCATTGTTGTGCTTAAATTTAAAGTAGAGAACATTTTGAATTGGATTAGTTACACGCAAAAGTAAACGTCCTTTACATTTTTGCTGTTAGTACAGAATGTAATTGAATGTCATGCAATTGAGTGTGAATGCAGTTCACTATACTTGAATAAAAAGGTGAAATTTTAAAATGATTTATGTTCTTTGTTTCTCCAAAGTTTGGAAAAATATACGAAGTAAGGATGATGATGGATTTTAATGGCAACAACCGAGGTTATGCTTTCGTTACATTTAGCACCAAGCAAGAAGCCAAAAATGCAATGAAGCAACTCAATAATTATGAAATCAGGTATGATGGTATCACTATACACGTTACCATTCATTTTATTTATTTATTTTAAGAAATGGTTTTAAAGCAAAACAAGTTTACAGAAGAATGTCAGATTTATAATATAAGAGCTGCATGTCAAACACTAGAATTTAAAAGTCACACAAATAGTGCAAATACATCATAAGAAAGAATAACATCAACAGACATTCTCAAACAAAGTCTTGGACTCAAACAAGCATGGTATGTAATGATGTGAAGATATCGTGAATTGATCTCTGCTGAGCATATGCAAGTTCTTGGGTCTTTCTACAGGAATGGACGTCTCTTGGGTGTGTGTGCCAGTGTGGACAACTGTCGCCTCTTTGTGGGGGGCATTCCAAAAACTAAGAAAAAAGAGGAAATCTTGGCTGAAATGAAGAAGGTGACTGATGGGGTGGTAGAGGTGATTGTTTATCCCAGTGCGGCTGACAAGAGCAAAAACAGAGGGTTTGCCTTTGTGGAGTACGAGAGCCACCGTGCCGCTGCCATGGCCAGAAGGAAGCTGCTACCAGGTAAAAACATTTATCAGTTCAGCACAGAAAGTTATTAATAACTGTTAGATTAACTTTTCGGTCAGCTTGCGGTTTTGAAGCGGCCTATAGCATAATATAAAACCAATTTAGTAAAAAGAAAAGAAGTATAATTATTCTAATATGCTAGCCTTTTGCAACTTCACATATTTAAATAATTACATTACTGTAGAAACAGCTCAAAAGGCTGAGTTGGGTAGTAGATCATTTAAAAATGATCATACAGTCATACAGTGTAACTGTGTTTATGCAGGCCGAATTCAGCTTTGGGGACATGCCATTGCTGTGGACTGGGCAGAGCCAGAAGTGGAAGTAGACGAGGACACCATGGCCACTGTAAAAATCCTCTATGTGAGGAACCTAATGCTGGCCACAACAGAAGAGACCATTGAGAAAGAGTTCAATGCCATCAAACCTGGTAATCATATTGATGATGATAATGATGATTTCCTACCAATATGTTGAGGATCGTAAGTGAGCTTGCTGTAATATGGCAAAAATGTAATCACAATTTGAATTTTGTCACAATTTGAAACGTGAAATGCATCACAAAATGTAGAACCCCATAGAAACAAAATAAAGTTGTAAACATTAGATACAGTAAGGAGGCTTGGTGGAAATGTTATGTTTATGTTGCATAGGTGCAGTAGAGAGAGTAAAAAAGATCAGGGACTACGCCTTTGTTCACTTCTCTCAGAGAGAAGATGCCATTGCAGCTATGAATGTGCTGAATGGAAAGGTAAGCCCACTGACACTTTACATGTGCAGATAAACTAAGTGCTTCTTTTTCAAATTTTTTACACTGTAATCTATGTTTGCGATGATAGAAAAAAAAACAATACAGCTGCAGATGTATGCATAACATTATTCTACCATGATACCGGTATCTTTTGTGAACACACAAATACATATTAATAAGTATTAAGTATAATTATTGCCAAATTCAAAGTCAATTTCATTGTCAATTCTGCAATATGTATAGGACATAGAGAGAATCTCTTAGACCCCAGTGTAGACATATAGTAAGTGAACACATAAACAATGTATATATATATATTGTATATAAATATATATACACACATACACACACACCCACACACACCTCATAAATATATGTGAGGTGACCAGAAAAAAAAAGTTTTATGCTTATGTTTAACATTTTGCTTCACCAGGTGGTTGATGGCTCCCCCATAGAAGTGACACTAGCCAAACCAGTAGATAAAGACAGTTATGTCCGCTACACTCGTGGCACAGGAGGCAGAGGTGCTTCACTGTTGCAAGGCGAATATGCCTATACACTAGGTCAGGTGTATGACCCCTCAGCGGCCTACCTGGGTGCTCCTGTGTTTTATGCCCCACATGCATATGCAGCTCTCCCAAGCCAGTTCCGTTTCCCCACAGCAAAAGGTCATATGGGGGCACGTGGGATGGTGCGCTCACCCTCTGTTAGAGGTGGGTATTTTTAATAAACTACAAGCTTCACTCTTTTTTGAGTATAAGAAAGATTTACCTAATGTGCTTTGATTACAATTGATTACAGCTGAATTACAGTGTCGATTTTTCTACACAATGTTGCCCTGTAGTAAAAATACATTGCATTTTTTAAAATTAGTACTCTGTAATTTATTTAAATAATTTTTATACAAAATCTTGAAATTGTAAATCAGTCTTGGGTATATGTTAAAAAATATAATGCTCACATTATAATGCTAATAGTATGTCATTTTTGCAAATGTTTAACTGTGATTGTTACTTATCAACATTTTTGCCTTTTGTGTATGTTTTTGGCATTTAGTGCAGCATTTTTTGAGTTTATCCCATGCCTGCATAATACAGTCATACTAATCAAATTTCTTTGGGTACCAGTTTTCATCAAATCCATTTATGCAATGACAAAAAAAATCGCAAAACTTGAACCAAAAATCAGAATGGAGCCTGTACTGTGCTGGCTTGGAAAGATTCTTGATTGATACCCTGATTTCCCGGTGATTTGATTTGATTTAATGCCTTCTTGCATTCCTAGAAATTTACATGAATGTGCCTGTAGGGGCGGCGGGCGTGCGTGGTTTGGGCGGCAGGGGATACCTTGCCTATGCAGGTGTGGGCCGTGGCTGTCCTACCTACCAGCTAAAGGCAGATAAACGCCCCGAGGACAAACTCTACGATCTGCTACCTGGGATGGAGCTCACACCCATGAACCCCGTAACCCTAAAGCCCCAGGGCATAAAGCATGCCCCACAGGTACACAAACAAACACACTGAATTTAGTCCATCCCTGATACAAACTTATCCTAAATATCTGTCATACTGTCTACATGGAGTCAGCATCTTAAAAAGTTAATGCTTCACGCTTTGCAGATCTTAGAAGATATCTGTCAGAAGAATAACTGGGGACAGCCAGTATACCAGCTTCACTCTGCCATCGGACCTGATCAGAGGCAACTGTTCCTTTACAAAATCACTATACCGGCTCTGTCCACCCAGTACCCTAGCATGTGAGCTCAGTTCAACTCACCTTGATTTTTATAGTGCCCTTGGTAATTAAATGATCTCAAGGCAGATTAACAGAACACAAAGCAGTGGGGCAGTGGTGGCCTAGTGGTTAGGGAGTTGGCTGCAGGATCAGAAGCTTATGGGTTGGGATCTCAGACCAGTAGGTTGCCCTGAGGTACCCTTGAGCAAGGTAATGTCCCTGTCACTGCTCCCTGGGGGCTTTCAGTAGCTACCCCCTGCTGAATGGGTAAGATGCAGAGGTGTAATTTCGTTGTAGTTCACAGTGTGCTGTGTACTCACAATGACAAGAATAGTCACTTTCACTTATAATAGTAGTATATAAGTACATAAAATCCATTAAAGAACACCTGAAGGATTTGTTTTTACTCCAGATTTTAAAAAGTGAAACTAATTTGTGTACGCATATAGTATCTAAATAATATGTTAAACAGTCATTATAAGAGAGAAGAAAGGACACTTAAATTCTTAAAGCTTATTTGTCTGTACCCCCAAAGGCACCCATTCACCCCAGCTAAGTTGAGTGCAGCAGTAGATGAAGCTAAAATACATGCAGCGGAGCATGCCTTGCAAACTCTGGGCTTGCAGACAGAGGGAACAGATGCTGCTGCTGCTGCGGCTGCTGCTGCTGCTGCTGCTGCTGCTACTGCTGCTGCTGCAGCATTCCCAGGTATGTAAGGTCTGTAAGACACTTATTACGACTTTATTATTACTTGTTTTCTAGTCTGAAGAATGGCAGAGTCTATCTTTTATTGTATGGGTCCAGATATTAGCCTTTGCCAATTACAGTGGGAGATTGAAAAGGCTTGATCATGCAGCGAACATTTGAACACAAAATAATCAGCAGGCTTCCAGCATGGTTGTATGTTCTTTGAAATGATGCATTGGCCTGCAGGGTGCATAAAGGAAAGTTAGGCTGAGGACACTGTATAAAATTGCTATAATAATTATTTATTTACATTTTTTTTTGAACAGCTTATATGGTTTTACTTTAATATTTAGTTTTAAAAACAAATATCTTTGCTATAAGTTAATCTAAGGGAAACAATTATAAGTAAAGTCATATACAAACTTTTGAATGCCTAGGGTTAAATTCCATTTTATGTTAATAAAAAAGAACACACATAAATGTGCATTAAAATGTGCAGAAGTGTGATCTCTTAGAAAATCTAAAAAAAAACATAATGTAATCGCAGGTGGCTAAAATTTTGAATACACCTGTAAGTTTTATTAAAATGTCAATTTTGTCTGAAAATTAGTAGTTTAACCACTGGGGTGCCATTACTTGCAATGTAACACTCTTTCTTCTGTGTCTCAATGGGGCTGCAGGTTATGCAATAGCCAACACCGCTGCCACTGTTGCTGCTACCCAGCTCAAACAGACTGTGTCTCTGGGTCAGGATCTGGCAACATACGCCACCTATGAGGGTTATCCAGCATTTGCCGTGGCAACCCGTGGAGATGGCTATGGTGTTTTCTAAAGTCCCCCTGCAAATAAATCTCAATGAGCTGCTCTCAGTTCTGTAAAGTCTATTCCTGTGCAGTGCAGTGGGCCTGACTATGCTTTGGCCATTGCCTTATAGGAGCAGACACGAATGCTAATGTTACCATTTAGCATGTTTCACTAACCAGTTTTATACAACATGAACTGTTTTTTTAACTTAACTCAGGAAGGGACAATCTGATTGCTGTTAACAACACAGCCTCAGCCTCACCACTATTATACCTTGTATTTCCACTGACCCTTCTGCTGGTGAATGCAAGTCCTCTGTGTCCTTTAGACAATGATAGACTCTCTGGAACCCGAGATTGGAATAATGTGCTCAAGCATTGGACCCCCTTTATGCTTTTAACACTGCCTTTTGATAAAAACGTTTATTACTATAAAGTATGTTCTTTTCAAAATCAGTCCCTATCCAATGTTGTCTCACCATAGATATCTTTAATATTTCATGAATATTTAAAGATTGTTCATGTTTCGTTTGAGTATTTACTTTAACAAACAAAGCATCGGGAATGTTTAGTGTAAGAAAAAAGAGAAGTCATAAGCTTTCATATTTGCTGTTCATTTCCCGTCCATTTTTATCTTTTCTTTTTTAAAGAAATGTTAGTAAGTCTTTTTCTTTTAATATTAAATGTATAATGATAGTTCCAGGCTTTCTACCTACTTCAAACTTTAAACATCCTTTTGACAAACAGTGAATGTGAAACAGTTCTCAAGACAGTTTTGTCAAATTTGGAGATGCCTATGCAGTGACAGTATTAAAGTGTGTGTAGCACTTAGAACTTATTTTTGTACCAGAATTCCAACGTTGTTTGTGACGTTGTTTTAGGATATTCCAAATCATCTGTCTCAGTAATTGGCATTTAACTTAATGAAAATCATAGAGGGTGACTAGGATTTCAATTTCAAACATCATTGTGTGGGGGGAGAGATGGGATCATTTTGACTGTCATCATGCATCAATAAATGAAGCTCAATTCTAAAGTTGGCATTATTGCTTTTTTTATTGTGGACAAGCAAAGCAGCGCTTTTAACAGCCAACATAAAGTCATATAAAGTCATAAAACTTAAAACAACAATAAAACTTTTAATGAGAACAGTATTTGCAAAGTGGTAAACATTAAAACTGACTTTTAAACATGCATTGTGATCATGGAGTTCATTACATTTTAAGAATGGGGCCAACTGTGATACAGTTGTAAGCAAAAGTTTGAACACTCAAATTTACAATTAACATTTTTCTGACCATTTAATGTACAATGACTGTTTATTTGCTGAATTAAACTTGCAATGGACTGTCAACCTGTCCAGGATGTTTCCCTGCCTTCCGTGCTGAAAGGCTCCAGCACCACCTGCAACGCTAATCTTGACAAGCAGGTAAGAAAATGAGAAAAAAAGAGAGTGAGAGTTAACTTGTTGGGGAAAAACACATCAAATTCAGCCTACATTTTTCCCAATGATTTTAAAAAGACCAAATAAATACTTACTATCTAGTAACTGTATAGTTAGTGTTGATGCCTGTAGGGTATATGTGCTTATTTTCACATATATTGTCAAGCTTTTGCATATGGGTTAGGGTTGGAGATGGAAATAATAATGGTAATTTAAATGATAGAGTAAACATGTTTAAAGAAAACAAAACGTTAACAAAAAAAAAAAGTTAATTAAAAATATATGTAGAGATTTCATACAACCCTGTGCAAATATATTGAGCCACTCCTCATGTCCTTATATTTTTATAGGGACATTTATTGTTGCAAGAATACTATTTTATTGCTGTCCAACTGTTTTTTCTCTGGCATTTTTAATAGATTAAATTAAAGAAATGATAATTCTTTTACTGCAGGAAGCTGCCTCTTTAAAGCATTTAGCATTTGACATCACCAGTGTACGGCCTGATCATCTATACTCATCTGCACCTGTTTCTTCACTGGTTCAACAACAAAAAAAATATCCCCTTTAATTGGTCAGGCTGAAAAGGAAAGCCTAAAACCTTGTTTTACAGGAAGTCTGGATATCAATTTCTCAATTTTTCTTCAATAAAAAAAAAAAGTCTGGCTCTTTGGAAGCAAAATAGGAAGAAATGATGGGCAGATCAAGATTTTTCCCCAGTACTGTAAGTGTCCAAAATGATGAATGAAATGTAATATTATTTTAACATTTACTGCATGTATTAACTGTCATAATACTATTTTTCTGTATATAAGCAATATGGGTGCAATATGATTATCATTGAATTCTATGCTGTATTATATCATTAACTATCCATGGCACACACTGCATGTTCTACTCATGGTCCTTTTATAGAGAAAGGCTCTTATCTTTCAGATGGAGACAAATGATAAAAAAAGAAAATTAGGTTTTCTTGAACTGGTGAGCTTTTATTTTATGCCATCCCAAAACAAATATTAAACAAGAGGGGCATATTCACTTGAAGTGAACACCTCCATCACAACATGAGGCCAGCCTTCTTATAGCAAAGGCAAAAAACAAAAATCTCTATGATATTAATTCAATTTTTTCAAGTTTATTATTAATAAAGATTAATAAAATAAAGAATAAAAAAAAAAATTGAATTATGCTGCCCGGGTACTAAAATTATAGATCAGAACTAAAAAAAAATCTCCAAAATCATCTTCCAGGCTAAAGAACCATTCACTTATATGAAGACAGAGAGAGAGTTTTTGAACAAATTGCAGGTTTTAATGTGGTCTTAAGTGTGGTTTAACACACACACACACACATCTTATAAGTAAGCCAATGTTGCTAGAGTCCACACTTTTGCCTTGCGTTCAGCAGCCCTGGACCTCCTGTGCGTTAAACAGATGTACTGGGAGATTGTGCAGAGTGCAGTCTTAGAATTGTTTTGTTTTTTTGGGGTTTTTTTTTATGTTCATCAAGAAAAATGTCCCAAATGCAATTAATCTGGACATTAAAAAAACTAGAAATTGTGTAAATTAAATTTTTTTTTGCAAAAATTTAAAATGGGTCTCACAGACATGACCACCAAAAAGGGTTCAGTAGATATTCTCACTACTCTTTCTGCCACTGTCACATGATGGCAAAGGTTTCCAGTAGCCTCTATCTCACATTATTATCTCACATTAAGAACAAAAGTTTAATATTTATTAGAATAGGAAGTTAGAAAGTTAGAAGAAGTTTATTAAAAGTTTTTAATTGCCTTAAAAAATTGCCTTAAAATGTCTAGTTAAGTTGAAAGAATTTCACATTAACACAATGTAAAACAAAGATTTTTATTATTTCAACATACCATTAACTTATTTAACTGCGAATATAAAGGCAGTCTGATAAATAACGTCAGACCCACATTTTTAGAGTGCTTTTGTCACTCTGAATGCTTTTGAAGTTCCCTCATACGCAGTAATCACAGGAATGATTATGTTGCGCTGTTTAAAGTGGCCGAAGTGTCGGATCCTGTAATTGCCAAACTCAGCTGAGAGAGGAATGTGCCACTCAACTGTGGCATTGCTTAGCCCTCCAGACCCTTTAATCCAATGAAATCTGGACACACAAACACACAGTTATGAGTTCTTGATAATGATTCATTGCTCCTGCCATCATGCTAAACCATTGAGCTTTAGCAAACAAGGCCAAAGATTTTCAACTCGTGCTCTATTTATACTACTGGCATGAAGCATTTTCCACTAAAGCTTATAAGGCAGAGGTCAGGAAAACTATTTATTGGTCTATAGAGAAGACTTATTTACCTTAATTAAAAAATAAATATTGATTCATGATGTTTTGTAATCTCAGACTCTAACCTTCTGTTCTATTATTTGTAAATAAAGTATTATAATACTTATGACTGGGACTTTAACTGGGACTTTTGGGTATATAATTTCATAAAGCATGTAATATCCTCGTGTAATCATGGGCACCAGATGTTTCAATATATTCAAATATTGCTTTAATAAAATGTTAAAAGTCACTATGAAGGTTCAAACTTTGACTAAATAAATAAAATGTTACTGCAAATGCCTTTCTGCACATTATCACAGTAATTAAACTACAGTACCATGGGTTTAACTGATGTTGGAAGGATTACTCTTGATAAGACTCTGCCTTATCAATGAAAAAACCTAAAGAGATAACCAGAGTTGTGTAGTTGCTGGACAAAAGCTTTTAACAAGGCAAATGCTCTGCTGTATACACAAAGACACCAATAAAAAACCAGCCATCAGTGTCCTCAAACATAAACATATGGAATAGATGCATTCATGATCCATTACCTGGTCTCCCATGCTGCATCTGTATGAATGACCTCCCATGTGCTGGTGCTGTTGTGAAACTTCTCCACTGTGATGAAGGTCTTGTCTCTCTGGTATCAGAAAGAGCACAGATTAGGAAGCCATACTGCAGTTAGCAGTTTAAACCACAGTGCAGTGTTTACAATCAAAAATGCTTAAGAACTAAAGGAAGCTTTACAGACTTGTAACAATAATGGAAACCTTTAAAGATTTTTTTAATAGTGTAATTCATTAAAGTAACAAGTTTTTCTTTGGGTGTGACAAGAATGGACAGGAAATGAGGAAATGGGACAGTGCCGGTAAGACATTTTGGAGACAAAGTTAGAGAAGCAAATTTGCATTGTTTTGGACATGTCCAGAAGAGAGACAAGGATTATATAGGGAGGAGGATGTTGAAAATGAAGCTGCCAGGAAAGAGGAAAAGAGAAAGGTCAAAAAGAAGGTTTATGGATATGGTGAGAGAGGACATACAAGTGATCGATTTGAGTAAGGAAAGATGCAGAGGACCGGAAGAAATGGAAACAGATGATCTGCTGTGGCAACCCCTAAGAACCAATGAACCTCTGCTTTATTTGATCTAAGAAAGAATGGAAATGAAAAGTATTAAGTAAAAAGTACTGCTTTGTCTTTGGGTTATAGTTTCTTCATTTTGCATGAGATGGCAAAATAGGAGCATTTTGGTGTTTCCAGGTTACTGTTCAAGTCCATTAAACCATGTTCAGCTTTTCTGGAATGTCACTTAAGGCTCACCATGTCTCCAGAGTTTCTAGGATTCCCAGCAACAAAAGTCACAGACACTATCTCTCCCTGCACACAAAAATCCCAGGAGACCACCAAATAAATGTATAAGGTATTATGGGAACAGAAAAATCATTTGACAGTAACAGTAACAAATCTAGTAATCCAGTAAAGTAATGAAAGTAATGAACAATTGTTGATAAACATTTCTGTATGCTAGCATTATTTTTGTTGCTATTTTTGTGTATTGCGTTACCATGCTGTTATTATTTTACCACTAATCACCACAACAGATTGCATATTAATTATGTGAAAATTGTGTTAAAATTATTTTAACACTTGGCTTCTTGTAGAGTTTTTCACTATTACACAGCATCTTTGAAATGGGATAATCAACCGGAGGTCTCCATTTTCTTTAGTCAGATTAATTTGACTCACCACTTTATAAACAGAATCAACATCCTGTATAACCTGTCCAAAGGTGGTGTTTTCTGGCTTTTTATCCACCGGTGCATCAGGCAACAGGGAGAATAGCTTACTGAAGAATGGAGGCTCTGGACCTTTAGGCAACTCTTCCACTTTACCCTGTCATGGAAAAACACAAAAAATACAGAGTGCAGATAGGTTTTAGAGCCGATGATTGCATTGGAACAAAAATCTGATAGTGGTAATGACAAAAAGTTAAGACTATTATTTGTTAGGGATATAGTCTTGCCTCTGCAATGGCTCTTGCAAGGCCTCTGAAGTGTTGAATGTAGGCTGACAGAGTGTGAGGACCATAGATAGTGGAAGCACCTTCATATCGCTGCACCTTCATATCGCAAAAAAAATACCACTTGATGCCCAAAACACAATACAGTTTAGTCTTCTGTAGTAGAAAAAATATTCTTACTGTTTTTGTCATTGCTAAACATTGAAGCATCAAACATCTATATCCTGTCCATACAGAATTTAAATGAAACACTTATGAAATAATTACATACAGTAATATCATGATGTGCTTACAATACGGTACAAACGTTTTTAGCCACCCCTCATTCCTTCATATTTTGCTTCCAAACAGCCATACTTTCTTGTACTATTAAAAGTTTTTTCTGAGCATGCTTCTGGTCATAGGTTTTATGTACAGCCCAGTCTCTGTACATGACCAGCTTCAGAGGATGGTTTTTCGTTTGTTTTTTTTTTCCTTCACATACATATGAATTGATCAAGCTACATGAAAGCATGAAGCAGTGAAGAAACAGGTGCAGATGATTACAGATGATCAGGCTGGTGATCAGTATATTGGTGATGGTGAATACTGAGTAGTTGGAACCCCTTTATCTTGAACCTTAACCTATTGATCTTTAGGCAATAGGCAGCCTGTTACAGTTGAACTATTTTTCCCATTTCTTTAATTTACTCAATATGTGAAACGCAAAATTTGAAATGGATAAAACAAAATTTTTATGCCAAGATGATTCCCTAGCAAAATATAAAGAAATAAGTGTGGCAAAAATTCAGAACTTGCAATGTACTGCATATCTCTGCATTTATATTTATACAGTATAGCAAAATGTTAGAATCTAATAAACACTATATATTGTGTCTTCACTAAATCTTTAGACCACTGTGATTAAGCAAAAAATAATAATGCCATGTTTTGTGATTATTTACCTGGTACTCCTCAAAGGTAGTAATGTAATGTGTGTAGATGTTGCAGAGACCAGTAATGACAACTTCTGCGTTGATGAAAGCATTATGTCTCTCAAGCTCCTAAATTAGCCAACATAAAACATTCACATTCTTCAAGCTCATTAAGGTTGGCCTGTCTTGTGAAACATTCTTTTCTTATAAGATCAGGTTTTCCTCCTTGAACAATGTTTGAACATCCCAGCTAAGTCCTATTATAGGCAGGGAATTTGAGAAGATATCATATAGCAAAAAACAATTTCGGAAAAACAATTTAGTGTACACAAGACATTCCATAGATACCAGTTCCTTATGATGGAAGTAAGTAGTTTTTTTTGTTTTTTTGGGGTTTTTTTTGCCCTGTCCTTAAGTCATTGGTGTATGTGAATATTCTCACCTGTCTGACAGCCTCCCTGATTCTCCTTCCTGACATAGTGCTAAAAATATACAAAAAAAACTTGAAACATGCATAAACCCCAGCATTTTCATTCTTTATCAATTAATTGATACTTTAACAATACAAAATTACACATGAGTTCCAGCATTGTTTTCTACAGAACTACAGTCATGTAAAAAAATTGAGACACCCCATTAAATATATTGTTCACATATCAATGTCTAATCTTGTTTTTACTTATCTCTGGAAAATAAATAGATTTATTTGCAGGTAAACAACAAAAATTAACCTTGATGTATTCATTAAACAAAAGATATCAACAAAAATGTGTTAGGATTCCCTACCGGCTAACAGCTTGTGTTACCCCCTTTTGCTTAACCGCAGTGAGACACTTCTCGTAGCCATGTACCAGTCTCTGACATCAGTCTGAGGAAGGTTTGCCCCACTCCTCAATGCAGAATTCTTTAAGCTGTGAGATGTTTAAGGGGTTTCTTGCATGTACAGCCCCGTCACCCCACTGGGATAAAGATCTAGGCTTTGACGCGGACACTCCAGGACTCTGCATTTCTTAGTTTTTAGCCAGTCCTTGGTGGATTTACTGGTATGTTTTTGGTCATTGTCATGTTGCAGGGTCCTGTTCGGCTTCAGCTTTAATGTTCTTACGGATGGTCTCACATGTTCCTCAAGCACCCTCTGATACACAGTAGAATTCATGGTGGATTCTATGATGATGAGCTGGGCCAGGTCCTACTGCAGCAAAGCATCCCCAAACCATGACACTTCCACCTCCATGCTTCACAGATTGAAATTCTTTTTCTGGAATGCTGTATCTGATTTACACCTGATTTACACTCTAGTGTCCAAATAATTCAGTTTAGACTCATCTGTCCAATGCACATTTTTCCAGAAGTCCTGGTCTTTGTCTACATTCTCTCTGGCAAGCTTCATTCTGGCCTTGATGTTGCTCTTAGAGAGCAAAGATTTCCTCCTTGCACACCTCCCATGCAAGCTAAAGTTATGCAGTCTCTTTCTGATTGTAGTGGCATGCACTGTCACATCAACAGTAGCAAGAGCCTGCTGCAGGTCCTGTGATGACATTTTAGGGTTTTTGGAGACTTCTTTAGCATCTTGCAGTCTGCTCTCCTTTAACCCCAGACCTGGGCATGCTGGCAGTCGATTTGGAAGTCCTACATTTGTAGAGCGTTTTCCGGATAATGGAATGACTGATTTCAAATTCTTTTGAGATCTTTGTAACTCACTTACCAGACTTATAAGCTCCTACAATCTTTTTTCTGAAGGCCTCAGATAGCTCTTTAGATCTCACCATGATGTTCACTCTCATCTCAACAATCAGGAGCACACCAAACTAAATGTCTGAGGTTTAAATGGGCAAACCTTCTTTCAAAATGCTGAGTAATAATGTTCCAAACATGTGCACCTGATGTGCTTTTTAATTGTAATTGGGAATAAAGGTGGGGGTGTCCTAATTTATTCCTCACAAGAAATTGCTTTTTTAAAATAAAATTTTACAGGTTTTAATTTTGTCAATTTTAATTTTTTTGTTATATTACTTGAATCTCCCAAATATTGTTAAAATTCAGATTAAATATTCATATGTCCAAGAATTTTACACACATGCTTTCATAGGGTGTCCTAATTTTTCATATGACTATATATATATATATATATATATATATATATATACGCAACTTCATAACAGTATAAGCACCCATGTCAAAGCCTTTATTTTTGTACAGATATTTGTTCATCAATATTTATGGAAAAAAGTATGACCTAATAGCTTCTGTTACTGCTGAGCATAGTTAACTTTGTCCAGTGGAGACTTTGTACAAAACCAAATATATCTAAACTAACGGATTATGTGTCATTATTATATCTTATATCTTATATTATAAGAACATAAACACTTACGTTGCTTCTCCTGGGACTGCCACTATGGCTACAGAACCAATGGTGATAATCTGGACATCCACTATGGAGGGGTGCCATGGGAAGGGCCAATTCATCTAGAAATCACAAACAAATTGTTAGTTCCAAGCTAATAATTACACAAAAATGGATAATGAGGATAGTCTAGGAAATAATCCAGTGATTATCCTTACCTCACCAGTGCTAAAGAGAATGGGTTTAGGTTTGTGACAGTCTTCAATCTCTATGGAGGGGCTACCCAAAAGAGTATCTCTAATATTATCCCAAAATGGATCTCCTTCAACTGCCCCTGTAGATCAGGAGTTTAGACATAACACTAGAAAACATTGGCAACCATTAGAAAGAATGAAAAAAGTGTGTTTCTTGAACAGCGTTCTCTCATTACTTTCTAATAGTCACTTTATCTTAATGTAACATTCCTCTTTCAGCAACTCACATTTAGCACAGCATCACTTACAACAGATGGTAATATAAAACATGCCCCATGTGTCAGCAATTAAAAACTCCAGAAGATGTTTTGTGAAGTGCAGTAATGAGCCGCAACTGCATAACTTTTAATGAGACTCTAGTGAAGTTCTGTATGCAAACAGATTGTGAGACCAGATGTACAAGTAGGCTTTGAAAATTACTTTTCAAATATTATCTAGAAATGCCTTTAAGAATCTGGCCACATATAAACAGAAAGAAAGGATAACTTGCCTTGTGTGAAATTAAGATCTCCTCCTCCATCTATTGTTCCAGCAGCAAAGCTGTGTCCAAGAGCAGGTTTACATGTTTTAACCTAGTAGCAGCATAAATAAGCAAATCAATACTGCACTACAAACTATCTAGTTGTATGTTTCCTGCTTTTTGAACTATACAACTAGTTAAAAAGTGTACTGTATGTACCCTACATATATTGTAAAGCTGGATAGTGCGAAAGAGAAGATTTCACATTTAGAAGATTAGGTTAGATATTTTCCTACTTCCATTAGGCCTTAGTATAAAGAAATGCTGATTCTGAATCTTTATAAGCAAGCAAATTGCTTATGCTCTGAATTGTTGCCCTGTAAAATGCCATGTTCAAATAAGTAGACAAAGCTTAAATGTAGAAAACATAAATAGTCAAATATGTACTAAAATCCTCAGGGTTGCTGGAAAATAAACCTGCTGCAGATTTTTTGCAAAAACAACACATTATAAATTACATTTGTAACTGTATTTATAATTGTGAAATCCCAGGCACAACTTTCTCAAAATTACTCTTGCTGTATTAGTTATATACAGTGCCTTGCAAAAGTATTCACCACCCTTGGCATTTTTCATGTTTTGATGCCTCACAACCTGGAATTTAAATGGATTGTTTGCACCATTTCATTTACAGAACATGACTACAACTTTGAAGATTTTAAAGATTTTTTTAAGATTTTTTTTTATTGTGAAACAAACATCAAATAGGACAAAATAACAGAAAACTTCTGCGTGCATAATTGTCCACCCCCCCCTAAAGTCGGTACTTTGTAGAGCCACCTTCAAAGTCGCTTTAGATAAGTCCCTATGAGCTTGCCACATCTTGCCACTGGGATTTTTGCCCATTCTTCAAGGCAAAACTGCTCCAGCTCCTTCATATTGGATGGTTTTTGCTTGCGAAGCAGTCTTCATGTCTGACCTCAGATTTTACATTTACAACATTTAGCAGATGCTCTTATACAGAGCGACTTCCACGTCCTAATTACAGGGACAGTCCCCCTGGAGCAACTCGGAGGTTAAGGGTCTTGCTCAGGGACCCAGTGGTGGTAGTGCTGGAGGTGGGATTCAAACCTGGGACCTCTTGATCCAGAGGACCGTAGGCAAGTATCCTACCACTAGAAACATCGCCACCCCAGATTTTCCATTGGATTGAGGTCTGGACTTTGACTAGGCCATTCCAACAAATGTAAATGTTTCCCCTTAAACCACCTGTGTGTTGCTTTAGCAGTATGCTTCAGGTCATTGACCTGCTGGAAGGTGAACCTCCGTCCCAGTTTCAAACCAAAGGCAGACTGATGCAGGTTTTGCTCAAGAATATCCTTGCATTTAGCACCATCCATCTTTCCCTTGACTCCCTTGACCAGTTTCCCAGTCCCTGCTGCTGAAAAACATCTCCACAGCATGATGCTGCCACCACCACGTTTCACTGTGGCGATGGTGTCCTTGGGGTGATGGGATGTGTTGAGTTTGCACCAGACATACCATTTTCCTTGGTGGCAAGTTAAATTTTAGTCTCATCTCACCAGAGCACCTTCCTATATACATTTGGGGAGTTGCCGACATGCCTTTTGGCAAACTCATAATTTGCCTTCTTATTTTTAACATTAAGTAATGGCTTTTTTCTCTTCCATAAAGCCCAGCTCTATGGAGTGTATGGCTTATTGTGATTCTATGGACAGATATTCCAGTCTCTGCTGTGGAACTATGCAACTCTTTCAGGGTTACCTTTGGTCTCTGTGCTGCCTCTTTGATTAATGCCCTCCTTGCCCAGTCTGTGAGTTTTGATGGGTGGCCCTCTCTTGAGAGGCTTGTTATGGTACCATGTTCTTTCCATTTGAAGATGATGGATTTGATGTTGCTCCGGGGGATCATCAAAGATTTGGATACTTTTATATAACCCAACCCTGATTTGTACTTTTCAATAACTTTGTCCCTGACTTGTTAGGAGAACTCCTTGGCCTTCATGGTCTGATGCCTCTTGCTTAGTGGTGTTGCAGCCTCTGGGGCCTTTTAGAAAAGGTGTGTTTATACTGACAGTCATGTGACACTTAGATTCACCAACTTAGACTATTTTGTGCAGATCCATCACATAAAATAAGATTAAGAAACATTTAAATTACAGGTTGGAATGTAAAAAAATAGGAAAAAGGCAAGGGTGAGTGAATACATTTGCAAGGCACTGTATATGGATTCTTTGAACTGGGGAAAGTGAACAATAGTTACAATTTTTTATAAGTATAAGAAATCACTATAAATCTGCCCCTTTAAAACCGAAAAAAGCCCACAAAACATCCATTTTGGGTAAAAAAAAAACTATGGACAAAAAGTAAAGCTTTGCAGGAATCAGGATGTTTTTAGTTTTTATTTTAGTAAATGATTTCGCAAACCATTACTCACGCTGTGAGTGGAGTTAATCTGGACGGTCACATCTGTCATGTTGACCCACTGATGAGCAGCATGAACACTGCCCTGCACTTCTTGTTTAGCACTACCATAAAGTTCCTGCACATCAATGCACTGTATTATAGAGTTTGGAGAAAAAAACTAAATATTGTAAAATTGTTTCGTGTATATAGAGCTTACCTTTGCTTTTCTGTAGATATTCTCTCCAACAATCCTAGTGCTTTCAAACATGTCATTCCCCGGCCCAAATGCAACGCACATTTTAGTCTGTGATCACATTGATGAAGATAACAAGAAATTAGAAACTAAAAAAATTAGAAAACAGAAACCTTAAAGAGATTATTTTTGTATACTCTTCACATATAATGCACAAGAGTTCTCTGGATGTTTTCCAATGTGTTCTTTAGAGGAAGTGTTTATAAATTTGAACAGACTTTATACTTTGTGCCCCAACTACTGGTATATATATTTTTTGTCTATGTACAATCAAGTAAGATTTCTGTATATTTTCCCAATAAAGAAACTAGTTATGAAGTACTTGTTAGTACTAAACGAAAGGGCAGGGATCGGGAAACACTAATGTTTATGAATTTAATGAATGTGAGTATTTGTAACTCACCCCACCAATGGGACAGGAGCTGTTGAGGTAATCACACTTGTCTCCTGTGTTTACACAGTATGGCCCACGAGTGTTAGGGGACACATCTCCGCTGTTACTGGTGGCAAATGCTGCTACAAATGGACCCTAGTAGAACAACAAAAACAGTATGGTCATTCTCTCTTTTGTCTTTTTTCAGATATTACTAAACATTGTCATAGTCACCAAGTACTTGTCATTCAAAAAACATATGGCTGACAGAAGGATACGACATCTCACCTCACCAGGTAATGAGCCAATATTTTTATCTTGCTCAAACAGATAGGAGGCATAGCCAAGGTTGTCTGAGCTCACCATGCAATTGGTATAATTCATGCTGACTGGATGAACAGCAAACCAGCTAAGAAAATATCAACAGAATCCAGTTTTTTATGAGCACAAACCTTTATCTAATGAAATGTTAAAAAATCTCATCATGCAAAATGCAAGAAGAAACAACAAAGCAAACAATGTGCAAAATATAAAACACCTAAAATATCTGACACCTGTATGTGGCTCTTTTTCCATGATGGATAAAGATCAAATAGTTAAAAAGGGCAAAAAAATACAGTTAGTTAGTTATGCCAGTTTTGTTGGTGAAGCATTTTGCTAAACTAATTAACCAAGTAACTAAGTATGATGTTATATTTTTACATATTAAAAAGTATGTTCTGTACAGTTTATTAAAATACTGTATTTTAACAAAATTGTGTGTAAATCCTCTCTGCCATAGCACACAGGGAGCTATTGAAAAGTTGAAAGTTACACAACTGCATGATACTACTGACATGCTTGCACTAATGTACACATTTAGAATGTTTGGGTAGTGTAATTGATAATTACATAAATTTATCAATCATGATGACCCACATGTATCACCTCAGATATTGTGAATGGAACTCTTTGTTCTGCTGGTTAGTTTTTCTGGAAGGCCAACAACTCCGTTGACCACCACCTAACTTTGATTGAATAATGCTCTATTGACACAGGTTACTGAATG
The DNA here is from genome assembly GCA_017165825.1 of Hepsetus odoe. Classification (NCBI taxonomy): domain Eukaryota; kingdom Metazoa; phylum Chordata; class Actinopteri; order Characiformes; family Hepsetidae; genus Hepsetus; species Hepsetus odoe. Next base: position 20,791,743 of record CM029378.1, read on the forward strand.
CAAAATGTAAGTGGATAATATTCATGTTTGTCCTACATAGGGGCAGTGGTGGCCTAGTAGTTAGGGGCAAGGCTCCCGGATTGGAAGGTCGTGGGTTTGAATCCCAGATTAGTAGGTTGCCCTGAGGTACCCTTGAGCAAGGTATCGTCCCCATCACTGCTCCCCAGGTGCTTTAAATAGCTGTGGAGGTGTATTCCCTAACTGCTAGGCCACCACTGCCTATTCCTAACCAAGCTAGAACTATCAACCAACTTCACTAGTCTGGTTAGCACTTTTGTTACATTTGGCATTTGCTGTTGTTAGATTTTATTAAAAATCCTGGTTATTAATTTGCATGGCAACTTTCAGGACACTTAAATATGTACAGTATCTCATAAAAGTGAGTACACCCCTCACAGTTTTGTAAATATTTTATTATATCTTTTCATGGGACAACAGTGATGATATGACACTTGTATAACAGTGTAAATTTGCTGTCCCCTCAAAATAACTCAACACACAGCCATAAATGTCTAAACCATTGGCAGCAAAAGTGAGTACACCCCTAAGTGAAAAATGTTTACATTGTGTCCAAAGTGTCAATATTTTGTGTGGCCACCATTATTTTCCTGTATTGCCTTAACTCTCTTGGGCATGGAGTTCACTAGAGCTTCACAGGTTGCCACTGGAATCCTCTTCCACTCCTCCATGAAGACATCACGGAGCTGGTGGATGTTAGAGACCTTGCGCTCCTCCAACTTCCATTTGTGGATGCCACACAGATGCTCAATAGGGTTTAGGTCTGGAGACATGCTTGGCCAGTTCATCACCTTTACCCTCAGTTTCTGTAGCAAGGCAGTGGCTGTCCTGAAGATGTGTTTGGGGTTGTTATCATGTTGGAATACTGCCCTGCGGCTCAGTTTCCAAAGGGAGGGGATCGTGTTCTGCTTCAGGATGTCACAGAACATGATGGTATTCATGATTCCCTCAATGAACTGTAGCTCCCCAGTGTCAGCAGCACTCATGCAGCCCCAAACCATGACAATCCCACCACCATGCTTGACTGTAGGGAAGACACACTTGTCTTTGTTCTCCTCACCTGGTTGCTGCCACACATGCTTGACACCATCTGAACCAAATAAGTTTATCTTGGTCTCCAGTCTGATGTTAGTCTGCTTGTCTTCTGCATATTGTTTGTGGGCTTTCTTGTGCATCATCTTTAGAAGAAGCTTCCTTCTGGGATGACAGCCATGCAGACCAATTTGATGCAGCGTGCAGTGTATGGTCTGAGCACTGACAGGCTGACCCCCCACCCCTTCAACCTCTGCAGCAATGCTGGCAGCGCTCATACGTCTATTTTCAAAAGACAACGTCGGGACATGAGACTGAGCATGTGCACTCAACTTCTTTGGTCAACCATGGCAAGGCCTGTTCTGAGTGTAACCTGTCCTGTTAAACCTCTGTATGGTTTTGGCCACCGTGCAGCAGCTCAGTTTCAGGGTGTTGGCAATCTTATTATAGCCTATGCTATCTTTATGTAAAGCAAAAATCTTTTTTTCAGATCCTCAGAGAGTTCTTTGCCATGAGTTGCCATGTTGAACTTCCAGTGACCAATATGAGAGAGTGTGAGAGCAAAAACACCAAATTTAGCACACCTGCTTCTCTTTCACACCTGAGACCTTGTAACACTAATGAGTCACATGTCCCCGGGAAGGGAAAATGGCTAATTGGGCACAATGTGGACATTTTTCATTTAGGGGTGTACTCACTTTTTTTGCCAGTGGTTTAGACATTAATGGCTGCGTGTCGAGCTATTTTAAGGGGACAGCAAATGTACACTGTTATACAAGCTGTACACCGACTATTTTGCATTGTAATCAAAGTGTTTTATAATCAGTGTTGTCCCATGAAAAGATATAACAAAATTTGTCCAAAAATGTGACAGGTGTACTCACTTTTGTGAGATACTGTATCCGATTGGTGCTAAAATGCAAAGCTCTGAAGGTCTTGTCATGTGCAATGAGTACATCTAATTATGTATCAAAATGTATTTGTTTTAAAATAAAACATACCTGAAAATCCCCATTCCATCCCCATTCAAGTCTGTAAACTTTAGGCTCACAATCTGCAAATCTGTATTGGTTTTGTATCTAGAAGAGATCATCCCAATGCAATCAGTTTCTCTCACCATTTCACATATGAGTATGCAGAGTAGTTTAACAGTCAGTTGATTAAAGTTACATACTGTACACAATATATGACATAGTAAATGTTTTGCATGTTATGTCTATTTAATATCTGATATAAAATATTACACCTTTTCCTTTCTTCTTCGGGATTGTTCAGGTATGAATGTGGGCTTCGGTTGAGGTTACTACCAACAATTTCTCCTTTGTTCAGAAAGATTCTCCCAGGCCTCATATTTTTGTGTGCCAGATCAATGCTCTGGTTGGACAGTTAATTTCATTATTGTTAAATAATCATGACAAAGCAATCTGCCATATTAACATTAATAATATTAACCGTTACCATGTTCCTCCATGGGTTCAATTATTCTAAACAGCAAGTTAAGAACAAATCAGCAAGTTGCACCTTTACAATTCCATTGACGATGGGTTGTACAGATGATTTGATATAGCCTTTACTGGTGATCATAAAGAGGGTGTACTGGAAATACCCTGCCAGGCCAGAGTGTGTATGTGTTCCACTCAAAATCACATTGTCTTGCCTGTAAAGATTTCCATATTTCAGCTCCAGCTCCTGGAGCACCTACAACAGCCACAACAGAATGAAACATGAGAGATACTTTGTAGCTTCTCACTAAATGTTTTTTTTTATTATTATCATTATTATTATCATCATCATATTATTATTATTGTTGTTGTTGTTGTTGTTATTGTGGTTGTTGTTGTTGTTGTTTAAGTCCATCAGAATAAAAATGGTTTAAACTGTTGTATATTGTATGTTGTAACAGTATAAATTAATAAGCTACAATTTTTATCATTCTAAAAATACTAACTAGTGTGATATTGCTACTGGATGCTGTATATTTTATTATTCTGTAAATACAAATATGTATTATACTTTTTAAGCTTTGACATTTTTGGAGATTTTAAACTAATACAAAAGCCTCATTTAACTCTTTTCACACTATTATGCTTTTTAGGTAAGCTTCTCTGAACTGTTAATAGAACTGTTACTTTACCTCCAGTCTTAATCGTTGGGAGACCATGCCTATGTCTGCACTCACGAACACCACTCTTTTGCTTCCGTCATCCACAATGAAGGCCCTGCTGAACAAACGAGTGTGGATTCCTCGTGCAGTCTGATCTGGGTTAGCATAGCCCATCTTATTCAAAACACAACAGAAATTTCAGTGACCTTTAATAGCCTTTTTGAAGGGATATCAAATAAAAGGAAGTATTATTCCTCATTAATGTTATCACCACGTTAAGACTGAAAAACTGATATTTTATCATAAACAAACAATGTCACAAAGTAACAAACACAAATTGATCTATTAATGATCTACCCACAAATGCATTATTGCAACTGTTGTGAAGTTGGATATTGGAAACCCAAATGCTTTAACTCCTATGGCTCAGATGTTTTTTTCAAATAAAAGCATAAAATAATCTCACATCTCTCTCCTTGATCTGTACTCAGAAGTGCCAAGATAAAAATGCCCATTATTATGAGTAACTATACTCTTACCTCTCTACACATGAACTACTCGTTCATCCTTTAATAAACAACAACTGTTGTTCTAGGTAGTTTGTTCTCACAACAAAATATACATTTATGGTCTATGATATTAAAATATGACTGAAGGGATGTCTCCAGAAAGTTTCTCTTGGTCTGTTAATCACAAGATGCAGAGACTGTGCAGATTTACAGGCCATGTAGACCACTCACCAGAGGCACATCTGCCACTGGTCCAGTGCAGTCTGCTCGGCCCACTCCAATCAGATAGGGATTTTTTGGAGGATTTGCTGAGGGAATGGGTACCTCAGGCTCCACTGTGCGATTAGCACACAAATATGAAAGTTGAAAGACACATAACAAAAATAAATAAAAAATGTAATGAAAAGAAGTAAAATGAAAGAGTGCTTAATATTAATTTCAGTACATAATACCACAAACATTTAGGCTCCTTTTAGAAATACTACATATTTTGTCTATACAATAAAAATATGCATAACACATTCACAATCATTCAAAAGTCTGGAAGTTATTTTTTTAAATGTATGCACTAGATGCAATTATTTGCTTTTAAACGTTTTAAGTATTTTGGAACAATAAGCTATTAACATACTATTCCATAATGACCTATTTACAATAATGGTCATGTTAAATAAGTTTATATAAGTAATTGTGAATAGTCGTTTTTGTTACTCTACCATTTCCCTTGACATTTTAGAATAATCTACAGTGCCATCGTTCATTGTATGACTTGTGATGTTTAAGTATTATTGTTAACAGTAACAGTATTATTGTTAACTGTAACATTTTTAAATAATGATTACTATAATATTCAAATTATTTTAAACAGTTGAGGGTGTACATAAATAGCATATTAGAACCATGTATCTGTCAATCTGAGAAAGTAATTAAGATAACTAATTGGTAGCTACCAATATTTACAGTTCAGTGATACAAATACAATGATCATATACACAAATCATGTTTTTGATTGAAAGTCTGCAATTGCTTGAAAAGGATTTTTCAAGTTATGGGTTGAGAGTGAATCATTACATTTTTGGGAGTTGAAGTTGATGGCTGAGACTGTAATGAACCCCACTGTGATTCCAGTCATTAGCAGGAACAGAACCATGAGCAGCAGCTCCAAGCTATTGAGTCCACAGCAAACAACCTTACGAGCCATGCTTCTGCTTGTACAGTGACTGTAAGACTGAACAAGGCAAATTAATGTTTTAGAAAAACTATTAATTCATCCCTAAACAGTCGTTTAATTGCATGAAGAACAACCTATTGAGAATGAAACAAACGAAACAGCACAGACTAGAGATAAAAAATAGGTCAGATTTAAAAACCACTTTGTAATTAACCTCATCCATTTGAAAAGTGGTAAGTGGCAAAACAAAAGTTATTCTTGACTTGACAGTTAAAGCATATTCAATAGCTATCATCAAAACATACCATTAAACAGATATTCAGTTTGGAAAGTTGTAGGTGACTTACATTTAGCGAGCAGATTCTTCAACCAAATAAATGGATATAAACAGATCTGATCCTGAAAGAGCAAAGCACTTATCTCCAGCAGGGACAAAGGTTAAAAATGGTTTATAGCTACTATTCAGTATGATGTAAAAGACAGTTTTGTTTTTTGTTTTTTTTCCAAAAGGTGGATTAGTTTCACAACTAAGAATGCATTAGGTATGGTGTTTATATCTAGACAAACAAAAGGAAAACCTACAGAACAAAATTTTGATACAACACAAAAGTGCTTTACATTTTTCAGCAATTAAATCCATTAATTGAACATTTTTTGATTCACTGTTTGTTTGAAACAGCACAAGTCCACAAGTACCTTCTTATAATTTTTGTGGCTCTTTTTTGTTATTACTAAAATAGATCTAAAAACATAAAAACATGTGGCACAGGCAATAAAAGAAAATCAGGAAATACTATTTTATGATATTGTTTTTATCCCCAGCCACTAGGGCTGCACCAGCCAATGTATTTCTTCGTGCCGGTCCTAAGCCTGGATTAATGGGGATGGTTACACCAGGAAGGGCATCCGGTGTAAACTTTGCCAAATCAATATGCGGACAACGAAACAGAATTCCATACCTGATTGGTCGAGACCTGGGTTAACAATGACCGCCACCAGTGCTGTTAACCTACAGGTGTAACGGTGGCGGGGTGCAGGAAGGACGCCAACGCTGAGCCAGGAGTTCGGAACATAGTTTTATTATCTATAATTACAAAACAAGAGCAAAGGACTGCAGTTCAACCTAAAACCAAGGAACTGCAGCCTAAACCAAGTTACCCAGATTACCAAATACCAAAACCACCATAATGTGTAGGCTGAGCCTAACGAATGAGCCGCGCTCTGTTCTGACTCATCGGGGCTTAAATTGTCAGCCCCAATGAAGCACGCCTGTGCCTTCATGAGCTCAGGTGTGCTCAGTCAGAACAGAGCGCCCTCTACCGTGCCCAAAACACAACTGACAACAGGGTGCTGGTGGAAATTGGACAACTGTTGGCCAAAGGAGAAGAAGAAGAAGAGGAGGAAGGCATGTCCAGAGGGAGGAGGAGAGAAAGAAGAGGAGGAGAGGGGAAGTGAGGGTAGGGACTTTGAATGTTGGCAGCATTACTGTTAAAGTTAGAGAATTAATTGATATGATGGAGAGAATCGGGGGTTCGATCCTCTTCCCAATAGGTTGCCCTGAGGTATCCTTGAGCAAGGTGCCGTCCCCGTCTCGCCCCTCCCTGCAATGGGCTGGCGACCTGTCCAGGCTGCCCCCATCCTTCGCCCTGTGTGCGCTGGGTTGGACTCCAGCATTCCCCCGCGACCCCTATTGGGACAAGCGGCAGAAAATGGATGGATGGATGGATGGATGGATGGATGGATGGATGGATGATGGAGAGAAGGAAGGACGATATTTTGTGTGCAAGAGACTAGATGGAAGGGTAGTAAGGCCAGGTGTATTGGAGGAGGGTTTAAATTGTTTAATCATGGTGCGGATGGAAGGAGGATTGGGGTAAGTGTTATCCTGAATGAAGAGTATGTGGAGAGTGTTTTGGAGGTGAAGAGGGTGTCAGACAGGGTGATGAGTTTGAAGCTGGAAGTTGAAGGTGTGATGATGAATGTTGTTAGTGCTTATGCCCCAAAAGCTGGCTGTGAGATGGATGAGAAAGAAGAATTCTGGAGTGAGTTAGATGAAGTGATAGAGAGTGTACCCAGGGGAGAGAGAGTGGTGATTGGTGCAAATTTTAATGGTTATGTTGATGAAGGGAACAGAGGTGATGAGGAGGTGATGGGTAGATATGGTGTCAAGGAGAAGAATGCTGAAGGTCAGATGGTTGTAGATTTTGTGAAAAGGATGGAAATGGCTGTAGTTAATACTTATTTTAAGAAGAGGAAGGAGCACAGGGTGATGTATAAGAATTTTTGAAAGGTTACCAGATTGCTGGGAAGCTACTGCAGAAGTGATAAGGCAGACAGCTAGAAATGTACTTGGTGTGACATCTGGAAGGAAGAACGAGGATAAGGAAACCTGGTGATGGAACCGAGAAGTCCAGGAGTGTATACAAAAAAAAGAGGGAGGCAAAGAAGACGTGGGACAGTGTAACGGCAAGTGTGGAAGAGAGGTGAAGAAGAGAATGCAGGCAAGTTGGAATGGGTGGAGAAGAGTGGCTGGAGTTATTGGTGACAGAAGGGTACCAGCGAGAGTAAAAAGGAAGGTTTACAGGACAGTAGTGAGACCAGCTATGTTGTACGGGTTGGAGACGGTGGCATGGATGGACGGTGGATGAAAAGAAAGGAGGCAGAGCGGGAGGTGTCCAAGTTAAAGATGCTGAGATTTCCATTGGGTGTGACGAGGAAGGACAAAATTAGAAATTAGTATATTAGAGGGACAGCTCAGGTTAGACGTTTTGGAGACAAAGTTAGAGAGGCAAGGTTGTGTTGGTTTGGACAGAGGAGAGATGAGGATTATATTGGAAGGAGGATGTTGATGGAGCTGCCAGGATAGAGGAAAAGAGGAAGACCAAAGAGGAGGTTTATGGAGGTGGTGAGAGAGGACAAGCAGGTGGTTGGTTTGAAGCAGGAAGATGCTGAGGGCCAGAAGAAATTTGACCAGAGAAGGTTGATCCACTGTGGCAACCCCTGAACGGGAGCAGCCAAAAGAAAAATAAGATGATGTTTTTTTAGATAGAAGACTACATATAATATGGGTGTTTGTGCATGTTTGAGCTTTTATTAAAAATAATTGGATTATTAATCAAAACAGAACTAAATGTCTGGATTTCACCAATATCTGCTTACACTGAATATTTACAGAGAAAAAAAAAAGTCATTAGAAGTAGAAGATTATTTCTGATATCAGTTAAACATGGAAAGAGAATGATAGCTGTATGGAACTAAATAAAAAAAAAAAAAAAACAGAACCTAGCTGTAAACCTCATTTGTTATGACTCTCCACCATAAAAAGTCTCAAAAAAGAATCTCATAAAAAAACTCATAAAAAGAATCCTAATGTGGAAAATAGCAGTCTCGTTCATCCCATTAGGCGTTTATTTACAGACTATATACAAAAGGTTTTTGCATAATTGCGTAATTTCTTCATAATCGTACAATGAAACAATGATATTTCAATGATAATTTGTGTTCTGAAAGTTTAAAATAAATATAAATGTAAAAAACAATTATTTATTTATTAATCATTCAGTATATTACTCATTCATTTAACAAGGTATATGCAATGAACAGGGTAACATAAAAAGGCTAACTACATTTTGCCCCTATCTCTTCAGCTGAGACTGAGAGATAACACATGTCCTTTTATGAATATTCTACAGAATAACACCACCCTTAGAGATTACCTGTTCTCTTGAGATGGCTGTTTAAGTGGCAATAACTGATAAATTGCAATAAGGCCCTGACTCAGCTTCTGCCTTATCAATATCAGGAGATAACTCAGTGTCAAATCCTGCCGTATAAACATTCTGTATCTAGCTATAAGTCTTTTTTTTAACACTCTGGTTCCCTTAATATAGTTGTATGCAAAAGTCTGAACACATTAGTCACATTAGATATTTGTTTATCTTTTAAGCAGAAATACGTTAACACATCTTCCACCACAGCTTATCAAATTACCACCTTAGAAAAAATAAAACTAAAAATAGATTTGCATTTACATCATTTGGGAGACGCTGTCATGCAAAGCGACATACAAAAGAGCTTCATGGTTTCCAAATGAAGCAAAACATGACCTTCACACATGAAAGCTACAGACTGCAAATTCATGCTGTACATGGAGTTAAAGCTGCACCACATTGCGAAGAGAAAGCAAATCTTTTTCTTATTTTCTTATTAGTTATTGTTTGAAGATAGCAGGAGTCTCAGCAGATCCAATAATCAGGGATAGTTATTACTTTTTGATAGTTCATTCCACCATTTAAGAGGAATTTTGATTCTCTTAGAGGGCAAGTTGGTACCAACAGTTTAATAACTGCTGAAAGGTAAAACAGGGTAGTCTCTTAAACTCTTAAACTTAATGCAGGCAGCCACATGAAGTGAAGGAAGTGATGTTTGAAAATCTGGGTTTACTGAAGACCAGGCAGGCTGCTACATTCTGAATCAGCTGTGAAATCTTGATGGCCTTCAGAGGAAGGTCAGCTAGAAGTGAGTTGCAGTAGTCTAGTCTTGACATGACAAGTGACTGGATACGAGTGGCATCAGTGGTGAGGAAGGGATGGTTTTTCCTGATGTTCAAAAGAAGGTACCTCCATGTTCTTGAAAGGTGGCAAGGTGAGAACGAATGATGAGCCAGCATCCATCATAAATCTTTCTTGCATGCAGATATCTGGCCTGAGGTCTAATGATCATTAGGAGAGAAACAGAGGATGAGCTTGTTATCTGTATAGTGAAATCAAAAACCATAAAAGGATATCATTGTGCCAAGAGAGCAAGGGACCAGGTACAGATCTCTGTGGAACACCAGCAGTCTGTTGCCTTGGATCTTCGGAAGTAAAGCTGTTTATTTATAAATTAGTAAATTTGGAGATGGAGGAGATGGTACCAAAATATTAATCTGTGGTTAATCTGACCTATCAGCCATTCAAAATTCATCTAGTTTCTATGTCAGCATTTTTAAGAAATGCATTTATGTCACTGGTTGGATTATTTGAGAGAGATGCGCTGTGCCAAGGCTGCTGTAAACCAACAACCGAGCAGGTGTATCAGAAAATGGCTTCAATAACAGCAGGATTGCTTGGTCAAAAAAGAATGCAAGAATAATGGACACTGTTAAATGATAACTCAGCAGAATAGGATACTAAATACAGAGAGTTAAAGGAAGATGAAGGCGCACCACCCGGTTGTTTGCAACAGTAATTTAGCTAACTTTAATGTAAAATACTAAAAAGAATTATGATAAATAAAGTAAGGAGTCCTACTATGAACACCTGAAGTTTGTTATTTAATAGTTTAACAGTTTGCTTTGCATTCACATGATCTACAGCCTCTTTCAAAAAGTAGTCGGCCTATGTTCTGGTGCACTTTGCCTTTTATAGTATCTCTGGCAGATAGTGATCTGAGCTTTATGTTTATACCCACGATGGGCACTGAAAAAAAAACAGCCTCATTATCTGTACCAATGGCCATGTTCATTTGTTTTTCCAATTGTCCAGTGCAATACAATGTGATCCGCTGCCAAAGGCAAAGTGAAAGTGTGCTTTACATTCACAATGCACAGAAGCAAACCAAACTGACATCAGCTGTTGAGTGCTCTGTTCGGCTTGCTCCTGAAGATTTGACCAAAACTCCAAAAACATAATGACTAGTCTATATTTACTGCAACATAACATTATTATAATACACAAAGAGAGTGTGTATACTTTACAAAGGATTTAAACCTTTAACAGCCGCTATTTTTCAAAACAGTCTGAACTCAGAAAGCTTTCTTGATATTAAGGCATTTTCAGGAACAGATCCCTAGGCTTTCTAAAGGACATTCCAAAGCTGACTTTGTTATAAATGGATAATTCATGTGTAGATCTGTGTGTGGCTTAAAAAACAAACAAAAAACCTCTGAAGTTGACCAGATTTATAAACTGGCCTATAAATTGAAAGCCAGAAACTTTCAAGAAGCCCGGAGAACTACTACTCAATAATGTGTTTTTTGTTTGTTTGTTTGTTTTCATTATGTTATGAAAGCAGTGGCATAGAGGTTAGGAACTAGGCCATGGGACTGAAAGGTTGTGGGTTCGAATCCCACACCAGTAGGTTGCCCTGAAATACCCTTGAGCAAGGTACTATCCCCATCACTGCTCCCTGGGTGCTGGTTATGGCTACCCACTGCTGCATAATAATAATAATAATAATCCTTTATTTATAATCCCACAAATGGGAAATTCACTCTCTGCATTTCACCCATACACACATGTGCAGCAGTGGGCTGCCATTGAAAGAGCCTGGGGAGCAGTGATGGGGACGGCCCCTTGCTCAAGGGTACCTCAGGGCAACCTACTGGGAAGGGGTTCGAACCTCCGATCACGTGGTTAGGGCGTTCTAACCACTAGGCCACCGCTGCATGGTATGTGTGGGTTAAATGCAGAGAATGTATTCATTGTATGCATCCTCATCACTGAGTGCCGGATATCTGAAGTTTTCAGCTGACAGCCACATGTTTTCTTAAAGTACATAATTGATATTGATTATTCTTTTTATCTTTAGCCATTATCTAATGATGGCTAAAATGCAGTATACTGCACTTTACTGTATTCTTTCAGGTTTAATTAGTTTTCATTTGGTGATGAGTCAGTTTTAGTCCTTCTCAGAGAGAATTTTACCAGTCTTATGTAGGGCTGCATTTCATGTTTCTTTAAAAAAAAAAAAAATCTACAAACTACAAGTTGCCAAATGTGACTAGAGCTTTCTAGTCACAGTTACATCTTGCAGTAGAGAGAAGAGTAGGATCTTGACATCTGCAATTGCTCTGGCCAGGCTTATGAAGTGCTGAATGTAAGCTGAGAGTGTGTGAGGACTGTAGCATATCACTACATCTATGAATTTACAATACATAGTTAGTGCAAATATCCCTAAGAACTCAATGCTTGTGTAGCTGATATTCTTCATAAATAGCAACATAGCATGTGTAGTAAAATAATATAGTTTCTGTAAGAAGTAGTCATTGACAAAGACTAGCAATGATAACTTCTGTGTTGGTCAAAACAATTTGTATCTCCAGCTCCAAAAAATTAACATAAACCAACCATGTCAACCGTTCTGGATATGCAGGTTATCAACTTTAGTCAGCTTCTGTTATTCCGGTCTGACCAGGTTTGCCATACTGATATTCAAGGACTTTTTTTTTTTCCTTGCCTGTATTTTCTTAACTGTCACCTATACCAGATTTGCTTAGATAAAGTTATAATCAAAATCAAGATCTAGGGGGAATTATATCTAATTAAATATAATAAAAACACTTAAGTAAAACCACATATATAACAAATATTGGCACCTAGAGAAATTCTTTTGAACACCATCTATCCAGGCCCTCCTTTACATATAACACCTCGATATATCAGTATCATTGGTGATACCCTGAGGATAAAGCTTTTTTTATGTTTATGCATCATTCATTTTTTTCCACTTTCAGTCAAAAACAGACACTACATTTTCATATACAGGGCATTTAATTTGTAAGCATTTGAAGCAATGCACAGTTCTAAGCTGATTGACCACTTCCCTAATCCATCTTCCTGACACAGTGCTATAAAAGCATGAAGATGGTTGCTTCATGATTAATTAAAAGAAGCAACCCTTTATTCAGAGTTCTATTTTTAAAGTATATTTTTATTGTTATTTTACAAAACACAGCATTTCTCTTTGAACTGTGCCTATGGCCAGCAGTCAGTGGAAATAATCTGAATGACCACTGTGCATGGTGAAATGTGAAAGTGACTATTCTTGTCATTGCATTTAACCCATGCAAACACCATGCAGCAAGGGGCAGCTATGAAAGCGCCCGGGGAGCAGTGACGGGGGTGGTACCTTGCTCAAGGGTACCTCAGGGCAACCTACTGGTGAGGGAATTGAACCCACAGTCTTCCGATCCAGGGCCAACTTCCTAACCACTAGGCCACCACTGCCCCTTGGCATGGGCCTTGGCATCAACATATGCTGAATTTTCATCTGACAAAGACAGAGCAAGCGTGTACATGAATGTATAGAGCAGCAGTGTTGTAATGGAATATAAAATATTTCTTTGCACTTTCTGCACTCATCAATAAAGGTTATTGAGGCTGTTCTAAAAGTGTTTTTCTCCTGTACTGACCAACTGTATCAGTCTAGATTATATTGGGAGTAGGAAATTTCCCTCTTTTCTACTCATTACAACCTGCCTGCACTCCTTTTTTCCTCTCTTTTGTATTCCCCATTTCTGTGAACAGTTGCCCCAAGTATGTAAACTCCTCCAGCCTCTCCACTTTATCCTAGCCATTATGCTGTCCTCCCTTTCGATCACTTTGATAGAATATATCTTTGTCCTACTGACTTTCATTCTTCTCCTCTCTAAAGTGAAAATAGATATCTGTAACTTGTAAATACAGCCCAGCAAAGCATAAAACAAAATGCAAAATCATTCAAGCTGTTTCCCTAGCTATCTTTACTGCGCTCCTCCCTCTTCTTAAAATACAGCCATTTGGCAACCTTTTAGCAAAATCCACAACCTTCTGCTACCTCTTTTTGACGCTATTCCTACCCATCACCTCCACCTCACCTCTGTTGCCTTCATGCCCACACCAGTCAGCACCAGTCTCTCCCCTAGGTATACTCTTTTTCAGTTCATGCAACTCATTACAAAATTCTTCTTCCACTCTCTTATTCTTCTTTTTGTCCTTTTGCCTCTGGACATGCCATCCTTCTCTTCTTCTATTTCGGCCAAGAGTATCCCAGTTTTCCCCCACACCCTGTTTGCTAATAATATTGGTGTCGGTTATTATTAAACTGTACCTTGACCAATACTTTATTGAAATTTGTTTAATTTAATATTGATTTGGCAAATTTATCTATTTATCAGCGGTACAGCGGTAGCATAGTGGCTAGGGAGTTGGCCTCAGGATCGGAAGGATTCAAATCCCAGACTCAGGGCAGATTGCCCTGAGATACCCTTGAGCAAGGTACAAAAACTGGAAAAATGGGGAGGGTCACATCAGGAGGGGCATCCAGTGTAAAACTTTGCCAAATCAATATGCAGACAATGAAACAAATTTCCATACCAGATCGGTCGAGGCCCGGATTAACAACGACAGCCACCAGTGCTGTTAGCCTACAGGGTGCTGGTGGAAATTGGACAACTGTTGGCCAAAGGAGAAGAAGAGGAGGAGAGTGGAAGTGAGGGTAGGAACTTCCAATGTTGGCAGCATTACTGGTAAAGGTAGAGAATTAGCAGATATGATGGAGAGAATGACATTTTGTGTGCAAGAGACTAGATGGAAGGGTAGTAAGGCCAGGTGTATTGAAGGAGGGTTTAAATTGTTTTATCATGGTGTGGATGGAAGGAGGAATGGGGTAAGTGTTATCCTGAAGAAATAGTATGTGGAGAGTGTTTTGGCAGTGAAGAGGGTGTCAGACAGGGTGATGAGTTTGAAGCTGGAAGTTGAAGGTGTGATGATGAACGTTGTTAGTGCTTATGCCCCACAAATTGGTTGTGAGATGGAAGAGAAAGAAGAATTCTGGAGTGAGTTAGATGAAGTGATAGAGAGTGTACCCAGGGGAGAGAGAGTGGTGATTGGTGCAGATTTTAATGGTCATGTTGGTGAAGGGAACAGAGGTGATGAGGAGGTGATGGGTAGAAATGATGTCAAGGAGAAGAATGCTGAAGGTCAGATGGTTGTAGATTTTGTGAAAAGGATGGAAATGGCTGTAGTTAATACTTATTTTAAGAAGAGGGAGGAGCATAAGAGTGGAGGAAGATGTTCACAGGTAGAATATATCCTTTGCAGGAGACTCAGTCTGAAGGAGACTGGAGACTGCAAAGTAGGGACAGGGGAGTGTGTAGCTAAACAGCATGGAAGCTGAAGGAGGAGGACTGCAAGGTGGAATTCAGGCAGAAGTTAACATGAGCACTGGTAGGTGTTGAAAGGCTACTGGATTGCAAGGAAGCTACTGCAGAGGTGATAAGGCAGACAGCTAGAAATGTATTTGGTGTAACATCTGGAAGGAAGAAGCAGGATAAGGAAACCTGGTGTACAAGGAGATGAACCGCAAGGCAAAGAAAGCAGTAGCAAAGGCGAAAGATAAGGTGTTTGGTGAATAGCATAAGAGGTTTGACAGTAAAGAGGGAGAAAAGGACCTATACTGATTGGCCAGACAGAGAGAAAGAGCTGGGAAAAATGTGCAGCAGGTCAGGGCAATTAAAGCAGATGATGTTGAGCAGATAGAAGGAGTACTTTGAGAGGCTGATGAATGAAGAAAATGAGAGAGGGAGAGAGAGGGAGAGAGAGAGAGAGTAGATTGGATGATGTGAGGATAGTGAACCAGGAAGTGCAACAAATTAACAAGATGAAAGTAAAGGCAGTGATGAAGAACATGAAGAATGGAAAGGCTGTTGGACCAGATGACATACCAGAGGAAGCATGGCGGTGTTTCGGGGAGATGGCAGTGGAGTTTCTGACCAGATTATTTAATACAATCTTGGAAAGTGAGAGGATGCCTGAGAGTGGAGATGAAGTGTACAGGTACCGATTTTCAAGAATAAGGGTGATGCACAGAGCTGTGGTAACTATAAAGTTGATCAGCCACAGCATGAAGTTATGGGAAAGAGTTGTGGAAGCTAAGTTAAGAAAAGAGGTGAGGATTAGTGAACAGCAGAATGGTTTATGTTGAGAAATTGCACCACAGATGCAATGTTTGCTCTGAGGGTGTTGATGGAGAAGTACAGAGAAGGTCAGAAGGAGTTACATTGTGCCTTTGTGAACTTGGGGAAAGCATATGACAGGGTGCCTAGAGAGGAGTTGTGGTTTTGTATGAGGATGTCAGGTGTTACAGAGAAGTATGTGAGAGTAGTTCAGGATATGTATGATGGCAGTGCAACAGTGGTGAGATCTGCAGTGGGAGTGATGGATGCATTTAAGGTAGAGGTTGGATTACATCAAGGATCAGCACTGAGCATATTTTTGTTTGTAATAGTAATGGTCAGGTTGATGGACGAGGTTAGACAGGAGTCTCTGTGGATGATGTTTGCTGATAATATTAAGATCTGCAGTTAGAGTAGGGAGCAGCTTGAGGAGAACCTAGAGAGGTGGAGATATGCTCTAGAGAGGAGAGGAATGAAAGTAAGTAGGTCAAAGACAGAATACATGAGTGTGAATGAAAGAGAGGAAAGTGGAGTGGTTAGGATGGAGGGAGTAGAGGTGACAAAGGTGGAGGAATTTAAATCAACAGTTGTGGCAAGTGTGGAAGAGAGGTGAAGAAGAGAGTGCAGGCAGGTTGGAATGGGTGGAGAAGAGTGGATGGAGTGATTTGTGACTGACGAGTACCAACGAGAGTAAAAGAGAAGGTTTACAGGACAGTAGTGAGACCAGCTATGTTGTATGGGTTGGAGACGGTGGCACTGATAAAAAGACAGGAGGCAGAGCTGGAGGTGTCAGAGTTAAAGATGCTGAGATTTTCGTTCAATGTGACGAGGATGGACAGGATTAGAAATTAGTATATTAGAGGGACAGCTCAGGTTTGATGACTTGGAGACAAGGGTAGAGAAGCAAGGTTGCGTTGGCTTGGACATGTCCAGAGGAGAGATAAGGATTATATTGGAAGGAGGATGTTGAAGATGGAGCTGCCAGGAAAGAGGAGAAGAGGAAGACCAAAGAGGAAGTTTATGGACATGGTGAGAGAGGACATGCAGGTTATGGTTAGGGTTTGAAGCAGGAAGATGCAGAGGACCGTAAGAAATGGAGACGTTTTGTGGCGAACCCTAAACAGGAGCAGCCGAAAGAGAAATAGAGTCATATGACAGCTATGCACAACAAATTCTGAATTCAACCATTTTAAATCTGGAAGTTTGGAAAATATTGTTTATATATATTAAACTGACGTAATATTTAATATTTTGCAACATTTAAAATAACATTTTTTTACTTAAGTTTTTGCATTGGATTTTTTCGTCTGGTTGTCTGCCTTGACATGTGATTGTCAAGTCTTGTTATCTATTCTAGATTTTATAAAATTATTCTTAGTGTTTTGAGTTTTCTCAACTATTTTTAAATTAGATATCCTAACTGCAACTGTTAGCTCCACTTTTATACAAAATATGGGCTAAAAGCTACTTTTAGTGATACTGATACCTCTGCATGATAACTACATGGAAAACATGTGAATGCAGAACACAAGCTAGAACAAGAATCAACCAAAACTTAGTTTGATTTACTAGCACTTACTACTTGTAAACTGGATTGTAAGTTTAAGAAAATCAGCATTATCATGACGCAAACAACTTTTAAAGAAATTATGATCAATCGATCGATACTTATGCATAATTTATTCCCAGAAAATATATTCTTAAATGGATTATTACATTTATATAAGTAGACAGAACTAAAAGAAAATTAATAAAAATATACAGTCTATTAAGAAAAGGTAAAAGTGAAAGTGCAACATTACTTGTAATGTAAGCTGTGTGAAAAAATAAATATCAGCTGTTCAAGAATACAAATGGATCTGGGCTCAGCAGAAACGCATAACTTCCAAGGACAAAGATTGCATTGTCATTGTTTTACAGCCACTATTCAGTTCTATTAGAGTGCATAGCAGATGGCAATACTTTTCTTTATTTCAAAGAAGAGATAAAGTTGGGGAACTATCAAGTTAATGGATAACTACCAAGAGGTCAAAAACTATTTAAGAGGATCCCAGAACAGAACAAAAGGTAAACATGTTCACCAGAAATAGGTCAACATTTATCCCAAATATTCCACCAAATAATTTAACTCTTTTACTTACACACAAACACACTAACCCATCCCAGATGCACCAGTAGGGAACACAAACACCAAGAGCTGTGGGGGGTGCAGTTGAGGGATTAGGCCTATAGTGAAAGTGACAACCCTTGTCATTGCAAGGTCACAGCACAGCACACAATGAACCACAACGAAATAGACCTCTGCATTTAACCCATGCAAACACCGTGCAGCAGTGGGCAGCTATTGAAAGCGCCTGGGGAGCAGTGACGGGAACGGTACCTTACTCAAGGGTACCTCAGGCACTTTAGCCATGGATGCTTTTTAGCCATGGATGCTTTCATCCACACTTCCATTGCAAGCCCTCTTCTTTTAGCATTAGACTTCAGCTTCCCCAAAATTAACAAAAAGGTGAAGGTGTTTTCATGATCTAGATGGTCATCTCCTGACTTAAATCCCATTGAACATGTAATGAGATAGAAGCAAAACGCAAATGATTTCCTACCATCACCAATAAACTGTATTTGCTGCAGACTTTTATTTTAGTGTCCGTATCATTTGCCTTATACATTTCCCACTTAAACTCAGGGAAATGTGTGCTCATTATTACATACTTTTGTTCACAGCTAAAAGTCAAAAAGTATATTGTGTGCATAGATTCAAAGTGAATGTACACACAGGAACTTTTACATAATAACAAAAGATGCCTGAACCGTTATTACCCTTCATTGTACGTCTACAAAGGGTCACAATGTAAACAATGGCATATTGTATCTGCATTTCATTTTACTTTTACTCATTTTAAAATTGCTGAATAGTTGTAATCCAGACACGAAATCTAACCCTAACAGAGTCAAACAAATGGCAAGAGTCATACTTATCCTTTTACCCTTAATCCAAAGATACAGCATAAATTCCCAATCTTCTTTGAAGGCATGGCATGTTTGGACATTTTAATTTAATTTAATTTAATTGCGACTATTCTTGTCATCGTGAGAACACACAGTGAACCACAATGAAATTGGACCTCTGCATCGTGCAGCAGGGGACAGCTATGAAAGTGCCCGGGGAGCAGTGACAGGGATGGTACCTTGCTCAAGGGTACCTCAGGGCAACCTACTGGTAAGGGGTTTGAACACACAATCTTCTGATCCTGTGGCCAACTCCCTAACCACTAGGCCACCACTGCCAATTTTAATGGCTAAATTAAATAAATAAGAGAGCCAGACAGACTCAACTTTAAACAGATTCTATGCTAATAGTTGTCATTTATTTGCCAGAAAGACAAACTATTAAAAAGTGTTAGCAGCTTTGTTCACTGATATTTTACAGAACAGCTCATGATTAATAGTTTGTGGTGAGTATCCTAATCTAGCTTGTTAAGCATGCAGGATAGTATGGTAGAATAAAATCCTCTCCAAACATTCCCTGCAGACTGACACTTCTGCCCAGATCTCTGGAGTTAAGGCAGAACCCAAAGACTCAAGTCATTTGGCCCAGATAAAAACAAGAGGCCCCCCCCCCCATGTTCCACTGAGTGGAATATTTCCAAAGAAATATATTAATAAATAAACTCAATACAAAACAAAAACAAACAAACAAATAAACAAGATTACAATTTGACATTTGAGTTAGATGTGTCGTCATCACTGTCTCAGTAATGCTTCCTTTCATAGCCCACTGTGGTTAAGAAGTGTATATTAAATAAAACATTTTTAAAAACCATCATTAGATGTACATCTAATTTCTACATATAGATTGCTGGCAAGAATGGCAGCAAGTACAACAGCAATGTCAGATATATGCAAAATTTGACTTTTAAGGTAAATTAATCATTTCTCTAATTTTTAAAGAAAGTAGAGAGTTACATCAAGCAATGACATGGAGTATGTTAAATCAATACAAATAAAGGTTATCTGTGGATTTTAGTCGCAAAGCCCTTCCACTTAAACATTCCTACCAGCCATCCCATTTTCAATCCCAACTTTTGTCCTTTTAAGCATGATTGGAGCAAGTATCTTAAATAGTTATACTTTAAAGTAATATCTTTCACTTTCATTTTAAAGTAAATGGTGCCAGAGATCCTGACATTCATAAAATCTGGAGGAATAAGTCAGTATTTCAAGCATGTGATGCCATACCTTTGAATAAATAAAAGGTACATTTGCTGAATAATTCAGCGGGTCTGAATCCACTAGCATTTGGCTGAATTTGGACAATTGTTTTATGTCTTTCCCTTTCCAGAAAAAAACATGAAACAACCAGGCAGTATGCAGATGTAGAAAGGCAGAACAACAGGTTTGCTGTTCTTTTCTAATTCAAAGGAAAATACTGCAGAAAGAGAGTGATTTCTTTAAATGCTTACAGTAACACAAAATGTACCACTTAGAAGAGGAAAAAAAAATAATTTAAATAAATAAATAAATAAATAAATAAATAAAATAAATAAAAAACAAAAACATACATTTTAACTATATAATCACTGACCACATGATCACTATAGAATCGTGGCAAGAAAGGCACTGAGGAACTTTAGATCATCAAAACAGTTTTCTTGTCTCCTTTAGAACTGTAATAAAAAAGATTACAAGTTTGCTTGAAAAATATTTTTATAGAAACCTCTTTTGCTAATCTGGTGATAGCTACAAAATGACAGTTCTCTTCAAACACACAACTACTCTCCATTCAAAGTTCTCTGAGGACAAAAAGGATATTGAACAGCAAATTGTAAATTAAAGGGACATTTTTACTATTGGGAAGGCAGATACTCTGAAAAGCTAACACTTTATCCACTGATTTGTCTTTGTGAAGTTAGTCTTAAAAAAAATTAATAATAACTGGCTCATCTCTAAGCACACAGAAATGTTTGCAAACACTGACTTTTACAAGCCTGAATACTTCCATCTTATGCCAAGTCAAATACAAGACCATATTGCTGACCATGTCCTTTCTGGCAGGCCATTCTGAACCTAAATGATAAAGGCAACAGCCATTCTGGCACCATATACTACGACACATAACCTGCAGTAGATTGTTTTAGAAAAACAAATGTGTGAGGAATGATGTATTTGGATAAGTTTTATACAGTCACAGTGCCTTAGATGAAAACTAAAACTGGCTTTTGCATGGGAGTTGGTTAGGCTGTCATTGTGTGGTTGAGTCCTGACTCTTAAGGCAACGGTTTGGAGTATTGCTCCCCAGCTTGAAAACAGCAGTCAGTCAGAGTCAATCCTGCTGTACTTCATGTGGCCTCGTTGTAAGGATCGCCATGAAAAAGGGACCTGGTAGCTCCGGGGGACAACATCTTGCACGTTGTGCTCCAGGTACTGGAAAAACCTAAACCACCACACCCGGGAGAGGAAGTTGCTTTCAGACACCCCCCTCAAATTCTGTATGAAAGAGAAGAAACTGTTAAAGTGGAATTCCACTAATATTTCAAAACTTCTGCATAATAAAACTTTGCCCTGATTTAAGAGTTAAGTGCTTTAGAGGTCTTGTCCCCATTAGTATAGCTGTGAACAATTCAGAGTTGGTACATTTCTCAGAATTTTTTTTTTTTTTTTTTTTTAATCTTTGTAAATATTGGCCATATATATCATATGCATTTTTAACTATATTCTGCAGACATGACAAGCATATGTTACAGACACCAAAATGTCTGGATACTTCTAAATCCTTGGACCCGTCCTTGGACCCTTACTCTTTGATTTCCATTCTACCCCTAGGTCAGGTAATCTAATTTATGTGACTACCAGTCCTGCTGCTATCCCACCTCACTCTCTAGTTGCTTGTATAAAAAGATGGAGGAGGACAACTTTTTGATGCTCAACTCAGATAAAACTGAGGTTCTGACTGTTGGCAAGAAAGCTATGGTGTCTGATCCAAACAGTGTTACAATTGGCATTGAAGGCACTTTAGTGAGCTACTCTCCAACAGTACTTAACCTGAGCATCATATTTGCTTACACATTATCGTTCACCTCTCATGTTGATGTCGTGCAGAACATCTCACTGTCCCCAAATTAAAGCTTGTCACTATGGGTGGGAGAGCTTTTAGTGCTACGGCTCCCAAACTTTGGAATACTAGCTGCCATGAAACTTGTGATTATTAGACTTAAGACGTCACTTACTTGCTGGTTAGCCATGGTGTGATACCACCAGAAGAGCCGTGTAGTGATGAAGTAGGCTACAACTACATCTATAGTGTAGTGGTCATGGGCAAGGAGGATGCAGAAAACACCCACAGCACATAGTGTCCCACAGCCCCAGTGGTACCACCAGAACCGTCGAGGTGAGTCTGTAGAGCACACCAATATATAAAACTTGATTATTTATGATGACACTACGGAATTTCAAAGAAAACCAACTTGTGACAGCAGTGAATGTGGCTTTATAGAAGATAACTAATGCACATATAATTAGGGGATAAAGCATGTATTTCAACCATGTAACACATAGTGTGAAGCATTCGGAGTCAACGTCCTAAGCTGTCTGAGAACACCAATGAATGCTTGTGCTAAGCAGTAGCTTTTCTGTACTTTGTCATGTTGTTATTGGAAGTGCAAAGCCTCTTCAGGTCAGTAACACTACATTCTAGGGTGTAACTGCCAAAAAGTACCAAGTGGTGGCTCTGTTGTGCAAACTGAGTGTGAAATTTCATGTGAGGGAAGAACCATGAAGTGTTTTCTTACACTCTTTCATGAACAGAAAGGTTAGGGTTAGCATGACTGTGTGGCCACTGTACAGGTAGTCTCCGCACATATTGTGAGAGCCAGTGATCGTCAAGCCACCCCCAGCAATCATCTTCATTACCCGACGCATCTGAGACTCCCAGTCACCATACAGCTGCAATGCAATAGACACAAGTATCAGTGACAAAGGTTTAATTTCATCTATGCAGGCAGATACTGCTCATACTAAGAGTTGAGTTATAAACACATTTATAAATGGATAAATATTTTCCTTTGGCACAATGCTCTCTTAGCATAATGGATAAACGTGTGTGTGTGTTTTGCAACTTTCATAATGCAAATTTAGGTATCATATTTTCTTCCACTTTTTTATTAAATAAAAGCACCCTTTGTTGGGAACAGTGCTCACAGAGGTGCTCACAAACTGTAGTCACACAGCATAAGCTGTTATGGTTACAAGTGAGTGAGTGAGAGAGAAAGCAAATATTGAAAATACTATTAAAAACTTCTTTCACTTGAGAAACATCGCTCTAATTAGATCCTACATGAGTCTGCATGATGTTAAGAGCTGACAGACAGAAAACATTAGCACAAAATTTCCTGAACTAAAGAGATTTTTACAAATATGTAAAATATAGCATTATTAATATTGCTTTTTCTAAATAATAATAACAAACAATAATAAATGTTATTGTATGTTATTGTTGCCATGTAAAGTATGTTGAGTTGAATGTATCCTTTTTTTATTTGTAATAGATAATAATAATAATGATAATGTGCAAGACACTGAGTTGCTTACCAAAGAAGAGAAGGAAAACTATATGACTAAGAAACAGAAAGCACACCATTGATGTATGGATGTTTTTTCTAAGCTTTGATAAACTAAATAAATTTGGGGAAAAAGAAAAAGAAAGAAAAAAAAAAAAACATACTCCATCCTTTAGTGTGTTATGCATGTAGATTCAGTTACATTTCAATACGCTGCTCAGGTGGACAACCATTTGGTGTGCCAACACATGGAGCATGCTGCCATAGCTGCTCTCATTGAACATTAGTTCAACTGTGGAAACTGTGTTCATTCCTTCATGCAGTTTACAAGTTTGTGAGAACCCTGCAGTAATTTTGGTTATTGAGATCCTGTTAGAATGATCCACTACACATGGAGGTTGTTCTCAAATCTTTGTTTATAATTATGTTCAATTAGCCATTTTCTTTTGGCACAATGCTCACTTAGCATAACAGATAAAGATATATTTGAGGTCATGGCCAATTAAATATGCAAGTCTGTTTTAAGCCACTAGGTCTTGGATGTGTTTGTGAGACTGTTTACATTCACTCTGAGCTGCACTCAACAGGAAAGAAAGATCTGATGAGTGAAAGGGCAGCCTAGCAGTGCCTAAATGATGATGAATGGTTTCCAGCAGGGCCTGCAGTGAGGATTTCCTGCCCTGTGTAACGGGTGTGTGGCTGTTTCACACCCACCCTGAAACACGAACACACACATACACCCACACACCAGATCAAAAGCTCCCTGTGTGACTGCACTATAGCAATGTAGCGAGCTTCTAAATGATCACTCTATTTCTAAAAACAGTTTCTTTCTATTAATCATTTACTTCTTTTACCCATCTCTACTTAACTTGGGTTTTCAAACACAAATATACTCATTGTCTGGAAAAAGTTACTTTAAGAGAAGAAAAAAAAACATTGTTAGATAAAAGGAACAGGAAGGAACAGAAGGAACATTTTAAAGTAAAAACATTTCTTTTGTATCATTCAGTATTAATGGTAGCAGATTTATTTTTCTAATAATGGAGAGAAAAAAAAGTCAAGATTTTGTAAGGCAAGTAATCGTATATAATTTTCATTTATAAGCCATAAATCACAAATTATTGCTATGTACGGTCTACTTCTTATACTTCGTTATAATTTCAAACAATTAAAGCTTTTAATTATCAATTAGAGCAAATAGCACTTAGAGAGTTAGAAAAAGGGGAAGTCCAAAAGTGTATGTTCATGAGAGAGGGGCCCCTTTTCTAATACACCTTCAGACATAAGTTTAAGTTCATGTTTATAAAACTGGATATCATCCTAAATATTTTAAGAGTATAATCTATGAAAATTAACCATGACTTCAGCAGTTACATATCTCTTTAGACAGATCACAGGAGAACTATGACTAACCTCCACAGTGCAATTTACCAGCAGAGGCTCTAAAGCAGGGTGCCTAACTATAGCCCAGCAGGGAGAGTGTCCTACTCAGTATGGTTATTCTTGCACTCAAATGCACATATGAAAGTGTCTCAAGTTTAACTTAAAGATAAGACTTCTGTTTCTGTCTTCACACAACTCTTCCAAAGATATCTACAATATTTTAACCCAGTAATATTAAGGAAGCTCATGCCCTTAGACTCTATTCTCTGCAAATGCAGATGAATTCCTACCTTTGGTGAACACTTAAAGTGCATTCCTGGAACAGGCAATGTAGTAATGTACATGGTGACACAGCGGTACAGGTACAGTGTCCCCACAATGAACAGGAATCGACGACCAACAATTGACCTGTCAACAGAATGTGTTGGATCAATATCATCAGAAAAACAAATGAAGAAACCAAAAGGTATTCAAAACACATACTTGTGTTTCAGAAGACTCCATTGTATGATCCACAAGATCACCAGAACCATCCCAAATATTTCACATACAGAGAATGCCCACTCCACTCGTTCAAAAAACTCAAAGAACTTGTCCGGTAAAGGTGGGGTCGCCTCCTTAGGAGGCACACGCTCATGGACTATAGAGATCATGATAGTGGTGAACACAAAACAACAGATGGCATATAATAAGGCTACACCAGTCTTCCCCCATTCACTAGGGAAGTGCGGACAAGTTGGCTCAGGAATTTGAATGCGCACCAGTTCCTTATTATAGCCATTGACTAAGCCATTTCGTTTGGCTTTGCTGGAGGCACCAGTATCACCATTGTGAGATATGTCCACATGACCCTTGGCAAGGCCGTTCTTATGCACTTCGATATGGTGCTCAATGTTGAGTGCCTTGATTTTCTCCAGGAAGTGCCGTCCACCATCCACTGCAATCCGGGACAGAGGAGGCTTCTGGAAGTCAGCCTGGAGGTAAGAATGGATGTGGTAAATTGGAGAACATTATTTGCATTATTTACTCCAGTACAGTATTTAGTCCAGTACTTTATGGTAGTGGAAGCAATGTGATACTTTGGTCCTGATTTTGATGTGAATGTTACATGTACTTAAAGATTAGCTGTGACCTCTTTCAGCAGATTCCACCCCATATAATGCATATAATGCATAATTTGCTTGTGAATTATATTTTATTTTACAGGAGCGCAAAGTAGGACATAAAAAAATGCCCTATTTTTAGCTAGAGTGCAAAACTAGATCAGAGACAGGGACTGCAGTTAGGAAAAAGTTAAACATTTGGCACCTTTTGCCAAACTAATCCTTATAAAAAAATTGTAAAAATCAAAATCAGATATTAAAATACCTGTGAGAGCTGCAACAGGGCTCGGCCATCCATATGCCGAAGGGCAATGGCATAGTCTTGTAGACCCTCTTCACCCAGCCAAAGGCGGACCTCTTCCTCAGACCACTGAACTACCTTCTTCATGTCCGTCCCTCAGCTTTTAGAGACGGAGCAGAGAATCCAAAGCAAGGTTGCAGAACAAAGCAGACTGCTACAGTACACACCAATGTTCTCTAGTCATAGTCATTGGGTAGAACAGTACATTATAATGACCACTGTAGACTACTAAAAATCTTCAAAAGTTAATCCAAATTGAATCTCATCTCCTATTGTTCTGTCCAGCCTGAAAAGCAAAAATAACACATTAAGATGGGCAGCCAAAACACATCGGTAACAATAATTTTAAGAGTAGCTTAAAAGTTTAGATAGTGGGCAGACTTTGTTGTTTTATCACAGATCATTATCAAAAATATCAATAGATTGTTTTTACATTTTTAAGAGATTTGACTCAAACTGTATTTTGGGCAAAGGGCATTTTGTCTGAAATTACATGGGCCCACTTCAAATGGTATAGGAGTTATACTGGCTTGAAATTTAATGAGATTTTTTTCTTTGTTCACAAAAATGCTTTGACTATTGTTAAAATGCCTGCAAGTTTGCAATGGTAATACCTTGATGCCTGAAATACAAATTGTGGAAGTCTTTGGCCAAACTACATTTGTTTTTATTCATTCATTCATTCATTCAAGCATACTTCATAGTTCTACCAAACTTCAGATAAAGAAAATTCTAAAATGTGTCTCTCTCAACCAGATTTCCAAAAGTTCTGTCTCTGTCAGTATGGTAAATACACTTTTGGCATGTATTCATTACCCAATACCCTAAAACTGCACATGGGATTTTTCATGGATTTGTCAGCAGGTGTGCATTACAGTTCAACAAACATCATGAATAACTGCATCAGTGGGCCTGCCAAAGGCCCAGAATCTTAAAGAATGATAAACATAGTCACTTTCATTGTGTCTTTTGAAAGTTATAGGTTCTCTTAACAACATTAAAAGCAAGAGTGTTTTTTTTGTTTTTAGGATGTTATTGAGTGGAATTTCCGGGCACTAAAAAAGTAATTCAAATTAGTTGGTGACCATACATACAGTATTGATAGAGAAATGGCCATTGGGTTAGGGACAAACGTTTATAATCATAGGCTGTGTGCAGGCTACAAGCTAAATAAATGCATATTTGAAATGAAGTTAAAGGCTTGTATTTCAACAATTTTTTCAGGTGCTTAAGTGCCTTTGTCCATTGCCTTTTCCATCTGATAAAGTGAAAGTGAGGTGAAAGTGACTATTGTCATTGCTAGGTCGCAGCACAGCACAATGAAATTGGACCTCTGCATTTAACACACAAACACCGTGCAGCTGGGGGCAGCTATGAAAGTGCCTGGGAAGCAGTGACAGGGACGGTACCTTGCTGAAGTGTACCTCAGGGCAACCTACTGGTAAGGTTCCTACTGGTAAATCTTCCAATTCTGCAGCTAAACCCCTTAACCACTAGGCCACCGCTGCCCTAATAATGGTAAGCACCGCAATTTTGCGAACAAAGAAAAAAATCTTACTAAATTTCAAGTCAGTAAGTCCTATTATTTATACTGTATTATACAATATTTTAGAAATTTTGGATTTTTCATATTTCCTATTTCTATTTCACATAGAAAGGTAATTTGTATATATGCAAAGTTTCAGTGGTGGACCATAGCAGCACTAGGGCTGAAGGAAAAAACAAACAGGGCACTAACCTAGATGATGGGCCATCCAAAACAGTATCCATTTGTAATAAGCCTCTTAAAATTTGGCAGTCCTATCCTGATGTACAGATCCATCCCGGTTGAGCTGTTACTAGATGTTTCCATTTGATATTTCAATAATAATACCTACAGTTCACTAGGGCAGAGCAGAAATTTCATGAATTGACCTGTGGCAAAAGGGGTTATCCTGTGACAGTGTTTAATTTACAGTTACTGGGCTCTTATATATATATATATATATATAGGTGCTTGACTGCATACATCTTTTAGCAATTAATAGGGCAGAAACACCTGAACTAAATAAGAGTGATCTCCATATACTTTTGGCCATTTAGTGTATGTTAAGAGGCAAAAATGTAAATAATGAAAAATAAATTAAAGTAAGGTGTGAAAAGGTAAGTAATTTGCTTTTACTCAAACCAATACAATCAGCAGATGATTGTTGATGAAGTTGGAAATGTTTGTTTCCATCTTTCCATGTTAGTGTTCTTGTGTATTCCACTATGAAAAGAGATGAGACATTTGACTTGTCAATTAATCAATTTTAAAGGAAAATGATAACAAAAGTGCAAAAAGTAAAGTAATAGGAGATGTAAAAGCCAAAAAGTAGTAAAGCTGTAACTGTAAAAGGCAGTTTATGTAAAATCAATTATTTTATCCAGAAAAATCTGCAAATGATATATACAGATATGCAAGTGCAAACCATTTTCCTTCTAACTAATCTACAATACAGTCCAGTTGTATGTGCAGATCTTTAAACTGTTGACTGTTACAACTCCGTCTCAGCCATTGAATTCTGTAGCTCTCAGGCAGTTGCAGGTGGTATCATGTCTACAGTTTCGATTTCCTTCTGACCAAAAATCTGACTAAATTTCACATGAAAACTTATTTTAAACTAATGGGACCTTGCAAAATCCCATTTTTCTACTAATACTTTTTTTTTTGTTGTGAATTTATGATGTTCAGCCTGATGTTCAGTGTTTTTTATTGCATTCAAATTACAAACCCTCAGAAGTGTGCATTTTTACTGAATAAAAGGTTGAAATTTGTGCTGAACATTACAGAAACTCATCTTGTGTTTTCAAAAAAAAAAATTTGTCCACTAGTTTTCTCTTTCTTGCAACCAAATATTAACATAGTTCTAATACATTTAGAAGTTATTTGGTCTTGAATAATATATTTCTTCCACAGAGCTTCACAGTTCAAAACTCAACTTAATACATATTTGACTTTGTATTTTCCCCAAGAAAAATTATTTTAATTTCATTTTAATGAACTTTTGCATTGGAACGTGTTATTTTTCAGATTTGATATTGCTCCATCAATAAAGATTACAATAATTTTTCATTTCCACCATTATTTTAACATGCCACTTTCATATACAAATTTCTTATTGTTATATAGCATTTGGTAGTTTAATTTCATAGGTTAAAAAAAAACACCTTGAACTTGAACTTACATTTACTCTGTTTTTTCCTTGGGTTCATTATGCAAGTTACTGCTTAAAATAAGCTTGGTTGATATATCGAAACTTAATGGTCAAAGAAATTGTAGGGTAGGTGTATGGTGTTGGTCAAAAAGTTGGTCGAAAAGCCTTTAGCCTAACTTTAAAGTATACCTTCAATCCTTGGACAGCATATTTTCCAAAATTTGTTTTGTCCAGCTACTGATATTGACTACTGTGGATGATTAACCAATGGCAGCTAGCTTGAGTTTCTGTCTACAGAGAATTTAGAGGAAAAAAACCCATAAGGCGGCTCACCTAACTAAAATTTTAAAAGTATCCAAAGTAAGTAATAGTAATTTTAAGTTCGCTGCTTCAAAATTCAAACTGACTTGTATTCAAAGTCCAAGTGGACACACATACTCTACTTATTCTGATATCTACAGCCCTCTCTACTGCTGGAGCACATGTGTTGCTCAAAGAATTTGAAGAACTTGTGAGCATGTTGCCTTGGGTGGGGCAAGTCTGTTTACAAATCTGCCTGAAGCAAAAGGAAGGGATGTTTAACATGTGGTATAGATTATGTATGGGCTCCCTCTGAGAAGTAGATCTGGTATCAGTTGCCTAAGCTTTACAGAGGCCATTTTAGCATCTCAAGATTTAAGAAAGGAGTACAGCTTTCAAAGTTTCAACAGAATCAATAAATGTATCACTGTGGTTTTTCCATGTACAGATGCAACACAGTTACTTGGTTTCCTGCCCAAAGTAAACCCTAAAAGGGTTTAAACATCTTGACTACAGGCAAAGGCTAAAGTAGGAACTTGTAGTGATAAAATATCTTACGTAACCATGCAAAGCAACGCAAAAATATTTTTTGTGGCCTCATAAGTGTCAACACAAAACTGAGGCTTTCTTGAAACCAAAGAAAGAAATGAATAGTATGTCTGCTTTCAGACAAGTCCAGTTCAACAATTTTCCAAAAAAGAAAGACTATCAAACTTTGGTCATCAAAAAATGCAACACAAAAGAATGTAGTTGGGTCTTAAAACTCTAGACCAATGAGTAAAACCCCTTAATAAATATAAAATACATAAATTCTTTTTAAACCAATCTTTGGGATTATTTTGTTTAATTATGTTTAAAACCACTTGGGATATTTTTTTTATATTCCACAAGAAGAGTAAAGCTTAACATAATCTACAGCTATTACACATACCCACACTCGTCCTCAACATAGCAAGAGCCCAACATAGCAACACAAGGTCAGTAACGGTCATGAAGGTACTGTAAACTCTTACATAACGGACCGCCTCGCACATCACTTCCAGCTGTAAAACCCTTGTGGATAAAAGTGGGTAGACTTTCACAAGTGTGCTGTCCATACCATTTGATACCATGTTCCTCAGCACCTACATTTAACAAACAAGCAAAGTGGTGTTGATATTTAAGCTTACCTCAGTTTCAACATCAGTGCCAGCAGAGCTGCTCCGTCTGTGTTGGGTTCAAGCCTCAAAGCAACACTAACTCCCAAAGTTCTCAGTCTCAGCTCCTCCCTTTCATTGACTAACTCCCTAGAGCCCTACAAAGCTGCACCCATTCTCACCAACTCAATCACTTAATCTTTCCCTGAATGGTGTCTGGCCTCCAAAAAACACTATTAAGTTTTGTGCCACTGTTAGGCTCTGTTAGCTAGTTGCCTAGCAACTAGAGGAAATGGGAAATGACAAATGTAATGAGTAACCACACACAAAACTAAAAACTTAACATTGACTGACTCCAACAGTTGCCAAGATGGGAAATGCCTTGCAATATAGCCCTCTGAGCACAGTTCTGAGAACATCACTTGCTCTAAATCCGATATATTAACTATTCTTGGGAGCAGGTCACTGCAATTATATAAGCTTATTCCATTATCCAGCTAACATATGAAACAAACTACAACTCAGTGTTTTGCACTAGCCAAATTTGAAACACCCATTAGATTTCATACATCTTGTAAAATCAATCCTGCAGGCCAAGAACTGAAAGGTAAACACCAGTTGCTGAACACACATTAATAAATAATTTTAATTCATTCAGAGCAACACCTTTTAAACAGGACAAAAATAGGTTTAATTCTTGATGCAGCATGATCACAGCAATGACCACTCAGACTGCACAAAGGCAAAGACTAACATCAGTTTCACTCATTCACAGCTTTAAACATGAAAGTGTGTACAAGGTAGCATGAAATGAGTGGAAACCCATCTATGGGGTGGTGGTGGAACTAGTGGTAGGGTACTTGCCTCTGGATCAAGAGGTCCCAGGTTTGAATCCCACCTCTAGCACTACCACCACTGGGTCCCTGAGCAAGACCCTTAACCCTGAGTTGCTCCAGGGAGGACTGTCCCTGTAATTAGGAAATGCAAGTCGCTCTGGATAAGAGCGTCTGCTAAATGCCGTAAATGTAAATGTAAATGTGGTAGGGTACTTGCCTACAGATCAAGAGGTCCCCGGTTCGAATCCCACCTCCAGCACTACCACCACTGGGTCCCTGAGCAAGACCCTTAACCCTGAGTTGCTCCAGGGAGGACTGTCCCTGTAATTAGGACATGCAAGTCGCTCTGGATAAGAGCGTCTGCTAAATGCCGTAAATGTAAATGTAAATCTTCAGAACTTTAGTGCCTGTAGCAAATAACGTGAACCTGAAGTAATGGGTTGGTGAACTTGCTTGAGGGGTCTTTTTAGAGTTCAATGAGGCAACACATTCAATTTGGAGGAAGCTTTGACGATTCAAGCCATTACCCAGAAGTGATTATTGAAGACTAGAAGAAAAAGAAAAAAAAAAAAATGCATACCGCAGTTTGTCAATCAGAAGCACTTATGTTATAGGAATTTTTTTTCTGTTCAGTGCACACCATCAAGACATGAAATTACTTTTGACTAGGACTGCACAATATATTCCTTGTTAGCCACTTTTATAGCTTTTTTAGTTTTAGCAATATTTTGGTTTGATAGATAATGAGTGATTAAAAAAGCCCATAAGTTGGCCATGTTCCTTCTGACCTCCTGTCTGTCCCACCACTACACACAGGATAGTGTTTTGAGTCCAAACAGGACCTGAACCTAACAAAACTATCAGAATTCAACATAAACTACATCAGTTTCCTGACCAAAGACCAACAAAATTAGGGCTGAACCTGACTCATCATCAGTCCTGATAGAATAGGGCTGGTTACCATGCAGTAACATCTATTGTCTTCTTGAAGAAAGAAAGGAAAGGGGAAGAAAAAAAAAAAGTTTGACGGCAATTCAGTAAATTCTTGGAACCTTACACAATCTCTAATCTGTCCTCCCAATACTTTGAGTTAAATAGAATATTTTCAGTTCTCTTAAACCCTTTCAATTGCTCTTTTTTCCAGCACTAGGTAGCAATCTGAGCAAAGAGTAATCAGAATAATCTGCCACAAATATTAATTTAAATAGATGGTGCTAAATTACAAAATCTGAGAAGAATAAAGTGAGAAGAAACATGAAAGCATGGATGAAATTGCAGTGGAAAAATCTCTTAGAAGTGGAGGTCTGAATTGAAAATACACAAATGCACATTCCAGTAAGTCCGGTAAGACTTACCAGCATCGTTCATCTATACCTCTGATCATTTTTTGTTGAACAGAAGAGCTGTAATTAAATCAGTACATTGTAAGAGCTACTATATTTTTGGAGTGCTATAGCATTTCCACTATTAGTTATAAAGGGGAGATTCAAGGAGCATCAACAGCTGTTTACATACCAAAAATATCTCCACTAACACCAGCCCACTAGACAGCCCCAGCTCTCCTAATATCCACAGGCTGGAAAGTGGCCACCTTAATGTTCTAAGACTCAAACACAATTCCTCTGCTTAGTCCAAGAGTTGAGAGAGGAAGGATTAAAAAAGTGCTTATAGAACTATCTCTAGGTCACATAATTAACTGACCTACTTCTTCCTCTTTCCTCTGCTCCCTGATGACTTAATTCCCCGCCTAGCCACCAGCCCACAATGCTCTCTGTATTTTAACAGCTAAACCAATGGCAAATACAAGCAAGAAGGTAGGGTAATGGTATTAGAAGGCATTTCTTTTAGGTCTAACAGATAAATGGCAGTACCTGAAATGCCACACCTGTCTACAACAGCTTCTGAATCTTAATACAAAGCTGTGACTCCTACAATTCACAGGCGATTTCCCACAAAAGAGCTGGATATTGTACGCATTGCAAGAAGAAGCTGCACAAGGTCAAGTTAAGTTTGATAAGACCATCACTGTCAAGCAGAGGACAGATCACAACGCTCCCATTCACAGACTGAATCGCTCTCTGTCCTACAAGAATTCCTTAACACACACATTCCATAAGCTTGAATCTAATTACCACAGATCAGCTAAACTCAACTGCGCCACCAACAAACACAACAAGCCTGGGCGTTTTCAAGCGCTGACTCAAAGCATGGATGCAAAATAATGCAAATTATGTTTCCATTTTGTGAGAAAACGTACCTGAATTGTTTGAGATGTGAAACATTTTAACAATTACAAAATTAGATTGTGATTAACAATCTGGGAAAAAAAGAAATTGTATTTGTTTCATTGAGAACCTTATTCAACCCAATGAAAACTACAGGATTACTTTAGGGATGAATAAAGCTTCATTTAGGTCTGGTTTGTTTTTTAAAGAAACATTTAATTATTTAGGACAGTATTTAGCCTGTGCTCCGTCAGGTTAGCAAAAATGTGGTATAACTTCAGAACTTTTCTGCAGTTTATCTTGTCCTGTCTACAATCTCTATGCATGGGGCTCAAAAAATTTAGTAAGTCGTTTCCTCAAGGCAGCAGTGCAACTATTTAAATAAAGTGCATGGACAATTCATATCTTAAAAAAAAAAAAAAAAAGTTAAAAACACAGTATCAGTTCATTCCAAATAACATTCATATTTGGTTCCATCCTTAAACTTCTGATAATAATTCAGCTCTTTATATTTTCTACTTAGAAGGTCCAACCAAGGGGTAAAATACCTAGGTTCAGGTGCATTAAAGTAGTGAAAACATAAAAATATGCAAAACAATGGAGTCTCCTATGCTGACTTTGGCAACAAACTAGCACTGCAAGACCACAACCTTCACAAAAGTCAAGATTACAGATGATTCCAGCAAAGCCACATTACAAAGACCAATACAAGATCCATAACACACCAAGCCAATCATACAACTATGTTCTACACTTTGGTTCATTCAGTCCTCATTCAAGCATTAATTCTGGGCTCAGGGCTGACTAATGGTCATCAGACAGACAGAGTTAAACTTTCTTCTAAACTTTGTTACTTTAAAAGAAGTTTAAAAGAAACTTTGATCACAATATGTATAAATTGATGATTCATATGTATAAATATTACTTCCACAGGCTGTATGGACAATGTGAATGCTTTTATATTTTAGCCTTAATAAAATCAAGTACAAGGCAGATTTATCCAATCATCACCTGATATTAAGCAGTCAAGGGAAGAGAGAGGAGGACCAAAACAGATATTGGTCATGTAATCAGTAAAAATGAAAATTACATCAGTAAATCAGCCACATTCTGTGGTTTGTTTTATATTCTGAAAATGTCAAAAAAAAACACCACACATTAACCACTGAACTGACAACCGTTCATGTCAATTACAGCGATTAATGCCTTTGTGAGATTTGTGAGGGGAAGTTAACAAAGCTGCAGTAAGGCTTTATCAGTTCAGCAAGCATGACTGTGTTATAATAAATAAATGAATGAATATTTTTTAAAAACCTGATTCACTGCTCCACCATGGTAACTGTAATTCTTCATATAAAAAGGGAACCTAAGCTTTTCTTTTCTTTTTTTTTTTACTAGAAAGGGCTTTTAAGTAGTATGCGTTAAAGTGCCACTGAGAACCTTAAAGCATACTAATATTTAAACTACCATTGCACATTGACAGCAAATAATTAGCAAATCCAAGCTTTCACAACAGAGAGAACCCCTGAAAAAGAAAAAAAAAAGAAAATCAAGCTCTAAAGTTAGCTACTAACTTCTAAAGTATCTAAGTTACAGAAGCCAAAAGCATCAACCTGAAACCTTGCACACCTCAGCTCCAGGGCCCTAAAATACTAGGCTATGTTAGGACATCACACTTCACACAAGCACATGTATCACATTTTCCATAGACAGCTCAGAGGACCTAATGTGTTTATGTAACTGGAAACAACAAGACTGCACCAGACAGACCACCCAGAAGGGAACCTTTCAGCAGAGTGGTCACCTCCCATGCAAGTAATTTTACCAATAGTAGTAAATTCCAAACTACAGGCCATACTGCAAGAGATTGTGAGCTGAGTTTTAAATTATATAAGCAGTAAGGCATTCCTTTCACCATATTAAATTTTCCACATCATCCATTTTTCTGGAATGAATCTGGCTTAAATTATCCAAGTATCCTTAAATCGCGTTCTCCCCTTCATGCAGTGGTGGGTGCAATATGGGTTCTGTGATGTCACAAAACCCATATATTTGTGTATCTCTTTATACAAATCAATTGCACAAAAGAACATGTTTAATTCTAAGACACAAAAAAAAAACCCTCAATAACACTCAATAATGGGAGCTTTGGATTAGTGAGGCTCTTTTGCCTATTGCAGCCTTCTCTAATATAATTTCAAATATTCTGCATGGTGTAAAACAAAGGTGGTCTGTTGGAAGGAGGAAGATGCTGATGACAGGAAGAAATGGAGATGGTTGATCTACTGTGGTGACCCCTAACAGAAGCAGCTGAAAGAACAAGTAAAAAAAAAATCCCAAACCCAAAATCAAGTCCACCTATGCTTGCTTGCTTGCTTAAATAAACAAACAAACAAACAAACAAACAAACGAAAACCCACTGGACTGACTTAATGTCCAGGCTTGAACCTCATTGAAATGCTGTGGCAGGACTTTAGATGGGCACTTTCCGCTTGAAAGACTCACAATGTGGGTGAATTTCAGTAACTCTGCAAAGAATACTGGGGGCAAACTTTTTCAACAGCCTTAACTGATCCATTTTCTTCCCTTTCCTGTTCTTCTGTCTTGCAATATTTATAAAACATCAAGCATAACGAACACAAAGCAGAAGAAATCAAAGAAATACTGTGTCACAAAACATTTTATATCCTGAAATTTCTGTCTGATACTGCCAGACAATCAAAAATAAGCACTGACAAAGCTGCTCTATAGCTTGGGGTTGCCAACTACATCCTGTATATTTTCATGTTAGATCA
Source organism: Hepsetus odoe (assembly GCA_017165825.1). Classification (NCBI taxonomy): domain Eukaryota; kingdom Metazoa; phylum Chordata; class Actinopteri; order Characiformes; family Hepsetidae; genus Hepsetus; species Hepsetus odoe. Next base: position 20,828,087 of record CM029378.1, read on the forward strand.
GAAAAAACAGCAGCACTAGCTCATAATAAACTGACGCCTAGCCCTGGACATGACATCTGCTTTTGAAGACATGCCAATAAGTCAGATTTTATTTATTTTATTTAAATTAGTTAACTCTGCTCATCCAAAGAAATGCAAGGCCATGTGCCCTCTCATTCAGAGCGACTCACATCAGAAGGTCAAAAGGTTTCAGAAGTGTAGAAAGGTATATGTGTAGGGCTAGTTAGGAAAGTTTAGTCCCTTCACATGACGCAAACTTTATGACGGACTGTAAACTGTTCAAATGTGCTCAGCAGCCCATTTCCTAACCTGGTTAAAGTGTCCAGGATCAGCTGATCTTTCAGTTGGTAGACTAAAATAGTGAGAGAGTTAATGAGAGGGACCCCAGCAGTAAAAACACATGAGGTAATTCTAATGAGTCAAAGTTCACCACAGGTACCAGGCATCCCACCACTCAGTTAATGTCTAGTCCCAAGACATGGGCTTCAAATTTGTGTCGAGGAAGAAATAAGACTCAAATATCCTTTAAAGCAACAAAACCTGGCTTGTTGCATATACGAACAGCTGATCAACACGTTTACCTGAAGCAGATTTTAAACTGAGACCAGGAAATTCCGGCTTTAAGCAGTTGCTTTGAATATCCTTTCATTTAAAACAGAAGTTGTATTGTCGGCCTTTGCGGTGTCTTAACTTTGCTTTCAATGGGACACAAGCGACCTCTTAACTGGACTTTGTTTCAGTGAAATGACAGTTTGCCTAGAATTGTTTCTCCTTTTTCACTAAATTCCCACAGGACACTTCTCATCCATAATCGCGCACAGCTGTGTGTTAGAACAGATTAAACCCGAAAACGTGCACTTCTTTAGGAGCGGGACTCCAAGTCGTTGACCAAACACTACACTGTTTCTAGCTGATCAGGCGTGTTACCGACCGAGGAAAGGCCACACAACGCTTCATCCTCGCAAACAGCCGATGTGTGTTAGCTTAGCGATTTCAAAGATAGATCTGCACTCAGACCATCATGATGTTAAACATATTCGGTGGGAAAAAAAGTTGTAATGATCAACAGATTGTCCGCGATTAAGAATGTGAGGTTAGTGTAAATCGCCTAACGAGCTTATTGGGAGGATTAGATGCTTCAGTGTTCCTAAACCTGAGCAGGAGAACGTGGATGAAAGGATGGAAAACAACACACAAAAAAAAATCAGCTCACACTTGTATGCGGGGACCTACCTGCCATTAATCTTCTGCTTTAAGCGGTGATATATAGGGCAGGATCCTTTTTTCCTTAAACTTTCACGTTTTGTGCAGGGCCACTGCTGTACCTGCACTGGAGAACGCTAGAAGCCTTGCGGTTCGAGGCAACGCGACTGAAAATGCGTGTGAGAAACGAGCAAAATCGCGGACGAAAATACTTGCATCCCTCGCCACCATGAGATTTGTTGATGTAGAGGAGGCGGGGCGAGGCGTCGTATCGGGTGGATGTGTGGGGGTGGGGTGGACTAAAACTGCGTTTTTATTTCACACAGATGTCTGAATGTCATGCGATGTTAAGGGTATGTTTTACTGCACTACAGAGTTGCGCTTGGGTCTTTAATTAATGACGTTAGCGGGCAACGAGACCCGCTCACCTAGTTACACGCATCAAGACGTCACATGTGTGATGTATGGAATGACGCGTCGGCCTGCAGCCTCGCAGACTCGACACGCCCACTTCACCACGCGACACACCCACCATGCAACATCACACCCACTGTGTTACAGGACGCACCCACTGTCCAATCCCACGTACCGATTTTACTACACTGAGGCATCTGTAATCAATAGTACTACCGGATACGCCCACCGTACAACATGACACACCCTCTGTACAACACAATATATTACACACCTAACTAGAAACGACAGAACCGAGGAACCCTGAATCAACAAACTTGAGGGATTGCGTGAGATTCTTGGGATAGCAGCACCAATATCCCAGTTTACTGTCTTCTTCTTCTTCTTTCAGCTGCTCCCGTTTAGGAGTTGCCACAGCAGATCATCCGTTCCATTTCTTTCAGTCCTCTGCTTCAACAGGAATCTTCCTCCTTCAAGCCGACCACCTGCATGTCCTCTCTCACCACCTCCATAAACTTCCTCTTTGAAAGTGATCTTGCTCTTTCCTGGCAGCTCCATTTTCAGCAACCTCATTTCAACAACCTTGCTTCTTTAACTTTGTCTAACCTGAGATGTCTAACCTGAGGTCTCCCTCTAATATATTAATATACCCTAATATATTTCTAATCCTGTCCATCCTCATCACACCCAACGAAAACATCAGCATCTTAAACTCTGACACCTCCAGCTACACCTCCTGTCTTTTCTTTTAGTGCCACTGTCTCCAAACCGTACAACATAGCTGGTCTCACTACTGTCCTGTAGACCTTCCCTTTTACTCTCGCTGGTACCTGTCTGTCACCAATCACTCCAGCCACTCTTCTTCACCCATTCCAGCCTGCCTGCACTCTCTTGTTCACCGCTCTTCCACACTTGCTGTTACTCTGAACAGTTTCTTCCAAGTATTTAAATTCCTCAACCATTGTCACCTCTACTCCTTGAATCCTAACCACTCCACTTTACTTTACTTTACTTTAAACATCCCAGTTTACTGTAATTCTTCATTTTTGTGAAACCCTAGACCTTCACCTTTTAACTAATGGAGAGATTAATTGCTAAAAGCCTGACTAAACAAGTAGCCTAGACTTAAAAACAGAGTGTGTTGCACAACACATGACACACCCACTATTCAATAACACAAACCAACTGCGCTACCCTGCATTAGGCCTCTCAACACAGAACATTAACTGTACTACACAACAATCACTGTACAAATACGACAAGCCCATCATAAAACACGGGACATTCACTGCACAACGTCATATCTACTGTAAAACATGACACACCCACTGTACAACATTACGTACCTACCATACAACATGACACACCCACCATAAAACAAAGCTACCATACAATAACACACCAACTGAGCCTCATGACACACCCACTAAACCACATGATACAACCCCTAAAGTAATCACAAGAATTAGTAAGAGGATGATGTGTAAACAGCCAGAAGTTCCATCACAGTTCCTAACCTTAAAAACTATCTCTGAAGCCCAGGACAAATGGACAGATTTTATAATTATGAGATAGCATCTGTGATGATTTGTTTGTTTTCTTGCCCTTATTCAGTTCAGACAGTGCAGCAGACGTGCAGGCCATCTGTGGGAAAACAACTTTAAGCAGTTCACTGTAAATCGTAATACAAGCGTAAATAAATCCAGAGCAATGGATATGATGTGACTTGGGTTGGACACCAGCACTCCCCCGCAACCCCGTTTGGGACAAGCGGCAGATAATGGATGGATGGGATGATGTGACTTGCTGTAGATGTGAAAAGGAATCTTTGTCCATCCCTTCCTAAAATGACCTTCTTAATTTTGTAGTTCAGCATCAGTTACAGAGAATTCTGTGAAAAGTATAAATGTAATGTCCTATTTTTGTTTTAGGTTTTTCACAAGTTTAGCTCCAATCTTCTTCTTAAATTTCTTTTTTAAAAAATAAATTAAAAAGAAAATATATTCCTCAGAACAGTAATCTACAGTAAGTTTTTTTACAAACATTTTCTAAAACTACTTTCCACTCTATGCATGAAAGGCATGAAATTGGGTGCACTTGAAACTGAACATTGTTGTTTAATAAGTCACAATATCTGGAGGCTACATTTTGTGCATGAAGAACTTTTTCATTCAAGTGAAAATGCCTTGACATGGGTCTTTGGGCTACTAAAATGTTGCTAAAATGCAATAGTGTAGTGAAAATTAATTATGTAGACTGCCTATATCCTAACCCAGCCACTAGGGATGCACAAACCACTGTAACCAACCACAAAACACTTTCTTTGTGCCAGAAGGGCATCCGGGGATACATTTTTGACAAATAAATATGTGGACAACAAAACAGTTTTCCATTCCGGGTTGGGCAGATCAAGGATCAGGTGATGGAAGCTGATGAAGGAGGATTGCAAGGTGGAATTCAGGCAGCAGTTAACACAGGCACTGGGAGGTGATCGGAGATCTATCAGATTGCGGGGAAACAATTTCAATTAAATTTCCATTTCAATTTATTCTTATATAGCGCCTTTTACAACACAGTTGCCCCAAGGCACTTTATATCGGTGGTAGATGGTGGAACAGGTTACAGTAATAGATGTTAAAGCCAGATGACTACGAAGGAGAGGAACCAAAAACTCCACTATGTGGAGGAAAAAAACCTCTGAGGGTCCAAGGTCAACCGGCTACCCAACCCCCTTGGGTACTAACAGTACAAAGTTAGTTTGGTTTTAAACTCCAGGATCAGTGAGTAATCCCAAGTTGCTTCCAGGTACCGATGAGCCGCCAGGGTCCCTTGGCGCATCAGACGCATCGCACAGACCAGTTGGTAGTTCGGTGTTGGACTCAGGTGATGACCACAGCGGGCCCCCCCCGGACATGTGGGGAGAAAAATGGAATGGGGATGGTCAGTAATGAGCATGATCCAGTAGTGACAGACACAGAAATGAAACAGTACAGTGCGATGGCATGTACAGCCGCACCAGCGACATTAGTAATGGTGCACTATGGTGATTGGTGCGGGTAAGCTAAACTAAAAAAGTAAGTTTTCAGCCGTGATTTAAAGACTGAGACTGATTCGGCATCCCGTACAGAAGCTGGCAAGCTGTTCCACAATCTAGGGGCCCTGTAACTGAAAGCTTGTGCACCAATTCATTTATTTATGCGAGGGACAATTAGGAGATCTTTATTCTGGGATCTAAGTGGGCGATTAGGTGTATAGGTAATAAGCAGTACGGTTAAGTATATTGGGGCAAGACCTTTAAGTGCCTTGTAGGTTAAGAGGAGGACCTTGAAGTCAGCCCTGTACCTAACAGGAAGCCAGTGAAGCGAGGAGAGTATGGGAGTTATGTGGTCATAACAACTGAAAAAGTCATAAGACAGACAGCTAGAAACATACTTGGTGTGACATCTGGAAGTAAGAAAGAGGATAAGGAAACCTGATAGTGGAAACCAGAAGTCCAGAAATGTATACAGAAGAGAGAAAATAGAAATGGGATGGTCAGAGACATGAAGAAAGTAAACAGGAGTAAAAGGAGATGAAGCACAGGGTGATGAAAGCAGTGGCAAAGGCTAAAGAAAAGGTATGGTGAATTGTATGAGAGGTTGGGAAAAGATGTGCAGCAGGTCAGAGCAATTAAGGACAGAAATGGAAAAATATTCACAAGTGAACAGAGCATGTTGAGCAGATCGAGTACTTTGAGCAGCTGATGATTGAAGAGAATGAGAGAGAATGAAGATTGGATGATGTGAGGATTGTGAACCAGGAAATGCAGCAAATTAGCAAGATGTAAGGGCAGCGATACCCAAGCTGTTGGTCCAGATGATATACCTGTAAAAGCAAGGAGGTGTTTAGGAGAGGTAGAGTTTATGACCAAATTGTTTAACACAATGAGTGAGAGAATGCATGAGGAATGGCGATGGACGTTTACTGATGACATTGTGATCTGTAGTGAGAGTAGTGAGCAGGTTGAGGAGAACCTAGAGAGGTGGAGATATGCTCTAGAGAGGAGAGGAATGAAAGTAAGTAGGTCAAAGACAGAGAAAGGAAGAAAGGAAGGAAAGTGGAGTGGTTAGGATGCAAGGAGTAGAGGTAACAAAGGTGGAGGAGATTAAATACTTGGGATCAACAGTTCATAGTAATGGTGAATGTAGGAGAGAGGTGAAGAAGAGAGTGATGGCAGGTTGGAATGGGTGGAGAAGAGTGGCTGGAGTGATTGGTGACAAGTACCAGCGAGAGTAAAAGGGAATGTTTACAGGACAGTACTGAGACCAGCTATGTTGTACGGGTTGGAGATGGTGGCACTGATGAAAAGACAGGAGGCATAGCTGGAGGTGTCAGAGTTAAAGATGCTGAGAGTTTTGTTGGGATGATGAATGAAGAGAATGAGAGAGAGATGATTGGATGATGTGAGGAAAGTGATCCACAAAGTGCAGCAACTTAGCAAGATGTTGTAAGGGATTGTGACAATCACAATCTTGGAAAGTGAGAGAATGCATGAGGAATGGAGAAGTGTACTGGTACTGAATTTCAAGAATACACAGAGCTGTAGTAACTATAGAATGATAAAGTTGATTAGCTACAGGATGAAGTGAGAAAGAGTAGTGGAAGCTAGATTAAGAAAAGACGTGATGATTAGAAAGGAGCAGTATGGTTTAATGCAGAGAAAGAGCACTACAGATGCAATGTTTGCTCCGAGGGTGTTGGTGGAGACCTACAGAGAAGTTCAGAATGAGTTCCATTGTTCCTTTGTGGACTTAGCATATGACAGGGTGCTTGGAGAGGAGTAGTGGTTTTGTATGAGGAAGTCAGGTGTGGCAGAGGCATATGTCAGAGTGGCACAGTATATGTATGAGGGCAATGTGACAGTGGCAAGGTCTGCAGTAGGAGTGATGGATGCATTTAAAGTAGAGGTGGGATTAAAGTAGAGCAGCACTGAGCCCATTTTTGTTTGCAATTATAATGGACAGGTTGATGAGTGGAATCGGATAATCTGCGGTAGCAGCCCCTAAACGGGAGCAGCCAAAAGATGTCCTAAAACATATATTCGCCACCGTTACATATTCAAATTAAAGAGTCTTAAATATTGAGTCTGAACACTTTTCACACAGCATTTGGTGTCTCCTCACAATTTTTTTAATAAACTTTTTTATTACCTGAGGCTAGCAACTGTTTAGCAAGGTATGGATATGTTGGCCAAACGCAAGTTACATCTCTGCTGCCTGCAAAATAGTTCTAACACAAAATAGTTCTAATACAAACCTATTTCAATATATTCTACTAACTCTACTTTAATAGAATAGAAAGTGTCAGATATATAAAATAAGCATCATTAAAAAGTTTAAACACAGACACCAAAAGGCAATAATTAGGCCTGATTTCACATAGGATCAAATGTACAGTATATGCATTTGTAATGATGTAGTGTCATGGGCTGGACATCAATGCAGAGCCAAGAGCTTCGTACTGAACTTTAATAACAGAAGTAACGTGCACAGAACTCATAGACTGAATATGCTGAAAACAATATGTGTAAAGGATAACATAAATAAACACAGAGGCAAGCACACAGAATGACCAGCACCCTGCTCTGATTCATTTGGGCTTATAACGCCAGCCAGGACCCCAAAAGGAGAGAGGTTACACAAGTGTTCAACAAAAAGTCCAAACATATGCTGCGCTGTCACCGCAGTCTTCCTGGCGGGTTCGGCTGAAGCTCCTGAAACCCCACTTTCTCTCCAGAGGTCTGGCTTGGACACAGCCCCTCAAGATCCCACCTCCTCCAGCGGACTTGGACCTCGTCTCTCAAGACCCCGCCTCCTCCTACAGACTTGGACCTCGTCCCTCAAGCCCCACCTCCTCCGGGGGACTTATGCAGAGTCCGTTCTCTCTAACTTGGAACGATGGCACCCACCTCCCGCTTTCCCGGACTGACGTGACGACAGCACAAAAACTCCGCCTTCCCAGGTGGCTGTTTTCCCCGGTGCCGAACCCCCGTCTTCCCAGGCTGGCCTGAACACCCTCACTAACACCCCGTCTTCCCCGGTCAACGTAAGCAAAACGCCATCTGTCTGCCCTTAGAGGTTAACCTGAACGGCCGCACTGAAATCCCGTCCACATAAGCCGACATTGGTAACTGCATGGAAGTCCTGTCCACCCAGAATGACTCAACCAACCATGCCGAAGTTTCGTCCAACCGGGCTGATGGGAGTGACAGCGCCAGTGCCCCGTCCACCTAGGCTGACATGGATGGCAATGCCAGGTCTCCACCTACCTGGGCTAGTATGGATGACAGCCCCATCATCCCGCCTACCTGGACTGACGAGTGTGTCGCCGGCCTCGCAGCCTCCTCCTCCGCAGTGAAGATGGCAGATGTCTTTGAAGTCCCACCTTGTGCAGATGAGTGAGCTGGCATCGCAGCCCCACTTCTCCAGGGGCTAATGCAGGAGCTGGCTCCACAGCCTCGCCCTCCTGGTTGCTGGAGCTGGAACTGGCACAACCTCTGCCAATCCTGGGAGGCAAGCGAACATTGCAAAAACACCCTAGGCGCCGCTCAACCTCTATTGTCCCAGCCTCCAGCACCTGGAAGGTCCGGTGGTTCTTCGCAGACATCCAAACGGAGCTCTTGGCTCGCTACATCCATTTGTGGCAGCTGGTCATTTCTGCAACAATGTAGTGTCGTGGGCTGGACATCAATGCAAAGCTGAGAGCTTCGTACTGAACTTTAATAACAGAAGTAACATGCACAGAACTCATAGACTGAATATAATGAAAATAATGTGTGTAAAGGATAACGTAAGTAAACACAGAGGTAAGCACATGACTAGTGCCCTGCTCTGATTCTTTTGGGCAAATTAAGCCAACCACTGATGAGGCACACCTGTCACCCAATGCCCAGGTGTGCACAATCAGAGCAGGGCACCCTCTACTGCCACTGAACCGCCACAGCATTACACATCAGTAAAGGATTGTGTCAGCATCACTCTAATACAAACAAGGGTCAGGTATATCAAATAAGCATCTTGGAAAAGTTTGCTGAGTTTTAAACACAGACACCAAAAGGAGATAATTAGGCCTGATTTCACATGGGGTCAAATGTATATGCATTACACATCAGTAAAGGATTGTGTCAGCATCAGACCTACTGAGTTACATTCTACTAGCTCTACTTTATTAGAAACAAGTGTCAGATATATCAAATAAGCGTCATGGAAAAGTTTGCTGGGTTTTAAACACAGACACCAAAAGGCGATGAATATAGACAAATATACATAAACAGGTGGATTATGGGTTTTGGATAGATGTTGCTAGATTTTGCCCATTTCGTCACCCAGAAGCAAAATGTTGTGTAAAGTCACTTCTTCAAATTTGGAATGAAAAGAGAAATGATTTTCACAACATAGTTGAAACTGTCATGGTAGGCGGCACTCTGCTCCAACTGTGCACACCTGTGCGCACTTGGGCAATAGGTGTGCCTCATTGGGGCTGGTTTTATAAGCCCCAATGAATCAGAGCAGAGCATCTGTCATTTTCTTTGGGTTTTTGGTTTCTTGGCTTCCTTGGGTTTTTTGGAGTTTTTTGGTTTTTGACGTTTGTGTCTCTGGACCTCCTGTGGTTCTCGAGTGTTTTTTGTTTATGCCTAATAAAGTGGAGAACAAGATCTGTAGCTACGCGATTACGTCTAAGTATGCACTCAATTTATGCACTCAATCATCTAAGCTACAAAATGAGAAATGTTCTAGATCTGAACTTCCAAAAATTTCCACTCAGCCAAACATAGAGATAAACAGATCCAGAAGGCACTTTCAGCTAAACAGTACTGAATTTGTAAATCTCCCAATAAAAAGAAAAAGTCAGTGATAGCTTGTGATGTTTGCAATCAGTGGTATCATTTTGATTGCATAGGCATTTCTAATGAACAAATTATAGATTTTGAAAATGTAGGTTATATTTGTTCTGGTGAATTATGCAAATTACAGATCCTAACTTTAACAAAAGGATTTATTGTAAAATGTGAGACTAAAAACAAAGGCAATAATAATGTATATAAAGGTGTAATTGATGCATTAATGCACAGTCAAATAAAAAATAGCAAAAAGATCTCTCAGCAACAAAATGGAGAAGGCTGTGACACATATCAGGACATAAAACACACAGTATGTGAAAGTGACGTGATACATGATGATGTTAGAACAGTAGAAGATGTTAAACCCACAGACCCTGAAACAGACACAGTGTCTGTTTGATCAACTGTTTTCACAGTGGAAAACAGTTGATCAATACTGCACATGATTTTGAAATGGAAAAGAGACAATCGTCTAGCAATAGCTGTGCATCTCAAATGGAAAATTTTGGTGCATCTGAATACTTTAAAGAAATTCCTCCTGAAGAATTGTGTAGTTTAACTAAAGCTGTTGCTGAACCAAAGATGGAAAAGAATACATTTATCTATTTTTATATGAGGATACTTTGATATGAGGATACTTATTCTTTAAAAATTCTTTTAAAACATCTGCTCTAAAAATGTCAGATTACACTTATCCATGAAGAGTGGGCAGCAGTCAGTCAGTCATTTTCTGCCGTTTGTCCCAAGCGGGGTCGCGGGGGCGTGCTGGAGTCCATCCCAGCTCACACAGGGCGAAGGACGGGGGACACACCCTGGACAGGTCGCCAGCCCATCACAGGAAGGAGCGTGACGGGGACGGCACTTTGCTCAAGGGTACCTCAGGGCAACCCATTGTGAAGGGGTTCGAACCCTTGATCCTCCGATCATGTGGCCAGTGCCCTAACCACTAGGCCCCCGCTGGAGTGGGCAGCAATAAATGCCAAAAGAGCTGGTAAATATTTTCAAAAGTACTCTTGGCATAAAACATTTGTTGAAAAAATTAAAAGGTCAGATCCTTAGTGTGTAATTGTTTTTCAAAAATTACATTTTAAGTCAAGCTAAATTAAGACCTAGAAATACTCCTGTTTTAAGAATATATGGATATATGGATGCTTATAAATCCTGCCCAATGTCTTTCAGCATAAACGCAGAAAATTAAACAAGTTTTATGTCTACAATAAGTTATAGTGGAGAGATAATACATTCCAGTGATAAATTAAAGGCACCCTTCAGAAGTAAAGAACATGAGGAAATAGCAGAGAAATTGGAAAATATGAAACCATACTGCTAATATAATAATGCATTAGGAAATGCAGATCCTGATTCTTTGTCAGCTCAAAAGAGAACAGGAATAGGAACCAGCACAGCTATACTGAGAAAAATTAAATCTGAGAATCAGAATTAAAAATGTACTTGATTTGGATGAGGTTAAGTCTCTACAGATTCTAAAAGGTAACCTAGAGCAAAAAGATATTAATAATATACATATAAATGGCTTTATTCAAATAGTACAAGCTGTACCTTTAAGTAATACGTTTTACAGAGGGGGGTATTAGACTTTGGCATGAAATGGCTAAACGTACTCCCATGTTCTGGGACACAACTGGAGGCATAATAAAGTCAAACATGACAAAAAAAAGAATTTTGTATTATGAAATTGTGGTGAGTAACCCAGCATCATAACACACTGCAGCACCAGCTGCATTTATGCTTTCTGAAGAGCACACACAAAGTGCAGTACAACATTTACTTACATCAATCAGAGACCATGAAAGGCAGCTGTTTCAAAGTAACACTCTGCCATTACAAATAAATAGTGACAGATCAATTGTTTTATTAAAGGCTGCAATGAACATTTTCAATAACAATGCTATGGAGTCATATTTACTACGATGTTGGAGAATTGTCAGTGAATGTGCATCAGAGAAAAATTTTGTATAAGTCGATCCAGCAAAAGTCATCTAATGAGACAGGCAAGTGATGTGTCTCACATCTTTACGCATTACAGTGGTAAAGATGTGAGACACAGTGCTGGGATGTTCATATTCAGCATTCTGGTAAAACCGTCCTCTATGCAAGAAATTTGTTCTATTGTGCATGATGTGTGCATTATACTAGGGAGCAAATATCATACCAAATATATAGAGATGAGTCTTCCAAATATCAAATCTAAAGTTCAAAAATTAAATATACAAGAAGAACCTGAAAACACAACATCATATGTAAATGAGGAAAGTTGTCCAACTGTTGACAGAATAAAATCCCCCTTCCTTAACCACATTTATTTTTGGGTAAAAAAAAAATGAGAGTTGACGAATGTGTAATTAAACTTCATGATTTGTACAGAGCAAGGGAAAGAGAGTTCTGAGAAAAGGTACCACTAAATGCACTGAAATGACATCTGTCATTAGAGGAACCGCAGGAAACATGGAATAAAAAGCAAAAAGTACCAAAACATCTAAAAAAAATCTTTTCAAAAGCCACCAGCAAAACACAAACATTTTTAGTCTCAATGAGAAATGTATTGTAAATTACAGCTCCTCAATCAATCAAAGTAAAAACCCTACAAAGGTTCCCATAATAACAGACATTTGTAAATTTTAAAACATTTTCCAAAATTGTTGGTTCAATTCAGTTGTCCGATGTTTTCTACATATTCGGATAGTTCGAAAAATATTTCAAACTTACAGTGTAACATATATTGTACAAAGTTCATCTATACAGGCTCGTTTAGCTAGTTTGTTGCTATTTGCAATATCACATCCAGGGTACACGATAAACTCTACAGATATAAAATGTGTTCTTGAAGAAATCTGCTCTTCTGCATTTTGAACAAGAGAACAACCCTTTAGACTTTGTGTTCCCTTTTATGTTATGGATTAAAGCACTGCATCTTAAAACTGAAGTAACAGTAACATACAGGCTTACTTGTATCAATTGTACTTGCATTAATATTAAGCAGCTAGATTTAAATTCTATAGTTTTTAATGTAGGAAAAAAAAATCTACTTCTGTGTGTGAGCTCTTTAAAAATAAGATGGAATGTAATGACAATTTTGGGAGCTGTGATAAATGCCATGGACCTTTTTGTAACGGTTGGGGGGTGCGGGAAGGACGCCAACGCAGAGCCAGGATACCGGAACATAACTTTATTAAACATAAACCAAAATACAAAACCAAAAGTGCCACCATTAACTGTAGGCTTCGCCATGTTAATGAACCACGCTCTGTTCTACTCACTGGAGCTTAAATAGCATCCCCAATGAAGCACACCTGTGTCTGAATGAGCCCAGGTAGGCTCAGTCAAAACAGAGCGCCATCTGTCGTGCCCAGCCGAAACCACAGGCACGACAGACTGTGACAGTAGCCCCCCCCAAAAAAACGCAACTCCCGAGGTGTCAAAACACAACTTCGCCCCGAACCTCAAGGGGGAGGCCAAACAAAAACCCTGTTCAACTTAAACAGTCCCCTTTATGGGGCATCCGGCCAGGCCCACAAAACCCAAACTTCAACACAAAGGGACCTCTGACCAGCCATGTCCAGGGCTGCTGACGGTGGTGAGGGATATCCTAGAAGTTCAGGCCATTTCTTTATCTGTTGCCCTGGAGTCACTGGAGGAATTGTCTGACTCAGTGGAACGCCTTGCCCTGACGGAGCCTGAAAGAAAGCTAAACACAGAAGATTTGCCAAGGTTCAAAGAGGAAGGGTTTTTCCACATATTCCGAACTCGGCCTCAAACCCCTGCCATCCTTGTTCTCCACATCTCTCATCGCAGAATCTGCAGTGCAGAAGTTGTCATTCACTTTCTTGAATTGAGACAGGTCATTGCTGATGTTATTTTTTGGCTTCTTCCTCTTCTTGACCGTACTTCTCTGCTGCTTGGAGCCCAGTGAGGCAGCATCCCGGCTCTTGGTTCCACTATGAGAAGTTCCACATGGACTCCTCCACCGGCCACCTTGTTCTGAGTTTGCTGAATTGTGAGGGTAAACCGAAGGTAGGGTGTCTCTGATTGTGCTCTGAGCACCATTCTCAGAGTTATCACGCAGCTGCTCAACCTCTGGAATCTTTATCTGCTTTTTCATCAGACTGTTCCTCAGCTGCTCCGCTCTGGCATTAACCACCAGGGTCTCAACAGGCACGCCAATTTTGCTTCCATACTTCTGACCTGCTTCTCCAGCTCGGTGAGCTTACTGGCCTCACTTCGGGCTTTTCTCAGTTCAGCCTGCAGAGCGACGTTGTGGTCTTACACCTGTTTCAGCTCTGCCCTGGTCTGATTCAGCTGTTCCTTCATTCAGCTTCTCCTGACTGGTTGGAGTCTCTACTCTCCTCATTGCCTGACATGCAGTTTGGTCCCCCTGTTCATCTGTTGCAGCTTTATTCTGGAGACCTCTCTCTCTTTTCTGAATTTACTGCTCTTTCCATGAAGCTCACCTTTGTCTTGAGCCAGAGCTTTTCTTTCGGTTTCCATGGTTTCAATCTCCCTCTGACAAATGGACAAGAGTCCTTCGGTCCTCTCAAGCTGAGAAAGCAGATAAGTGATCCTTTCCTTGTGTTTCACCCTTACGTTTGTGACAGAGGCATTCACCTATAGCATAGAGGCTTCTTTCTCCATCAGCTGCTGGTGGAGCTTTGTCAGCAACTCCTCCTGTTGAGTGATCTGAACATTCATGCAGCTGATTTGTTCATTTCTGAGGTGAGACTGGATTGTCCTTGCAGCTCTGATCTGTTCGGCCAGGTCCCTTGCCTGCTTTCCTCTGAATGACTTTTGCAAGCACATTGCAGCATGTTTGAACAGTTGATACACCTGCTTTTGAAGATGTCCAAGCTTCCACCTTCTGAATCTCCTCTGAAGTAGACTTGCTGCCCAGCACTGCTTCTTTAAAACAGATCTTTGCTTGTGCATTGCAGCAACATTCTTTCAAACGGAATAACCCCTAAAAGCTGCCTGGATGCGTATCGCAGACCTTTTCAACATCTGGAATTTCCCATGGTCACATTTACCCTTAATGTAGGACCTATAATGTCTTTGGATGATGATGGCTGCCACCCTTATGGCCTGGTACTTTACTACCTCCCTGTGTCTTCTGAACGCAGCTTGAATCAGGGAAGCTGCCTGATGTTGCAGGATAATCTCCCTTCTGACCTCTGACCTCTGAAGCAGGCTTGCAGGAACATTGCAGCAGAGCACACTTTCAAGAATTCCTCCCTCTGCTTTCTGGCATCAAGTGTGGAACGATTCTGGACGATTCTGACGATTCTGAACGATTCCAAGTCTGGAGGGCAATAGCAGCATATTTCATGCATACATATCACGTCCGAGCACAGTGAGCCCTGTAAGCACATTGTATCACAGTAGCAGCCTGGGCCTAGGCTTCGCCTTGTTAATGAACTCTGTTCTACTCACTGGGGCTTATATAGCAGCCCTAATGAAGCACACCTGTGTCTGAATGAGCCCAGGTATGCTCAGTCAAAACAGAGCACCATCTGTCGTGCCCAGCCGGAACCACAGGCACGACAGACTGTGACACTTATAGAGTGCAGACATATTGGAAAAGTAGTCCAGATGTTTTCATTATTTATGTGTGCTGTACAGGATTGTCAAAACCTATTCGTACTCAAGTTGAAGCCTCGTCCTTAATAGAATGTTGTTTAGAAGATGTGGGAACACAGTTTAAAATCCATTTCCTGTCATACAAGGGAATCTTCCAGATATGGACATTATTGGTCTTTGTTATTTAAAGACAGCAATTGCAGAATTAGAGTTAATGACCTTAATATTTCTTTGGAACCATTGTCTAACATGGAAGAACAAACAAGAGGTGTACTGTATTTTATGAAAAAGTAACCCAGTTACAAAAAACAAGTAACTTAAATAACAGAGCAGTCATATATAAACAGGAATCATCAAGTTCTTCTAACATAAGATTTGAATTACCAGAAATAGAGCTTAAAGAAAGCAATTAAAACGTCAGAACATCTCCCATATTGCTTTATGCCAGATTTACTAAAGCTCTTCAGTTGTGTGGTCGCTTAAACAAGCTGCAAGTATATCATCATCAAAGCACTTGCACAATGCAGTTGCTGTATCGCAAACATCTGGATCAATCAAAATCAACAACACTTTTCAGCAGTATAAGATTTCAGCAAGGTTTATCAGAAATGTGATTGCAAGTTTATTTTCGCAAACACTATCTGCAAATTTCTTTTTATGTACATCTTAGTTGCGCTAAATGTACAGATGGTGTCTTTCAAAACATTTCTAAATATATAAGTGACTGAGATTTCCCAGAAAGGAATTATAGAGAGTGTGTGCACACCTCTTTGTACGATGCTGTCTTTCAAAGACTGTCTCTTTGACAGTCAGAAGTGTAAATAATGTTCATCTACCTCAGTCACTTTTAATTAGTTTAAACTCCAAACGACGTGCACCGCTTTTAAACAATTTTTAAAACTGTTTTCAGTTTTTAAGGAAAATGTATATACAATAATGTATATATATGTGGACTTTGCAACGAGGGGGGAAACATGCTGGACTGTGTTTACACAAACATGGCTGGCACGTACAGAGCGGAGCCCTGCCCCCACCTCAGACACTCAGACCACATCTCTGTTCTGCTGATCCCAGCGTACAGACCCATGGTCATACGTGTGAGGCCAACCCTGAAGCAGGTAAAGACCTGCCCCACAGGAGCCATCTCTGCTCTTCAGGACTGGGACATGTTTAGGGAGTACACAGCTTCAGTGACTGGTTACATCAGCAAGTGCATTGAGGATGTTACTATCTCCAAGTTCATCATCACACGACCCATCCAGAAGCCATGGATGACTGCGGAGGTGCGCAGACTCCTGATAACCTGGGACAAGGCCTTCAAGTGAGGGGACGAGGCCACCCTAAGAACAGCGAGGGCAAACCTGTCTCAGGTCATCAGAGCAGCAAAGCGAGCTCATGCACAGAGAATCCATGGCCACTTCAGAAACACCAGTGACATGTGGCGCATGTGGCAGGGCATTCAGGCCCTCACCAACTACAGGACATCTCCACCTGCCTGTGATGGTGACTCCTCCCTCCCAGATGTGCTGAACCGCTTCTACGCACGGTTTGATGCGGCAAACAACACGGAAATGGGAAAGACCATCCCTCCTCCTAACGACCAGATTCTCTGTCTGACCACGGCCGAGGTGAGAAGACCTCTACTGAGAGTCAACCCATGGAAAGCTGCTGGTCCAGACAATATTCAAGTTCGTGTGCACAGAGGATGTGCAGAACAGCTGGCAGATGTTCTCACTGACATCTTCAATTCAATTCAATTCAATTCAATTTATTCTTGTATAGCGCCTTTCACAACAGAGTTGCCCCAAAGCACTTTACATAGATGGTAGACATAGGTTATAGTCATGGTTTAAAAACTGAAGGCTAGAAGTTAAAGCCAGATGACTACGGAGGAGAGGAACCAAAAACTGCCCTGTGTGGAGAAAAAAAATAAACCTCTGAGGGTCCAAGGTCGACTGACTACCCAACCCCCTTGGGTATACTAGCAGTACAAAGTTAGTTCGGGTTTAACCCCAGGATCAGCATAGAGTCCGAAGCTGCTTCCCAGGCTCAGCAATCTTCAACATCTCTCTGAGCACCACTGTTGTCCCTAGGTGCTTCACCTAGGTCTCCTGCCTCAATTACTATCGTCCCGTCTCACTCACAACTATCATCATGAAGTGCTTTGAGAGGCTGGTCATGAGGCACATCAAGTCTCACATCCCTTCCTCACTGGACTCCCTGCAGTTTTCGTATCGTCCCAACAGCTCAACGGATGATGCCATCTCCACCACCCTCCATCTGGCCCTTTCTCATCTTGACAGAAAGAACAGTTATGTCAGAATGCTGTTCATTGACTACAAGTCAAGTCTACAAGCTAATGTCTCCTCACCTATTATCCATCTATTCTATCATTATCTATTTATTTTCTTGTTGCACTCTGCACTTTACCGATAACACTGCTCCGTTACACTGTTACACTGCCCAACAACCTGGGCTGCTTTGTTCTATAACACTGCAGCCCTCTTGTGGATGAATGTACTGTCTGTTGTGCTGTCTGTTGTCTGTTGTCTGCACTTGTTTCCTTTTCTTGTGTATTATGTTGTGTCCTCTGCTGTGTCTTATGTTGTCTGTGTCTTATGTTGTGTCTGATGTTGTCTTGTGTGTAGCACCAGGGTCCTGGAGGAACGTTATTTAATTTCACTATGTACTGTGTATATGGCTGAAATAACAATAAAATCCTAATTGACTTGACTTGACTTGACTTGAATAAGAGCTGCTTTATTGTGTTTTCAGACACATTTCAGACCTACATACTTCAGTTTATACAATAAATTCAAACAACGAATTGTACCAAAATGATAATAATGTCTCCTCCTCGAACTGCCACCTTATCGTGGTGGAGGGGTTTGCGTGTCCCAATGATCCTGGAAGCTATGTTGTCTGGGGGATTCATGCCCCTGGTAGGGGCACCCAAGGCAAACAGGACCTTGGTGAGGGAAGAGACAAAGAGTGGTTCAGAAGACCTCTTATGGTGAGAAAAAATTTTGGAAGACGTTTTCCCTCGCCCGGACGTGGGTCACCGGGGCCTCCCTCTGGAGCCAGGCCTGTAGGTGGGGCCCGATGGTGAGTGCCTGGTGGTCGGGCCTTCACCCATGGGCCCGGTCGGGCACAGCCCGAAGAGGCAACGTGGGTCTCCCTTCCCATGTGCTCACCACCTGTAGGAGGGGCCAAAGAGGTCAGGTGCAATGTGAGCTGGGCGGTGGCCGAAGACGGGGTCCTTGGCGGTCTGATCCTCGGCTGCAGAAGCTGGCTCTAGGGACACGGAATGTCACCTCTCTGGTGGGGATGGAGCCTGAGCTAGTGCGTGAGGTTGAGAAGTTCCAGCTAGATATAGTTGGACTCACCTCGACACACAACTTGGACTCTGGAACCAGTCTCCTTGAGAGGGGCTGGACTCTCTTCTACTCTGGAGTTGCCACCTGTAAGAGGCGCCAAGCAGGTGTGGGCATACTTATTGCCCCCCGGCTCGGGGCCTGTCCATTGGGGTTTACCCCGGTGGATGAGAGTGTGGCCTCCCTCCGCCTTTGGGTTGGGGGACGGGTACTTAGTGTTGTCTGTGCTTATGCACCAAACAGCAGTCTGGACTACCTACCCTTTTTGGGGTCTCTGGAGGGGGCACTAGAGAGCGTCCCTGCTGGGGACTCTATCGTTCTGCTGGGGGACTTCAATGCTCACGTGGGCAATGACAGTGAGACCTGGAAGGGCGTGATTGTGATGAATGCCCCCCCCGATCTTAACCAGAGCGGTGTTTTGTTATTGGACTTTTGTGCTCGTCACGGATTGTCCATAATGAACACCATGTTCAGGCATATGGGTGTCCACATGTGCACCTGGCACCAGGACACCCCAGGCCACAGTTCGATGATCGACTTTGTGGTCGTGTCTATGGACTTGCGGCCACATGTCTTGGACACTCGGGTGAAGAGAGGGGTGGAGCTGTCAACTGATCATCACCTGGTGGTGAAAGTTGGCTTAGTTGGTGGGGGAGGATGCTGGTCAGGCCTGGTAGACCCAAACATATTGTGAGGGTCTGCTGGGAACATCTGGCAAAGTCCCCTGTCAGGACGAGCTTCAACTCCCACCTCCGGTTAAGCTTTAACCATGTCCCGGGAGAGGTGGGGGACATTGAGTCTGAATGGACTATGTTCCGCGCCTCCATTGTCGAGGCGGCTAACTGGAGCTGTGGCTGTAAGGTGGTCGGTGCCTGTCGTGGTGGCAACCCGAGAACCAGTTGGTGGACATCGGCAGTGAGGGATGCCATCAAGCTGAAAAGGAGTCCTACCGGGCCTTTTTGGCCAGTGGGGCTCTGGAGGCAGCTGATAACCCGAGGCAAAAACTCGGGCGTGGGAGGAGTTTGGTGAGGCCATGGAGAAAGACTTCCAGACAGCTTTGAGGAGATTCTGGTCCACCATCCAGGGTCTCAGGAGGGGAAAGCAGTGCACAGTCAACACCTCGACTCGCGACGTTGTGGCTCGGTGGGGGGAGTACTTTGAAGACCTCCTTAATTCCACCAACATGCCTTCCGAGGAGGAAGCAGAGCCTGGGGACATAGAGGTGGACTCTGCCATCTCTGGAGCCGAGGTTGCCAAGGTGGTCAAAAAGCTCCTTGGTGGCAGGGCTCCGGGGGTGGACGAGATCCGCCCGGAGTTCCTCAAGGCTCTGGATGTTGTAAGATTGTCATGGTTGACATGCCTCTGCAACATTGCATGGACATCGGGGACAGTGCCTCTGGATTGGCAAACGGCGGTAGTGGTCCCCCTCTTTAAGAAAGGGGACCGGAGGGTGTGTTCCAACTATAGAGGGATCACACTTCTCAGCCTCCCCAGGAAAGTCTATTCAGGGTCCTGGAAGGAGGGTCCATAGGATAGTCAAACCTCGGATTCAGGAGGAGCAGTGTGATTTCCGTCCAGGTCGCGGAACAGTGGACCAGCTCTACACCCTTGACAGGGTCCTGGAGGGTGCATGGGAGTTTGCCCAACCAGTCTACATGTGCTTTGTGGACTTGGAGAAGGCATTCGACTGTGTCCCTCGCAGAGTCCTGTGGGGGGTACTCCAAGAGTATGGGGTATCGGATTCCCTGTTAAGGGCTGTCCCTGTACAACTAGTGTCGGAGTTTGGTCCGCATTGCCGGCAGTAAGTTGAACCTGTTTCCGGTGAGAGCTGGACTCCGCCAGGGCTGCCCTTTGTCACCGAACCTGTTCATAATTTTTATGGACAGGTTTTCTAGGCACAGCCAGGGCATTAAGGGGGTCTGGTTTGGTGGGCTCAGGATTGGGTCACTGCTTTTTGCAGATGACGTTGTCCTGTTGGCCTCATCAGGCTGCAACCTTCAGCTCTCACTGGATCGGTTCGCAGCTGAGTGTGAAGCAGCTGGGATGAGAAACAGCACTCCAAATCTGAGGCCACGGTCCTCAGCCGGAAAAGGGTGGAGTGCCCTCTCAGGTTTGGGAGTGAGATCCTGCCCCAAGTGGAGGAGTTTAAGTATCTCGATCTTGTTCACGAGTGAGGGTAGAATGGAGCGGAGAGGTCGACAGGCGGATCGAGGCAGCGTCCGCAGTGATGCGGGCTCTGCGTCGGTCCGTCATGGTGAAGAAGGAGCTGAGCCAAAAGGCAAAGCTCTCAATTTACTGGTCGAGCTACGTTCCCACCCTCACCTATGGTAACGAGCTGTGGGTAGTAACTGAAAGAACGAGATCGCGAATACAAGCCTTTAATGCAAAGACATAGACGTTCTTCCAAGTTCACCTAAAAACAGAAATAACAGGTGGTGTTTTAATAATGTCCCATTTAACATAAACTCATTGGGTAATTCTATTATTTGACATGCATAAGTCCAGAAAAAATGAAAAATCTATAATGATTCATGTACGCATCATGGACTCTTTAGATGCATACAGAGTAAATTAAACTAATTCTCACAGTACAATAAAAATTCTTAATGGCCCGATACCTAATACTGCACAATGATGCTATAGAGCTACAATTTGAAATTGAATTTTGTCATTATTGCCCTTTTTTTAAAAACAAACAGATAACAGCAATTGTGGATTATATGTTTGTTTATTTGCAAAGTCATTATTCTTTGGTGGAAATTGTATGAGGCTTTCTGCAGAAGACATGAGAAAAGTTATAGAATATGGACTAAGAACACATACCTTTAAACAACCTCAGTGACATCTAGGTCCATCTAGCAGAGTAAAGTTTTGATTTATGTATTCCTATATTTAAATTTGTGTTATGGTCCTAGTGAAAATTTGTACTGTGTTGTAACCTCTCTTACTGTCTCTCTCTGTCTCTCTATTTGTGTGTCTCTGCTTGTGTGTGTCTTTCCAGGTCCTTGGGTGCAGGCTTGCAGGGCAACCCCACCCTAATTGGAAGCAATTGGGCTTTAGTGGAACTAAACTGGAAGTAAGACCAAGGAGAGCAGAAGATGAAGCAGTGTGTGTGTATGTGTGTGGGTAGAGACACACCTGTTGTGTTTGAGTGTTAAGTGATTGTTAAGTAAAGTTCGTAAATGTCACTGTACACAGCCTTGTCATTTGTTTCATTCTTTCCTTTGGACCAAGCTGGAAAAGCTAGGTGCCATATTTGTTGTAAAGCTTTTCTCCCGGTTTTAAGTTAGTTAGGGAGAGAGGCTGGATCCCTGTCATTTGTGGTTTTGTTTTTTTTTTTGTTTGGAAAGTAATGTACTGGGTGGAGTGAGTTTGGCTTTTGGTTTTTTTTTTTTGTTTGTTTTTGTTTTTTTTTTGTATTTTCCAGCCCTGGAGGCCTATTTATAGCCTTTTAGTGTCTGTGTTTAAAACCCAGCAAACTTTCTTCTAATGGTTTTTTTATATATCTGACACCTGTTAATATTAAGGTAGAGAAAGGGAGTTAGTAGAATATATTGAAGTAGGTTTGTTTCTTTTATAGATTTTTTAGAACTAGTTAAAGTGTGCAAAATGTATATAAACCAGAAATTTAATGCATTTTCTTCCTGTTTTTTTATACATTTATTCCTTCATGTAAATGCACTGAAATGTAAAAATCGATTGTGCAATCTGCACTTTTATTTTGATACACCAAAGAGAAATTGCAACCGGAAGATTCCCTCATATCATTGGCAATTTCACACTGCTCCTTGCGGCGGCTTGTCCTCTAAATAGTGAAATAGCATGGCTTTTCAGTGTCAGAGAGATAGTTATTTGCAAGAAGTATGTGAACATCGCATTCCAACTTTATAGATTACGTTGTAGGGCATTTTTAAAATGACCGTTTCTGTATTCTATTCGTAGTTTCTTAGAGTTCCCTCATTTCTCTGTGCAAACATCTTCACCAGCTTCTAGCGGTCTTTATATAATCTTTATATATCCTTCTCAGCACACCTATATTCGTTTATTTACTGTATTCACAAGGGGTAATTTTGCCAAGCTGATTTCTCTTCTGTTTATTTCTAGTTTGTTACTTCGGTTGTGTCCTGCTCACCAGTAGAGATTGCCCTGGATAACAACGGGAAGAAAGAAAAAGTGAAGGGTTTCAATGTAATACTAAAAGACACTATTCTTTTCCCTGAGGGAGGGGGGCAGGTAAGTTCCACCAAAATGGTCCTAGTGGCCACTTGTTTTTTGGTTACTATGAATAAGATGATTAGTTTTCTTCCCAAATGTTCAGCATGTAAATCAATTCTGCTACTACATGCATTTGATACATTGGAGTTTATTATATTATATATTATAACCTTTGTCCCTTTTTTGTCAACACATAATGTCTTTATCGATGCACTGATCATAGTGAAATTCAGTTGCCTGCCCAATAATGTCCTATAATGATTTTAACATATTGCCCCATGTTGTGACTTGTTATACAGCCTGATGACCATGGGACAGTCAGTGATATTCCCGTTCTGCGAGTTACAAGGCAGGGACCAGAGGCAGTGCATTTTGTCTGTACATCTTTAGAGGAAGGACAAGAGGCCCGACTGAAGCTGGACTGGGAGCGGAGGTTTGACCACATGCAGCAGCATTCAGGTGAGAATGGAATTGACATTGTGTTCGCTTTTCAGAAAACGTTATTGCTGTAAGCCAGGGGTCACCAACATGAGTCGCACACGGATCTCTTCTAAAAATAGCACAACTCACCAGTGAGCAGCGTCTAAAATTAAATTAAATAAATTATCCTGTTGCTATCCTCCTTTAATCACATTTGCATTTATATAGATTTGAAAATGACCATATCTAAAAAAAAATATTTTTTTTTTAAAATAAAACGTTTATTATACATGAAGTTTAGATAAGTTTATGTAACTGGTAGCCCTTCCTATGGCTCAGTACCCGTGAAGTAGCTCTCAGTTTCTA
Organism: Hepsetus odoe; assembly: GCA_017165825.1. Taxonomy (NCBI): domain Eukaryota; kingdom Metazoa; phylum Chordata; class Actinopteri; order Characiformes; family Hepsetidae; genus Hepsetus; species Hepsetus odoe. Next base: position 20,851,547 of record CM029378.1, read on the forward strand.
AAAGGTTGGTGACTCCTACTCTAAGACATTTCATAAGTGCAAGCCATTTCAAGCCATTTCATTAGTGTTTTTTTTTTTTAAATGTCTGCTTTTCCTTGACCAGGTCAACATTTGATAACTGCCTTTGCAGACACAATGTTTGGCTATAAAACTACCTCATGGTAAGATTCTCTGAAATGTAACACATTGTGTCTGCATGCTCTTGTTTAACCTGAAAGACATTTGATGTTCATGTCTTAGGATGGCACAGATTTCAGTTGTCACTGATAACACTGATAATGTATAACATATATATATATAAGTTGGTTGCTAAATCATTGTTTATAGTTACTGATTAAAATTTCTATGTCCACATAAAAGGGCAAATAATGATTGTAATGTATCTTGCACCTGTGATGTGAAATCTTTTGCTGTTTTGCAAGGGAGTTGGGGCGGCTGCGCAGCAGTATAGAACTGGACACACCTGCAGTGAAGACTGGAGAGATGGAGGCCTTGGAGGCTGCAGTCAATGAGAAGATCCGGGCCCATGTTCCAGTCACAGTGCAGCTCCTTTCTCTTGGTGACCCTGCTGTAGAAAAGGTGTGTTTGTGTTAAATTTCATATTAGAATACATGTTTAAAGCATTTTCCCTCAATTCCTGTCCTATAAAATACCTGCCCTCCACACTTTTTTTTTTTTATATTTTGGTATTCTGAACACATCTCCTGGAGGGTCTGCAGCACAACTAGAACTAGACTCTGGATTTGTTAAGTTTTTGATTTGAGGTTAAGTTTTATGAAAAATGTAAACTGTTATTAACTAATAAGTACACATACAAATTGCAAGATAAGAAAGCTTCTTTTATTTAATATGCAAATGAACTGTTGTGGGCCAACGCACCTGAAGGTCCTCTTGCAGAGGTTCCACCAATGGTTCCACTTTGGTGATAATTACAGGAAGAGGGCCTTCAGGTGCGTTGGCTCACAACAACTGTTAGCATTCTTTCTTTGCTTGGCCACCCATAATCCAGTACGGACTGGCAGTTATGTAAATGAAGAAACTTTATATTATAAATATTTCTTTAGTCATGATGCTTCATTCAAACATTCTAAAAGTAGTAACGGTGTGTCTGTGTCTTTAAATAGGTTAGAAGTAGAGGCCTCCCAGATGACCATGCAGGGCCAATCAGGATAATTGACATTGAAGGAATTGATGCCAACATGTGCTGTGGAACCCATGTGTCCAATCTCAGTCATCTACAGGTCAGGATAAATGTGATGTATTGCTGAAACCATTTATAATTGTAATGCTGAATTGTGTTGCGAAACTAACATTAGTACTGTAATATTGTAACTCTATAATAGTTCATGATGGTAATGCAATTGGTCTGAAAATTGTGTTGTAATGCTGGAAAAAAAAACAGTTCCTCCTTTTTACCCACATGATTCATTTTGAAATAAATATTGTTTGTTTTTGTTTATATATATATATATATATATATATATATATATATATGCAGGTTGTACTCAGATTATTGTATAAAGCTGTTTTGACTTATTCGAAAGGTGATCAAGATACTGGGGACTGAGAAAGGGAAGAAGAACAAGACCAATTTGATTTTTATAGCTGGAAACAGAGTACTGAAATACACAGAAAAGAGTTACAACACGGAAAAGTCTCTGACAGCCCTGCTGAAGTGAGACTGATTAATAAAAAATGTAGAATTACAAATTTTAAAAAGAAATAATGACTGTACTCCTGATTCATTCTGGTCTGAATTGTTCTAGGACAGGGCCAGAAGAACATGTTGATGCAGTGGATAAACTTCAGAAAACAGTTAAACGACTTCAAAAAGTAAGATTTTCTTCTGTCCAGAATTGTTTAACCATCTGTGCAAAATATAAAAAAATAAAGGATCTTTAAAGACATCAACTTAGGTTCATGGGGACTCTGTGTAATCTTATCTGTCGTCCCATCTATCTCCATTGCAAACAAAGAAGGGCTCGGTGCTTTACCTCTACTTTTAAATGAATCCATCTTTCCTACTGCTGACCTCACCACTGTTACATTGCTCTCATACTTAAATACCATCAGAGTAAACACTGCATCAGTAGTGCTCCCTCTTCATGAAACCATACCGCTGCTCACTCAGAATGACATGTTTTCTTTACCTAGCTTCCACTATTCTTTCCCATAACTTAATCAACTTTATCCCTCTGTAATCACTAAGGCTCTGTGCTTCACACTTATTCTTGAAGCGAACAATGTATGTTCCTCTAAAATAGAACATAATTTTGTAAAATAATGATGAATCTTTAACATGAAAATCTGTAATTGTTTGTAGCAAACAGAATCCTTTGCTTTTGCTTTGGTTCTGATTTGCTAATCCTACAATTAGTTGCATCAGTAAAACTGCTGCATATTCACAGAAATGCCACATTTACATGTTTGCAACCCATTGGAATACAGTTGTGGCAGTTTGCTAAGTGCAAAGAGATTAAACCAATAGATTATAGATTATTTAAAACAGTATTCATGATAACAAACAGCTTTTTGCTAAACAAATTAGGACTAAGTTTAGTTTAAGGATGTGTAGCTTCCCTCTATGACTTTGGCCTGTAGGCATTCATGTTATTGTCTTTGCTCTGCAGAGTAATCTCACTCTACTAAGAGACATGGCTGTTCTCATAGCACAGAACTTTAAGAACCAACCAGACAGAGGCAATTTCTTCAGCTTGCACAAGTGTGTATCCATCTGTGTTTAACTTTGTACTGAGCCTTTAAGAGTTAAGGTTACAAATACAATAACTTTGAAAAAATGTTTGTTTGACTTTTACATTTTATGTCTCTTCATAGCAAAGATGGTGATAATGAGTTCATGAACATCATTGCCAATGAGATCGGCTTTCAGGTTAGTTGATTTTCACTTTTACCTCTACTAGAATTGTGGGTGTGCATTTTTCAAAATGCTTCGTGTCTATATTCCCTTAACTTTTGTATTCAAGATCTAAAACAACATTCATTATAACACTGATTTTGCGATGTTTAGCATGGCGTCTTTCTCCACAGGACACAGTCATTTTCCTTACGGTGGGCGAAGAAAAAGGAGTGGGGCTTTTCCTAATTGCAGGCCCTGAAAATGTCATAACAGAACTGGGGCCATGGTAAGAAAAATGGCGGTTAAGGTTTTGGTACTAAAACAGCTTTAACACTCTGCTATTATAACACAACTTTAACACAACTGTATTATTATTAATATTATATATTAATATATTAATTAATTGATTAATAAATGATGTTGCCTCCCAACATTGTGCCATATTTATTGTACAGGATGTAGCATCACACTCTTTAACTATAAAGAGTATAGTTTGCTGTTTGCTTTTGAAGGATCCTGCAAATTTAGAGTAACAAATTGGGCATTTTAGTGGCATCTAAGAGCTAATTATGTAGTTACAACTGTGAAAAAAGCATTCTCTCCTTTTATAATGCAAGAAACAATAGATTTCATCTTGGCCAAAATACTTCCTGTAGTATGGTACAATGTTTCTAAATGGCCTTCTCAATTATGTGAACATGTTTCAGCCCTATTTGGAATATATGTTTTAGTGGGTTGTGTCTTCTAAAAATGAATTGTGAAAATATTGTGACTATAAAGTAATGTTTTATAGCTTTAGCTGCTGTACAATTTATCCTATGGGATATCACTTTTCTAATGTAAGTAACTTTTAAATAGGTTATTTCTGAGTAATGTATGTATATTTACTTGCAGTGTGTTGGAGCTGCTACAGGGAAAGGGTGCAGGAAAGAATGGGCGTTTCCAAGGCAAGGCCAATAGCCTGGCTAAGAGAGCAGAGGCAGAGGCCTTACTGCAGGAGCACAGTGTGCGACGCAGTGCAGGAGAAGAGTAAAAGGGATTTTGTGTAAGCTAGTCCAGATAGACACATTCAGCTGTATAATAAAGAGAACAAATGAAGCTGTATTTTGCGCAAAGGGATTTATATTTCTAGGTAGTTTAAATGGAAAATGTTATAAATGTATTACAGTTTAATTTGGAAAAGTAAATGAATATTTGAATGTTCCCCCACATGTCAGCGTTGCTGTTCTCCGGGTGCTCCAGTTTCCTCCCTCCAAACACTCAGTATTATCCCAGTTTTTTAAAAAAAGAACACCCATCCCATCCCAACCTCTATCTATCTATCTATCTATCTATCTATCTATATATATATATATATATATATATATATATATATAATACCCTCAAGATATTACAAATAAAAATAAAATGTGTGTAGTTCCTGACTGGATAGTGCTTGAAAAATGAGAAAAGAGATATGTGAAGCACTGATAAATAAAGGACAAATATTTTGTGTTTTGACTTTTATTAAAAAATATATCTTCAAAAATATAATTTTACAGATGGACTTGCTTCTATGTCACCCATACATAAGACTAACAAAAAATACAGTGAAAAGGGCAGTATATTCTTTTTGGGTCTAGGAAATTATTGCTTGAATCAGTTCTCATAAATGAACCTCTTAAATGTGTATGCTTGGGCTCAGGTCCAAGCCTATTCTCAGTAAAGGCCACAAAGACATAAGTTATGAGATTAAATAACTATACTATAAACATTATCCACAACAATAAACTATTTAACAGTCTTCACATAGGGCTTTCTTTAGTCAAGATGAAAATAATGTAAATGAACACCAGATTATGATGTTTGACATGATCGCTACAACAGATAAAGTGATGCGTATAAAGAATAAAGCACCTGAAAATACTGCTAATAGCTTGAGCCCACCCTGTGGTTCTCAGAGTCTTCTTTTTCTGCAAATGTCAATGTTTTTAGTTGCTCAAAGACACCTGATCCATCTGATCAGCTAAAGAAAATCTTCCTTTGCTGAAGTTGGTGTGTTAAAGCAGTGAAACCACTAAATGTGAAAGGCATGGGCTTAACTTAAAGATAAAATAGAAAACCCTGTGTTAGCCTCATCAGCTTTGTCCTTCTTAAGTCTTCTCAGCTCTTAGAGTTGTTTTTTGCTCTGCAAGGTCAGTGCTCCAGACACACAATATGGAATGATACTAACTGTGACCAGAGGAACAGTGGCACTCTTGCAGAAGGAGAGCAAGTAGAAGAGGGCGGCTGTGTGGGTTGGTGGCTTCATGGAGTCAAAAAGGTGCAGCAAGAGAAGAGAGCTTACAATGCAACCAACCCTGAAGAGGGTGCTACCACTCTTTTTGCTTTCAGTGTAGAGTGGTGAGTGAAGCCCGAGTCCCAAACCAAAGAGGGTACCCATGTTGCGCAGCAGGCTAGCAAAGGGTGTGGTGTCCAAGTGGACCCAAGCTGGGTTCACACACCATCTCTGGGCCTTTTCTAGGGTCCAGAGTAAGTCCACACCCACAGCCTTCAGAAGCACATAGAAACCCACAGCAAAAGAGAGCAGGAATACAGTGATGTTAAAGTACTTCTGCAAACTGGCCCTGTAGATCCACCGTTGTCTGTTGAAGACTTCAGCCACAATCATGCCTGCAAGAGTTTAAATGTGCCAACAAGGTTATGATGTGATACTTCCAGTGATACTGTCACAATTTTGTCATGCAAAAGATGACCATGGTTCATTCTCAACACAAATTTTTAAATAATGATATGGTGGCATGGTGTTGTATGAAGAATGTGGAAGGTTCAGCAAACAAACTGGGTAGTAGCTGAAAAGGCCTTACATGACTTTCTTGTCTTTGGTCTAATGCCATCTATTGGTGAAAAGTATATACTTCAGCATTGAATTCTAGCAATGGGAAGGGTTCAAATCAGTGCCATTTTTGATTATCTTGTTGGTACAGCTTTAGTGTATGAATAGTTTTATACAACAGAAATACAACAATTTTTCCTCATATATTACTGTTATTGTTAATTGCAAAATTATTCCTGTAAATATGTGTGTATATATATATATATATATATATATATATATATATATATATATATATATATATATATATATATATATAGCTCTGTATATGGATATATATATGGATATCTGTATATATTTTTACATATTTTATATATTTCTTATTTTTTATATTAGTTTTTAATATATTCTCTCTTTCTTTCTGTTCTTTCTTGTCAAAGAGTCCTGTAATACCCGAATTTCCCATTCGTGGGATAATAAAGGATTCTTCTATTCTATCAACATTTATTAGTGAAGCAACTGACCTGTAATAACACCAGCAATGACCTGATGAGGAAAATGGGCAGCAATGAAGACCCTGGATAGACAGACGCAAATCTGAATTGTCCAAAAGAGCGTCCAGAGGCTCCCTCGCAAATACCTAGCAAAAACAGATGGAAGAAAAACATGAATGTCATGGGTAAAGTCTTTAGAGTTAACATAAGTGGATTATCATGAAATTAATTAAGAGCTATCTTACAGGGCTGTGCTGGATGGGTTCTTCTTGTTGCTAAGCATGATGGCGAGGATTGAAGTCACCATGGCATAGTAGACTCCAGCCGCTCCCATAGCATGTCCAGATGGACTACCTGCATCAGCAAAACACTGACTCAGACTTTCTGCAGAAATATTACTTGTAGCATTGTCAGTGGACCATTAATATTCTGTAGGTTGGATCATAAAAGGTCATAAATAAATGTGTTCTTAACATTACAGTCATTCAAAAACAAGCTGTAACTTGGTTTCTCATATGTATTAAGGGATTAACAGTAAAACTTTAAACAAGATAAAATCACTTAATCATTAGCAGCCTTTAAACTTTAAAAGAGTTGCTTCACTGAGTAAAACTGTTATTAAATGTGTTCTGGGATAATACAGTGATCATTAAATATATAGGTCAGAAGCTGGTATAAAATAGGACATGTATCGTTTGTGTTTTGGGCGCACCTGGTCCTGTCTCACAGGTCATGGGAAACTGTTCGATGTGTGGTACAGAAGTGTTGCTGTAGTATGGTGTTTCGTGGACCCACCAGTATGGACGCTCTCCAAACAAAATCCTGTTGTTCAGAAATTGATTAAAACTTTAAATATAAGATCATGCAATTAATGATTAATGAATTAATCATTATTGTTATATTATTAATATTTTTTATAATGGTGTGTTATATATATAATACTTTACATACCATTTAAATACCAGATTTAGCCAGTCTCCAACCACAGCAACCCAAATAAGCTTGATGCCCACTGATTCCTTCAAATGGAACCAAATGGGGAAGAAGACAAAGAAAGTGTTGCGCAGGTCTGCAGCAAAGGAGATGAAGAGGAACCAGCCCTGAGCATCTCTGTAGTGAGTCTGTAGATACTGGGTGGTGCTCACCCCATAGCCATGCATAGCATCCATGACTGTATTCATTCTGAAAATCTTCTCTTCAGAGAATGCTGTCTGTTGATCAGTGAGACACAACTGACAGTCCAAAGCATGTTGGCCCTCGTTTTTATATCAGTGGGCCCATCACCCAAACGCATGGACAACACTGATCTTTGGACCTTGCACATGTGTAATAAAACAGCAAAGGGGGGCAGAAAAAGTTAGACGTAGTTAACAGCAGTGTTTGTGCAAAGAAGATGGAACACAAACAAGTCAAGAGAACAGAGAAGTTCAAACTCAATGAAAAAAAAACAGGTTTTATATTAGCTACAATTTTAACAGCCTGAATGCAATAGAATACCTGTTTTTCCTAATTTTTTTATTAAATATCCTACACTTCAATTAATGACACTGGATGTTGTTTTTGATATATATTATTATGTTATGTAACGGGTTCCAGTTAAACATTTTTTTAAACTTTCAACAACCTAAGTGAATATGTATCCATTAAACATGTTAGCATGGGCAACCTGAAAGTAATCAATAAAAACACTGTAAACATTTAAATAAGCCATGTCACTGGGTGTATTCTGACCTATCTGGGAACAAATGAACATCCTAAATAACCAAGATTTAATACAACAAGCAATTTTTTTTTTCTGTGCTTGCAAGCAATGCTGCATGATGACTCTTTTTTGAAAATGACTTTTCAAAAAAGGGGCAGCAGTGGCCTAGTGTTTAGGTAGTTGGCCCCAGGATCAGAAGGTCCTGGGTTCAAATCCCAGGCCAGTAGGTTGCCCTGAGGTACCCTTGATCAAGGTACTGTCCCCATCACTGCACCCTGGGCACTTTCAGTTGCTGCTCCTGCTGCTCACGGTGTGCTGTGCTGTGTTTCGCAATGACAAGAATAGTCACTTTTACTTATTTAAATAAATTTTAAAATTGTGCATAATTATTGGCTTATATTCAGTGCAGTTTCATTGTGATGTGCACACATTCAGTGCTTGTGCTTGCACTACTGAATTAAATTGCTGGGAACAAGTGGCAAATCTTGATTACCAGAGTCATGCCTACAGTTTAACAACACAAACTTTCTGATGGCACTGATTTAAAAAAGGGTCCTTGATAACATCCATACAACATCCAGTAAAAAAGGTTTTATAACAAAGTTTTAAAGCTAATCAACGTAAATGACACTTAGATTTGGTTGTATATCCCTTGCTTACAGTAACTGTAATTTTTTGATCTCAAACCCCTGTCTTAGCCTAGCAAAACAAAATGGTCTTCCTGTTCCAGTTTTTTAACAGGAACTGTATGTCAGAGTGAAAGCCAAGCCATAAGACATCTGTCTGTTAACTCAGGGACATGACTCTGTCAAGACACAGATTTAGGAAAGAATACAAGCAAAATGTTAACACTTAAAGGGTTCAAGAACATGGTATTATTCCAATCCAATCATTCAAAAATAGAAAAGATTCGTTAACACTCTTCTTAAATCTGGCTGCCCACACAGAGCCCAATGGTCTCAATAGAAAGTATTCAGAGTTCCTGTGGAGATGGGACACCATTATAGGATAAGCATTATTGCAGCGCTCCATCAATAAAGTTATTATGATGGAGTGGCCAGATTCATCACTAAAAGGCAGAGGTTCACATTGGGTGTTTGCCAAAAAGCTCCTGAACAACCACAATAAGAAAAATCATCTGGTCTGATGAAAATGAAGATTTGACACTGCATATCACGTGATTAGTACCATCCCAACAGTCAGTCATGACAGTGTAAGTTTCATGCTGATGAATGTTGTTCTGCTTAAGTTTAACAGTGTAAAAGTAAAATCCTTTCTAAGAAGACTTGAGACTGGTATTGCTGGTATTGCCATGAAATCTTTTACCAAGTGCTAAGTAAAAAATTTAAATACATGTGAAAATTGTATATTTCTGTGTTTTCTTTATAAATACATTTACTAAATACCCCAAAAACCTGTTTCTGGTTTATCGTTGTGTATAGTTTAAAGACTTGTATGTATGCTTATGTGAAAAAATGAATTGAAAAAGTCAATTTTATCCATCCATCCATCCATTTTCTTCCGCTTATCCGAGGTCGGGTCGCGGGGGCAGCAGCTCCAGCAGGGATGCCCAGACTTCCCTCTCTCTGGCCACTTCTTCCAGCTCCTCCGGGCGGATCCCAAGGCGTTCCCAGGCCAGCCGAGAGACATAGTCTCTCCAGCGTGTCCTGGGTCTTCCCCGGGGTCTCTTTCCGGTGGGACGTGCCAGGAACACCTCACCAGGGAGGCGTCCAGGGGGCATCCTAATCAGATGCCTGAGCCACCTCATCTGACTCCTCTCGATGCGGAGGAGCAGTGGCTCTACTTTGAGCCCCTCCCGGGAGACTGAGCTTCTCACCCTATCTCTAAGGGAGAGTCCAGACACCCTGTGGAGGAAACTCATTTCGGCCGCTTGTATTCACGATCTCGTTCTTTCGGTCACTACCCACAGCTCGTGACCATAGGTGAGGGTGGGAACGTAGATCGACCGGTAAATTGAGAGCTTTGCCTTCTGGCTCAGCTCCTTCTTCACCATGACGGACCAATGCAGAGCCCGCATCACTGCAGAAGCTGCCCCGATCCGCCTGTCGATCTCCCGCTCCATTTTACCCTCACTCGTGAACAAGATTCCGAGATACTTAAACTCCTCCACTTGGGGCAAGGTCTCACTCCCAATCCTGAGAGGGCATTCCACCCTTTTCCGACTGAGGACCATGGCCTCAGATTTGGAGGTGCTGATTCTCATCCCAGCCGCTTCGCACTCGACTGCGAACCGATCCACAGAGAGCTGAAGGTGACGGCATGATGAGGCCAACAGGACAACGTCATCTGCAAAAAGCAGTGACCCAATCCTGAGCCCACCAAACCGGACCCCCTCAATGCCCTGGCTGCGCCTAGAAATCCTGTCCATAAAAATTATGAACAGGATCGGTGACAAAGGGCAGCCCTGGCGGAGTCCAACCCTCACCGGGAACAGGTCCGACTTACTGCCGGCAATGTGGTCCAAGCTCTGACACCGGTTGTACAGGGACCGGACAGCCCTTAACAGGGAATCCGATAACCCATACTCCCGGAGTACCCCCCACAGGAGCCCCCGAGGGACACGGTCGAATGCCTTCTCCAAGTCCACAAAGCACATGTAAACTGGTTGGGCAAACTCCGATGCACCCTCCAGGACCCTGCTAAGGGTATAGAGCTGGTCCACTGTTCCGCGACCTGGACGAAAAAACCTCCTGAATCCGAGGTTCGACTATCCGACGGACCCTCCTTTCCAGGACCCCTGAATAGACTTTCCCCGGGAGGCTGAGAAGTGTGATCCCTCGATAGTTGGAACACACCCTCCGGTCCCCTTTCTTAAAGAGGGGGACCACCACCCCGGTTTGCCAATCCAGAGGCACTGTCCCCGATGTCCATGCAATGTTGCAGAGGCGTGTCAGCCATGACAGTCCTACAACATCCAGAACCTTGAAGAACTCTGGGCGGATCTCATCCACTCCCAGAGCCCTGCCAACAAGGAACTTTTTGACCACCTTGGCAACCTCGACCCCAGAGATGGAAGAGTCCACCTCTATGTCCCAAGGCTCTGCTTCCTCCTCGGAAGGCATGTTGGTGGAATTAAGGAGGTCTTCAAAGTACTCCCCCCACCGACCCACAACGTCCCGAGTCGAGGTCAGCAGCGCACCATCCCCACTATACACTGTGTTGACTGTGCACTGCTTTCCCCTCCTGAGACGCCGGATGGTGGACCAGAATTTCCTCAAAGCCGTCTGGAAGTCCTTCTCCATGGCCTCTCCAAACTCCTCCCATGCCCGAGTTTTTGCCTCAGCAACCACCAGAGCCGCATTCCGCTTGGCCTGTCGGTACCTATTAGCTGCCTCCGGCGCCCCACTGGCCAAAAAGGCCCGATAGGACTCCTTCTTCAGCTTGATGTCCACCAACGGGTTCTAGGGTTGCCACCGCGACAGGCACCGACCACCTCCCGGCCACAGCTCCAGTCAGCCGCCTTGACAATGGAGTCGCGGAACATAGTCCATTCAGACTCAATGTCCCCCACCTCCCCCGGGACGTGGTTAAAGCTTTGACGGAGGTGGGAGTTGAAGCTTGTCCTGACAGGGGACTCTGCCAGACGTTCCCAGCAGACCCTCACGATGCGTTTGGGCCTACCAGGCCTGACCGGCATCCTCCCCCACCAACGAAGCCAACTCACCACCAGGTGATGGTCGGTTGACAGCTCCGCCCCTCTCTTCACCCAAGTGTCCAAGACATGGGGCCGCAAGTCCGACGACACAACCACAAAGTCGATCATCGAACTGCGGCCTAGGGTGTCCTGGTGCCAGGTGCACATGTGGACATCCTTATGCCTGAACATGGTGTTCGTTATGGACAATCCGTGATGAGCACAAAAGTCCAATAACAAAACACCGCTCTGGTTCAGATCGGGGGGGGCCATTCCTCCCAATTACGCCCTTCCAGGTGTCACTGTCATTACCCACGTGAGCATTGAAGTCCCCCAGCAGAACAATGGAGTCACCAGGAGGGACGCTCTCTAGCGCCCACTCCAGAGACCCCAGAAAGGGTGGGTAGTCCAGAATGCTGTTTGGCGCATAAGCGCAGACAACACTAAGGACCCGTCCCCCGACCCGAAGGCGGAGTGGAAAAGAGTCCAGCCCCTCTCAAGGAGACTGGTTCCAGAGTCCAAGCTGTGTGTCGAGGTGAGTCCAACTATATCTAGCCGGAACTTCTCAACCTCGCGCACTAGCTCAGGCTCCTTCCCCACCAGAGAGGTGACATTCCACGTCCCTAGAGCCAGCTTCTGCAGCCGAGGGTCGGACTGCCAAGGCCCCCGTTTTCGGCCACCGCCCAGCTCACAATGCACCCAACCTCTTTGGCCCCTCCCACAGGTGGTGCGCCCATGGGAAGGGGGACTCACGTTGCCTCTTCGGGCTAAGCCCGGCCGGGCCCCATGGGTAAAGGCCCGACCACCAGGCGCTCGCCATCGGGCCCCACCTCCAGGCCTGGCTCCAGAGGGAGGCCCCGGTGACCCACATCCGGGCGAGGGAAAACGTCTTCCATAATTGTTGTTCATCAGAAGAGGTCTGAACCGCTCTTTGTCTCTTCCCTCACCTAGGACCTGTTTGCCTTGGGTGCCCCTACCAGGGGCATTAAGCCCCCGACAACATAGCTCCCAGGATCATTGGGACACGCAAACCTCTCCACCACGATAAGGTGGCGGTTCAAGGAGGAGAAGTCAATTTTAGTCTTAACAAATCTGAAAAAAAATTATTTCATTCTCATGAATCATTAGGTCTTCTTTGAGGGTCCAGATGCTTTTTCTTTACTTTCCTCAAATAAGAATGTTGTTAGAAAAATGTATTCCTCCATTTATATATATGATTGTTACAGTTCTCTGACAATGAGTAATTATTGATTTGCATTGTTCTTGTTCGATGGAATAAAGGGCTGGCTTCTTTCAAAATAAAGTTTATTAACAGTCTGTGGCAGAAAATTCACTAACGCAACACAATTTGCAAATGATGAGAGAAAGCATGCAAAAACAAGTGGGCAATATCAACGCAGATTCAGTAAGTTTATTTCTGTTTTACAGACATAAAAACAAAAAAAATCTAAATGAAAGCTGAGAATCATCAGCAGCGATAAAAATCTGTTAGATGAAAAGTCAGTAGCTTGGCAAAATGCAGAGTGTGGCCATTTATAACTCCAGCATAATGACATCATCCCTCTGTGTGTTTAAGCTCAGAATCAATCATTGTGTTTGGTTATCAGTGTTGGCCCCCATCAACGTCACAATAGGTAAAAGTTCATGGACCCTAAAGGCTCCTGGATACCCCGAGAGTTAACGCAAACAAGACCATTCAGCCTTGAATAAAGTCCAGCTAGAAGAGGAACAACGAGGTCTGGAAGAAGGGTAACGCCATACAAGCTGACAGGGTGTCTAGAGTGAGCAAGCCCATCATCTGCCTACTTTTGCATCAGTGACCCTTTGCTAGGCAACTGCCTTGCAGCTCTTGTGATAGTCATGGACCTGCTCCACAGCTGGGGAGTAAGTCTGGCTGTCCACTTGCAGACAGAGTACAGTGCCTATGAGAACTGGTTTCAATTGGTTTCCTCTTTGGCGGACCTCCACACAACCTTCTTCATATTCTTCCCCATCTGGTTCTACCTGAAAAGGGATGTGGCCATCAAGTTAATCTGGGTAGCTGTGATTGGGGACTGGTTTAATATGGTACTGAAATGGTAAGGTGCTTAATAACTTTTTGGCTTATTGCTTCATGTAGCCTTTTAAATTATTTGATGCCTGTATTGAATTCAGTGGCATTTGATGCTTGCAAGAGCAGCTTGAAACAAATGATAAGCGCATTCTTTTCCACAGAATGAATTAAACTGAAAGCCTTTGTTATGAGTTTACGTGCTAAATGTTTATCTTTATCTAAATGTCTTTGTTTTTGGTAGGGTTCTATTTGGAGAAAGGCCTTACTGGTGGGTTCATGAGACCAGGTTTTATGGCAGTGATGCAACCCCAGCTCTCAGACAAGTTCCAATCACATGTGAGACTGGTCCAGGTATAATTCTTCATTTAAGCTCTGCAACAGCCATACTATATATTACAAATATATAGTACAATTTTTTATCATCTGGTTTCACATACTCAGGCTTTAGTTTTACATTACATTTATGGCATTTAGCAGACGCTCTTATCCAGAGTGACTTACATGTCCTAATTACAAGGACAGTCCCCCTGGAGCAATTCAGGGTTAATGGTCTTGCTCAGGGACCCAGTGGTGGTAGTGCCAGAGGTGGCATTCGAACCGGGGACCTCTTGATCCAGAGGTCCGTAGGCAAGTACCCTACCACTAGACCACCGCCACCCTTTCAAGTTCTGGTTCAAGACTAATCTTGAAATAGGAACCAGGCTCTTTATTTATCACATTATTTGATCATTATTAATTGGTGGTTTAAAATTGATGGTCAGTTACACTTGTATATCATTATGCAACAATGATGAAAATGCATGAAGTAATCATATTTGAAGTGGATTGCATTATCATTATGTTCTACCTTTGAAATCAAGCCACCGATGATGCATTGATAGTGTTTCATTCGTTCCCTGCTTTATAACCAAGATGAGGTTATATCTAGCCTTCTGATATTTGGACCTACTATTTGATTACCTTATGCCTAGTCTTATCTGAATAGAATAGTGTTTGGCACTTGTATGTGGAACTTGTGGTTGTACTTACATTATTTATTGGCTTGGTCTTTCCCTCTGCAGAAGATCAGGCTGGTTCAGGATGTATTTCATCCCTTTTTTCTACTGTCAATTTAAACAAGCTACATTTATTTTAAAAATTACAACCTAGCTTTAGTCACTGTCTATTTTTAAGAAACTGATCTTCTGTTAAGGAAGTCCTTCTGGCCATGCGATGGGCTCTGCTGGGGTAGGGTATGTGATGGTAACAGCTGCACTATCCATTGCATCTCAGAGAAAATGTCCCACTTTACTGTACTGGTGAGTTTCAACCAAAGTGCACATGAACAAAAACAGTGCATGGCATGACCCTTCAATCCAAGAATGCTGACATAGTCATAGTAAATCATAGAGGAGTCTTATCCAACATCAGTACTCATAGTCTAAGAAGATATGTCCACATTAAAAAAAATGACATGCATTATAGCCCACATATGTCATACCTCCCACCACCAGGTCATTACAAAAGGTGCTATGGGTGCTGTTGGGGCTGGTGGAACTGCTGGTCTGCATGTCCCGTGTTTATGTTGCTGCACACTTCCCACACCAGGTTATTAGTGGAGTTTTCTCAGGTGGGCAAATTTTCATTGCTTCTGCACTTTTAAAAAATAATTTTAAAAAAACATTGTTTAATTATTAAGCTTTATTTTAACCCTTGATTTCTGATGTTAGGTATAATTGTAGCTGAAATATTCTCGAGACAGACGTGGATCTATCAAGCTAATCTACAGAAGTACTTCAACATCACAGTGTTTCTGCTTATTTTTGCTGTTGGCTTTTATGTACTCTTGAAAGCTTTGGATGTGGACCTTCTGTGGACTCTAGAAAAAGCTCAGAAATGGTGTGACAATCCTACTTGGGTCCATATGGACACCTCACCCTTTGCTAGTTTGCTGCGCAACATGGGCACCCTGTTTGGTCTAGGACTGGGATTGCATTTGCCACTCACCTCAGAAAGCAAGTACCCAAGTAGTGCCCCCTTCAGGATCACCTGTATTGGTGTATCATTGGTTCTTCTGCAGCTCCTGGACTCTCTAACATTTTCTTCTAATAATCAAGCAATTTTCTATCTTCTTTCTTTCACGAAGAGTACTGCAGCTCTTCTAGTTCCCACTACACTTGTTCCTGGAGCAATATCATTGTTCTTATTACAAAAGAAAGATGAAAAGATCTGCTAGATATCTATTCCAGTGGTGCAACCAAAAGCTGAAAGTTAACTACTTAATCCAAAAATCTGACCTCTCTAACTTCTCCCAAACCTCCTGTTTATAAGACAATATTCTGTATTTGTATTCTTTCTACAAAGACTTTATTCAGTTGCCTTAGGTTTTCATGCATTATACTTGCACTTTTGTAAAATATACCTCAGAGCCCTCAAGCAGCTTATGGCTAGTGGCTCAGAAACCATCCCGTCATCTCCAAAAACGTCTCTAAACCAAGCTTGTGCATGTACTTTGTGGAAAAATTTTTAACTATTCTGCAATGATTATCTAACAAAAATTTTTGTGGTGAGAAGAAAGGGGGGAAAGGATTATATCTTATATTGTTCTTGGATTTTTATTAGCCCAGACAAGGAAGACAAAATAGGCTGAAAATGTAGCTTTCTCACTTTAAGACAGCTTTAACATACATCATCTTGCTATTGTTAAAAATTTCAACTGAAATGCCTCCACCCTTATCTTATCTCACGCTGGTTCTGAATGACAGTAGCCCATTCACTAACATGTCTCTGTCATTCAAAAACATGTCCAAAGGTCCTTCTATCAGTTCCTGTACTCTGGACCAGATAGGGAAGACAGTGTTCCTTGCTGTGCCCATAATGGATTGTACAGTACTAAGTTACTGATTGTTGCTGAGACAATGTAAATTCATCAGTTAAAGCTCCACTTGGTATAGATCTTCACTGGAGACTATGGAAATGCTCAGGGCTACTTGTAAAGCTTTTATTTGTACATGTTTTTCCAAACTATGAGAAGAAGTCCTGATATGCTTTATTTTAATTGTGAAAATGTATTTACATTTTTTAAATGTCATTTCCTCCAACTTTATAGAAGAGAGTTAGGAGAGATGCGTTGCAGAGATGAATGTTAAAACCATATTATGAAGGTTTATAATGTGTCCTTTCAGTTCCATCATTTTTTTTTTCTTTCTTTATTCAACCATTAGTTCATTGTAACTGATGTTGATTCATGTCCAGTCCAATGAAGGGTCCCAAATGATCTGTAGGTCATACATACATGCACATAAGAACGTGCAGAAGTAGTATGCTCTCTGTACAGGATGTGTACTTCTTTTCCTTGGAAAATCAACAAAACATTCAATTTGATTGGGGTTTTAAACTGTTTCTCACTAATGTATACCAAGGACCACAATTAGACATTAAACACCTTGTTGTTTTCTTTGCCTTCTTTGCCCTCTTTTCCTTCCTATTCAATGTGCGAATGTACTGATTTTCCCCATTATGGAAATAAAAAGCATTTGAGAGGATGGGGGTTGTTTTGGTGATGGGGCTTAATGGGCTAAAGAGCAGGACATTTTGTTTGTGGTACTGGTGGTCTGAAAGACCAGTCCCAGAGTGTCCCGTTACATCACAGATTGTGCAAATACAGCTTATCAGTGTTTTTCATTTCTGCATGAAGGTTACGTGCTAAATGTGAGCTGTCTGAAACACTTTTTTTCACTTAAAACAGAATTTTTTGAGTCAGTCAAGAGTTAATAGCTACTTCATACTATTAGGTTCCTATAGAGATTTGTATGTTTGTTTCTGTAGTATTCCCACTAAACACAGCAAGCGTTAAAGAGAACCAGGGGAATTTTTAAAGAAATCACATGATTATATGACAGTCAGCCTCAAGCCAGGTGTTGTTTTTGTACTGGGACATGTTTTGGACATGTTTAATTGCCCTCTTCTTATTGTTTCTTTTTTCAATGTGGCACTCCCTCTATAGAACAAGTTGCCATTTCTGTTTTCTTTTCTGTGCTCATCATAAAAGTAATCCAGTCTGTAGCATATGGCTGATTAATAGATGAGAGGATTATTTGGATTATTTAGCTTCTACACAGACCATATTTTTTTAATAAAACGTTATAGTGCAGATAAGCGAGTTTTGGCTATGTGTAGTGTTTAGCTGCAGCACTCATACTTCCTTAAACAATGGTGCAGGATAGGGTTAGTATTAGATGCACTTCCTCGTTTAAACCCATACCACCTTAACACCTTAAAATAACCACTGGCATGACTGAACAACCATTTAACCACATACACCACATACACCACATACAACGACCATTACTGTCACTGTCACTTATTGTGGCCTTATTGTGATTCTGAAAAGAAAAACCTTTCTGAAAAAAGATTTTGAATAGTGTGTGTCAAATAAGACAAACAAATATTACAATTGTATTTTATGGAGGACATTGATCCAGTGTTACCCTTTCTAAAGAATTTGGCTTGACCAAATTCTAGACCACTATATACAAATGGAAGAAATTCTAATCCTGCTAAACATCATTTGAGAAGTGTTGTTTGGAGAAAGGAAAAAAGCAACACGTCATTCAACACATCCCATCCAAATTCCTCATTCCGCCTTTGGTGGGTAAGTTTTACTGCTGGACAAAGATAATTTGCTATCACTAATGGAACACTGAGGAAACTGTCAGCACAACAACCCTAACCAGAAGTTATTCTACCCAAAAGGGTTAAAGTTGTGTAATGGTTAAGTTAGAATCCTAACCTTAACCCAGTCATGTTCAAGAAATTGAAGCAAAAACTTATTTTCCTTCTTTTTCTTTCGGCTGCTCCCATTTAGGGGTTGCCACAGCGGATCAACTGTCTCCATTTCTTCCTGTCCTCTGCATCTTCCTGCTTCAAACCAACCACCTGCATGTCCTCTCTCACCACATCCATAAACCTCCTCTTTGGTCTTCCTCTTCTCTTCTTTCCCGACAGCTCCATCTTCAACATCCTCCTTCCAATATAATCCTCATCTCTCCTCTGCACATGTCCAAACCAACGCAACCTTGCTTCTCTACCCTTGTCTCCAAGACGTCTAACCTGAGCTGTCCCTCTAATATACCCATTTCTAATCCTGTCCATCCTTGTCACACCAAGAATCTCAGCATCTTTAACTCTGACACCTCCAGCTCTGCCTCCTACCTTTTCGTCAGTGCCACCGTCTCCAACCCATACAACATAGCTGGTCTCACTACTGTCCTGTAAACTTTCCTCTACTGGTACGCATCTGTCACAAATCACTACAGCCACTCTTCTCCACCCATTCCAACCAGCCTGCACTCTCTTCTTCACCTCTCTTCCACACTCGCCATTACACTGAACTGTTGACTCCTCCACCTTTGTTACCTCTACTCCCTGCATCCTAACCACTCCACTTTCCTCCCTTTCATTCACACTCATGTATTCTGTCTTTGCCCTACTCACTTTCATTCCTCTCCTCTCCAGAGCATATCTCCATCTCTCCAGGTTCTCCTCAAGCTGCTCCCTACTCTCACTACAGATCACAATATCATCAGCAAACATCCACGGAGACTCCTGTCTAACCTCGTCCGTCAACCTGTCCATTACTATTGCAAACAAGAATGGGCTCAGTGCTGATGCTTGATGTAATCCAACCTCTACCTTAAATGCATCCGTCACTCCCACTGCAGATCTCACCACTGTTACACTGCCATCATACATATCCTGAACTACTCTCACATACTTCTCTGTAACACCAGACTTCCTCATACAAAAAGAACTCCTCTCTAGGCACCCTGTCATATGCGTTCTCCAAGTCCTCAAAGGCACAATGCAGCTCCTTCTGACCTTCTCTGTACTTCTCCATCAACACCCTCAGAGCAAACATTGCATCTGTGGTGCTCCTTCTAAAAACCATAAAACCATACTGCTGTTCACTAATCCTCACCTCTTTTCTTAACCTAGCTTCCACTACTCTTTCCCATAACTTCATGGTGTGGCTGATCAACTTTATCCCTCTATAGTTACTACAGCTCTGTGCATCACCCTTATTCTTGAAGATCGGTACCAGTACACTTCGTCTCCACTCCTCAGGCATCTTCTCACTTGCCAAGATTGTGTTAAACAATCTGGTCAGAAACTCAACTGCCATCTCCCCTAAACATCTCCATGCTTCCACTGGTATGTCATCCGGTCCAACAGCCTTTCCATTCTTCATCCTCTTCATCGCTGCTCTTACTTCTATCTTGTTTATTTGCTGCACTTCCTGGTTCACTCTTCTCACATCATCCAGTCTTCTCTCTCTCTCATTTTCTTCTTTCATCAGCCCCTCAAAGTATTCCTTCCATCTGCTCAACACGCTCCGTTCACCTGTGAGTATGTTTCCATTTCTGTCTTTAATCGCCCTGACCTGCTGCATATCTTTCCCAGATCTGTCTCTCTGTCTAGCCAATCGGTAAAGGTCCTTTTCTCCCTCTTTACTGTCTAACCTCTCATACAATTCACCAAACACCTTATCTTTGGCCTTCACCACTGCTTTCTTTGTCCTGCGGTTCATGTCCTTGTACACCTGTCTACTTTCTTCATCTCTCTGACTGTCCCATGTCTTCTTTGCCTCCTTCTTCTTTTGAATACACTCCTGGACTTCTTGGTTCCACCACCAGGTTTTCTTATCTTTCTTCTTCCTTCCAGATGTCACACCAAGTACATTTCTAGCCATCTGCCTTATCACTTCTGCAGTAGTTTCCCAGCAATCCGGTAGCTCTTCAACACCTCCCAGTGCCCGTGTTAACTCCTGCCTGAAATCCAACTTGCAGTCCTCCTCCTTCAGCTTCCACCACTTGATCCTCAACTCTGCCCTCACTTTCCTCCTCTTCTTGACCTCCAAGGTCATCCTACATACCACCATCCTATGCTGTTTAGCTACACTCTCCCCTGTCACTACTTTGCAGTCTCCAATCTCTTTCAGACTGACCCTCCTGCAAAGGATATAATCCACCTGTGAGCATCTTCCTCCACTCTTATACGTCACCCTGTGGTCCTCCCTCTTCTTAAAATAAGTATTAACTACAGTCATTTCCATCCTTTTTGCAAAATCTACAACCATCTGACTTTGAGCATTCCTCTCCTTCACACCATGCCTACCCATCACCTACTCATCACCTCTGTTCCCTTCACCAACATGACCATTAAAATCTGCACCAGTCATCACTCTCTCTCCCTTGGGTACACTCTCTATCACTTCACTTTACTTCTATCACTCTATCACTTCTAACTCACTCCAGAATGTTTCCTTGTCTTCCATCTTACAACCAGCTTGTGGAGCATAAGCACTAACATTCATTATCACACCTTCAACTTCCAGTTTCAAACTCATCATCCTCCCTGACACCCTCCATCTAGACATGCCTTCCTCCTTTTCTTCTTCTTCTTCTCCTTTGGCCAACAGTGGTCCAACTTCCACCAGCACCCTGTAGGCTAACAGCACTGGTGGCGGTCATTGTTAACCCGGGCCTCGACCGATCCAGTATGGAATTCTGTATCGTTGTCCACATATTGATTTGGCAAAGTTTTACACCGGATGCCCTTCCTGATGTAACCCTCCCCATTTACCCGGGCTTGGGACTGGCACGAAGAAATACACTGGCTTGTGCATCCCTAGTGGCTGGGTTAAATTGAAGCAAAAACAATTCCAGAAAACATTTAGCTGCAGTAATTGTTTCACAACAGATCAAACTTAAAGCAAAAGGTTATATGATTTTGCCATTCATCAAAATTTAATATAGGATTGTTGTTTTTTAATAAATGAATGTTATAGAAATCTTATATACCTGATCAAATTTTCCAAAGTTTGTAGTTGTTGGTTTTGGTTGGTTGGTTCTGCCAATGTACATGAACATCCTTCATGTAACTTTCAAATGTCCAAGTCAGACACTCTATAAAAAAAAATATAAAACATGGCCCTGGCAAAGTTGGATAAAAACTCTATATAGACTAATAATTGAAACAAAAATTTAAGTAATCCTTCTTAATGGTTTAAATGTGGACAGTGGTGTCCTAGTGTTTAGATACCTGACCCAATGATCGATGTGTCCCAAACCAGTAGTTTACCTTGAGCAAGGTGCCATGGCCCAACACAGCTCCTGGGCACTGGATGTATGGCTGTTCACTTGGTGACACCACTTGGGTGAATGGGTTAAATTCACAGAATATCTTTGTTATGGTGCACTGTGTGCTATGCTGCTGTGTGTTCACTAACTACCAATAATTACTTTTTATTTAATTTTTTTCTGGAACATTTCCATTAATTTATCATTAAGAAAAATGTTAATTTAGCTGGAATTTATAAATGAGTTCATTAATGAATTTTCAGAGACTGTATCTGAACTGGTCAGTTGGTTTATCCTGTACATGGAATGGTGTCCCAGTTATAACTGCAGATGTTGAGAGTAAAAAATGTCTATATATTTTCTCTTGAACTCTCTGATCAATGGACTCTTTTTAATACAGAAACAAGAGGGATGGGAGGGCTGTTACATTAATGACTGGTTGACCTGCTTCTGCTTGATTTCATTGATAGTGCTGGCAGTGTAGGGCTGTGCATTTCACACTCTGCTAGACACACATTAACATCTGATGTCCTTGCCAAAGAGCAAGAGAGAGGGGGTGGAGGGCTTACCTTTGTGGACTGACGTAGTTGGAAGCGCAGTGGCGATATCTAAGATACAAAAGGGCAGTTGAGCAACAGCAGGCCATGCATGACACTGCTGGATGCTGAGCACCACAGAGTTGGGACACTGACAGATGTCACAACATTATTATCACAACAAAGGTATGTTTTGTCTTTCAGCATAACCTTAGTTTCAGAGTACCACACCGTTTATATTAAAATCTTTAATTGTACAAAATGCAGCATATTAACTTGGGTTTTGCATAGTATTTTATGTACACCAGAACACATTGTAAGAATATATTACATGAATCAAATGTCCTTACAGAGCATTAGCACATAAAAATATACTAAACAACTGATCAAATATGTAAAGACTGTTAGAGTTGCTTAACTAGACAATTGTGGTAGTACAAGGAGTAGAATTAATAGAAAATTTTATTTGCCCTTTTCCACAGCAAACAACCTTTGGAAAGGAGAAGAAAACATTTGTAAGCTAAATGGAAACATTAACATTCATATGTTAACAACTTAAGATTCATTAATGTATACAGATTTTCTGGTTTACCTTTGGTAAATGGTAGCTTCTCAGTCACTCTGGAAATATGAGGATATGTTACTAGAAACCATGTACAATGCACTCCTAGACATACACTGAATATTTAATAAAAATTCAGCACTTACAAGATCATCAAGATCATCAAGGTCATCCATAGTAGGTCGCTCACCTTTTTGCTTCAAATCAGAGAGCATCTGTATTTCAAGAGACAAAAAAGAAAAAAAAATGTTAGAACACTTTAGGACAATGATTGACTCGTATGATATGGGTTAAGTTTAAGTGACTCATGTTATTATGAGTATGCAGTCATGTGCATACTCATAAGCAAGAACACCTAGTCATCTCCAATTTTGTTGATTTGAAAATACGTGCACTATTTTACTTCTTTACATCTGACTGAGGATGTTTAAACATTTACATATGACTGCATTCACATTGTAATTTAAATAAAATGTGTCACTATGCATTGAGAAAATAAAATCATGTGATGTTCCATATAAAATTACTTTGGTTCCTAAAGTTTGTTATGCTGTAAAAAGGTGCTAAAAGTACATGTTGTGGAAAAAGATTAGCTGCAGCATAATGACATCCAGCTGCTTTTATCTGATAAGGAACTGATCTGATCTAATAGGGTTGCAAAACTTACTTAATTCCTTTAGCACCCTTTCAATGAATGATTCTTTAAAGAAATAACACATTATGTGGAGGTTAGGTCCTCAAAATCACCTGACAAGAGGTTCTATAAAATAACATCCAATGGAAGAAAAGTGGTTCCTTGGCATCACTCCAAAAGAATCATTCTGGTATCTTTTCTATTTAAAGTTTATGTAAGATGTAGTTTATGTTATAGATTCTACTGTGAATGAGGAATGTACTTACATCCATGTACTGTTCATATTCAGCCATGCCATCTTCCTCTTCATGTTCCCAGTCTCTCCAGTTGTCAAAGTCTACCGATAACCAGGCTGGCTGTGAGGAATACATCAGAATGCTCAGCATCACTTTGACAATTCTTTTATAAAGTATACTTTCATACTTTTATACACACTAGGGTGACTGCTTTTCATTTCCCTATATTTATTTATAAATGTTGATTGATGTATGGTGCTTTAAACATTTGAAAGGTTGAACCATATACACTGCTCAGCCATAACACCTAAACCGTCAGCTTGAAACTGGGAAGGTCCCTATCATAACACATCATTACACAAAATGAAGAATTGAGGAACTAACTCCACAAGACCTCAAAATGCATGCTGTGGTATCTGACACCAAGACGTTAGCAGCAGATCTTTTACATACTGTAAATCACATGTGGGGGCCAGAATGCTTGAAAATGCTTGATCTGAATTTGGAGGCCACCTTCAAACCCTTCCTGAACAACTTTTGCAGGCTTGCAAGGCACACTATCCTGCTGAAAGAGGCATCCACCAGGGAATACCATATCATGAAAATATCATGAAGGAGTCTGCAACAAGTGGTATATGTCAGTGATACATCCATAATATCAGGACCCAGGGTTTCCAAACAGTACTTTGCAAAGAACATTACACTGCCTCTGTCGATTTGCCTTATTCCCATAGCCCATCAGATTGGTTGGTCTGCAGCTATGCTGTCTCAGTCCCAAACTGTGATTTTGCTACAGAGGGATCAGATCAGAGGTTAGCTTTGTGCTCCCCAAGCATTTAAGTGAGCATCGAATGCCCATGACCCTGTTGTCGAGTCAGCATTTGACCTGTTATTTCAGAAATCTGTCTGTGATTTAAGTGGTGTGCCTAATTTGTATATAAGAAATGTGATGTAAGTTATCAGAGTGGGCCTCAAAACTGTATTCCCCAGTGAATTCTCAGACATTAACCTACATTTCAATGAAAAAGGATTAAACAAAAGTTGAAAGACTTGAACTTTAAAGTTAGATTCTATAGACTTTTAGTAATATATAACGTGACATTGTTGTGCTGAGTGTGGTCAGAGCGAAGTTAATTGAAGTTAAAGTTGCATTGAAAAATATTTAAGTATATAACAGAAAAAACATTTAAAAAACAGATTTTCAGAAGTTAATTAGTGATAAATGTGATTTATCCATTGGAAACTGTCAGAAATAGATTACCTTGGCTGTGTCTTTTGTGAGCCGAGGCCACGCTACGTTGTCTTTCACTTTTCTAATCAAAACATTAATGGTGCGATCGCCTACCTTCTCTCTCGAGTCCTAAAAGACAAGAACACACAACACAGGTTCAGCACCTGTACTGCTTTACTGATAAAAGTACTTAAATGTTTGATTTCATACCAGAAGTAGCCCTAAAAGATGAAAAAAAGCTTCCTGTGCAGACAGATGGTGAATGTACTAAAAAGTTAAACATTGTGGAGTTTTTGGTAAACTGTTGGTTAAGTCTACCCATTTCTTTACCTTTACTGTTTTGACTACAACTGACCAGAAATGCTTTTTAGGTGGTGTTCATCTATGAAAAAAGTTTGCTTTTTTGTGGATTTGATTAACAGTAAATGGAACCAAATAGCTCATTGACCACTGTTTGGATTCTAGTGTAAACCTTCCCAGAAGACTGGAGGCTGTTACTGCAATAAATTACCCATTTATACCTTTGATTTCAGAAGAAATGTAAATGATTTTACAATAACTTAAAGAAATGCTGCTGAAGCAAAGGACAGAGGACTTACACTTTTATACACTCGATCATAAAATTCAATCTCATTATAGATGTTGTTATCCTCATCATCTTTGCAACTAAAAAAAAGGAGCAAAGTAACTAAGAAACCAATAGACTATTAAAGTAAGCTTCAACATAAAACAAATACTTGTTTAAATTATAGAAATATAAAGAGAATATAAAGAGAACCTTACCTTAAAAAGAGTTTTGTGTCCTGAATGTCAACCTGAACATTCTTTGGATTCTGAACAAGGAAGTTTATAGTAATATACTTTTTGCGGTCATACCATATTGTTTTGGCTGGTTGGCTTTGGACATGGAAGAAAAGCAAATCAAAATGTCAAGAAAATGTCAAGACCAACCAGGACTATAGACCATCAGTTTAGATTAATCATCTCATTGGAAATGTAATTCTTTAAAACAAACCAATGAGTGTTCTTCAGCTTATATGGCAAAAGCAAATGGCATGGCACATTTGTAATCATGCCATGTCTTTCAAACAAGAAAATATACTGGACACCCACCAGTCATCTGGTCTGACAATCTTTGGCATCCTGGTTCTTCTAAGGCGTTTTTATTAATTGAGTTTGGAATATGTGAACTAGCTGAAGTCTCTGAGCTTCTCTGAGAAAGTGCTGGTTGCTGGAGACTGAGCTTGGTGTCTGTGGAGCGCTATTTTTAGGATGCACAGTATCAGCTGCTAGGGGAGGAACATGCCTTCTTCACCCCTCCACCCTTGTGCTCCCATTTAAAGGCTGTCAGTCAGTCGAACACTCTGGAAAAACACAGTATATTCCTTCTGCCACAGGGTCACCTTTTCTACTCTAATGGGTGGGAGATGGAGAATCTACCAAAAACCTGTTAGAATGAGACTTCTCAACATCTTACAATGCTCAGAAACACAAAATACATAATTCAAGTTTAGTTACTTTATTATCTCAATATTAGTTAATCGTTTAATCCCAGGACTTTAGCAGTGAATGTATACTATGTGTGGATCTATGTAGTTCACCTCAGCCCCTTTCTTTTAATTGTAGGCCTATACATCCACCCTGTTTGCATACACATGAGCACTTATGTGCCTATTAAAGGGATCAGATTAGATCAATTAAATTGTGTAGAAAACAAAACACTTGTCACAAACCACTTCTGGAGTAGGAGAGCCTTGTAGCTCTAGCGTTAAAGTTTAACATTAAAAGAAGCAAATCTTTATATCTGCTCTGTTAATTCATATCTCATTCAGAACATGAAAAATAAAAAAATAAAAAACATAATGCATGTCAGAAATGTAGACAGAGATTTAATTTGCCTTTTGTTTTCATTTTGAAGTGACAATGTACTTAAACTTTAAAGGGGTTAACTTCACTTTCACTGGCTAACTATAGCAAATATTAGCATATCTTATGTTTGCCTATAATTAACAGAAATGTATTTTGTGTCTCTCTGTCAATTATAATTACATGCTATAATAAACAATTAATATAATTAGAGTAGAATTATATACTATAATATAGTAATTCTAAAATTATTTATTAGATTTCAAATCTTAAAATATATTAAATAATAAATAAATATTACATACATACAGTACTGTGCAAACGTTTTAGGCAGGTGTTGAAAAAAAGCAAAGAATGCTTTCAGAAATATAAATAATAATTGTTTATTTTTATCAATTTACAAAATGCAAAGTGAGCGAACAAAAGAAAAATCAAAATCAGATCAATATTTGGTGTTACTACCTTTTGCCTTCAACAGCATCAATTCTTATGGCCCCCACAGAGCCCTGATCTCAACATCATCTAGCGTGTCTGGGATTACATAAAGAGACAGAAGGATAATAATAATCATCCTTTATTTATAATCCCACAAATGGGAAATTCGTTCTCTGCATTTCACCCATGTGCAGCAGTGGGCTGCTATTGAAAGCGCCCGGGGAGCAGTGATGGGGACGGCACCTTGCTCAAGGGTACCTCAGAGCAACCTACTGGGAAGGGGTTCGAACCCCCGATCCTCCGATCATGTGGCTAACGCCCTAACCACTAGGCCAGCAGAGTTCCTTCAAAAACTGTGTGCAAGTGTACCTAGAAGAATTGATGCTGTTTTGAAGGCAAAGGGTGGTCACACCAAATATTGATTTGATTTAGATTTCTCTTTTGTTCATTCACTGCATTTTGTTGATTGATGAAAATAAATGATTAACACTTCCATTTTTGAAAGCATTCTTTGTTTACAGCATTTTTTCCACAGCTGCCTAAAACTTTTGAACAGTATTGTATTTTCATATTTAGGGTTATTTTTAGGGTTAAGGTTATTGTTAATACAATTTTTTAAAATACCAAATACCAAATTAATACAAGATTTTTTAAATGATAAAAATCACATTTTCAGTTAATCAGATGTTGTAGGTTGTGTGAAAGATGAGCCTTGAGGCTTATGAGTCTCCCCATTATTTTGTGTCACATATAAGAGCATGCTTTTAGTGATTAGAAAATATGAACCTCAGGGAAAAGATTATCTTACATGAATAAAAGATTAAACAGTTGAATGGAATTTGGAGCCTTTTATTTGTATCCATATAAAGTGACTGGTAAAAAATATTTTTCATAATAAAAGGGTGAGCATTGGAGCAATTGTATTTTTTGACCACACATGGGCACCACGCCCTCTAGCGGCGCTAGAGTATTAATGTCAGTGGCCGAGCGCCAGGATGTTGTATGTTCTTAACCCTAACTCTTAACTTTTAATCCTCCTTTCACCTTCAATTACAATGTAGTTTGGTATTTATAAAAAAAATAAATAACAGGATTTGACCGAGAAATATCCAGCAAATGTGTACAATACAGCATATCAAATAAATAAATAGGGAAGTGTAAATGTAATCTCATCGAAATATGTTAGTAGACGCGAAAAGGGGTGTGGCGGAGCTGAGTACCTATAGCTGTATCCCAAACCGCAGCCATCTAAAATTTTAAAATTATATGGGTGGTCGTGAACTATTTTTAAGTACTACTGAGTATGATAGTCTGTAGTTTGGGACGCAGCCTGAATATTGTTCCTCTAGGCCTACAACGTTCCGCCTCGGCCCGTTTTCGCCACGTGTATCCACTTCCTGTTTCAAATTAAAAGTCGAAACGTAAACTTACGGTCAAAATGATAACCAGGTAACTAACCTGATCGCGCACTTTTTTTAACTGTACAGGTGAAATGCTTTTGAGAATGGATACATGGAAATATAAATAAAAGAGTTTTCTTGAAATATGTATACTGCAGAAAGTAATGTAACTCATATATTTTAACGAACGATTAACAAAGTAAGGACTGCTTGTTTTCTGCTTAACCGGTCTCTTTGATATAAGGCCCTGTATGTTTCTTTAGAACATACTAGCTAACTTACCTACACACAGGATCGGATTGGGATACAACCCTTTTCTTGGGTCACGTCATTTCCTGGTTCAGTCACAATCGGAAGAAAAGTGGCGCGCGCTTGCGAGACATCCAGGCAGTTGTTTTCGATTAGCACTCTCGGTTAGTCTTGAAGCCGTGGTGTTGTTGTTTATATACAACACAGGCAGTTAAAATACATTAAAATTAACAGAAATCATTTGAGGGGTTGTATTTTGTTTGCCGGCTGGGAATTAAGTGAAACTTGAAACGCCATGCCGCGGAGAAAGGTAAGGAAAATGGCCTCTGATAAATACGGCTAACTGGCCGTCTCATAGCAACCGGTAACCAAGCAGCAGCGCTGACCGTGTACTTGGCGCAGGATTTACCATCGTTTTTTATGTTCAGCCACGTATATTTCTAGTCGCCGAGGGTAAAAACAGAAGGGGCATATTTATTAATTAATGTTAAATTCCCGCCCTGACCAAACTAATTTGACTCTTTGGGGATGAGCTAACCGCTAACAACTAGCTCGTACTTGCAGAAGAAAAACAACCCCACGAGGTTTGGTGATTTGCGTGTATTGGAGAAAGAAAAAGTCGGTCTTTGACCAAAGTGGGAGTTTATTTGCTGAGGTAGATTGTGGGTTATTTTTTAAAATAATAGTAACTTTGTGAAGCGCATGTACATCTGAACGACAGTAGACCCGCTAGCTTGTGCTAGCAACACCCGAATTAAAATAGCCAGTCTAAGTTTTGCTATATGAGAAAAAACTTATATTTGTCATTGTGAAACACTGCACAGCTCACAGTGAACACAATGAAAACGACCTCTGCTTTCACCCATACACACTTTGCAGCACGGGGCAGCCATATCCAATGCCCAAGGAGCAGTGATAGGGACGGTACCTTGCTCGTGGGTACCTGAGGGCAATCTACTGATCTTGGATTTGAACCAATGACCTTCCAATCCTGGGACCTAGTCCCTAACCACTGAATTCCTAAATGAGGCCTTTGTGCATGTTTTTAGCACCATAGCACTTGGGATTAATATATAAATATGATGGGTGTTGGGATAATAATTGTGTTTTCCAGAGAACTGCTGGCAGCAGTTCGGATGGCACAGCAGACTCGGACGATTCAGCAGAACCGGAAAAAACAGATAGTGGTTCCCATTGCGACCCTGCCATACGCAGCAGTGCCAGACTGACTAGAGCATCACTCCGCCTCAGTCAAAGCTCTCAGGGTAAATCACACACAATGGGAGGGAAGAAGGCAAAACTTAATTGTTATCCATTAGAAAACAGGCAAAACATATTAATACAGCATCTCAATGAATATAAAGTTTATTCAAATAAAGCAAAGCTGCTAAAATAGGCAAAAACCAGAGTAAATGTGACTCTATTTACACAAAAATACACTTAACCCAGTGTAAATGTGAATCTATTAACACAAAATTCACTCATAACTAATCAATTTACTAAATAACCATTGTCCAAATGCAATTATTCCTGCAGTTTGAAAATTACAATCTGTTTCATTTGTTGCTTAAAAACACACATTCCATATAAAATATTGAATCGCTCAATAGTTTGTTGAACTATGGTGCTTTTATGCTACTACATTTGCTTCCACATCACCTTTTAATGTTGCTTGTGGTGTATACAGAATCCGTTTATTCTCAGTTGAAGTGTACCTCATATATATATAGCCAATATTGTGCCATGCTGTGCATGAGAAGTAGGAATAGCTTGAGTTATAAAATCCCATTTGCAATCTTCAAGTGCTTATTTTCAAAGGACTGTGTATGATGCATTTGTAAGGACACATACATAACTGTTCCTTATGGTAGATGCCCCACCAGATGTGAAACACGTAGCGGAGAGAGATGAGTCTCCACCCAGGACACCTACAGGAAATGCCCCTTCATCTGAATCGGATATTGACATCTCCAGTCCCAATGCGTCCCATGATGAAGGTGCAGCCAAGGACCAAAAAGACTCAGGCAGTGACCCCTCTCATCGGCCTAAGCGACGCCGCTTCCATGAGAGCTACAACTTTAGCATGAAGTGCCCTACTCCTGGTTGCAATTCTCTGGGTAATTACCATCCTGTTGCTTGCGGTCAGCACCTGCATGTTGAGCACTTTGACACAGAGCTGCACTTCTGTGTGTGTGCAGAAGAAACAAAGGACTGCAGTGTCATATAACGGGTCACAAAAAAAAGAGAGAACAAAACATAAATTAATGTTTTGATTTAAAGAATGTGAATGATGTTAAGCAGTCTTTCCCTCGTTTTCATAGGCCATTTAACTGGAAAACATGAAAGGCACTTCTCCATATCTGGTTGTCCTCTTTATCATAATTTGTCAGCAGATGACTGCAAGGTTTGTCTTATTTATTTATTTATCTATCTATCTATCTGTTTTGTATTATTGAATACTTTGAATCTGAATATATTTTGTGCTCTTTATTCTTAAGGTAAAAGCCACTGAACGTGACAAACAAGAAGAGGAGCGAAGTCAGAGTCAGAATGAGGACAACAGACATGCTACACGGCATCAGGTCCTTGATTTGCTTTAACTTATTATTCAGAATACACTAATGTAATTTTGATATTATGGACTTGAATGTGTCTGACTAATGTTTAATTATACTTTGTAATGTCTCATTCATGTAGGCTCCTACTGCAAGACAGGTGCGTTATAAGGAGAAAGTGCAGGAGATGAGGAAAAGGAGAGATGCTGGATTAAGTAAGGAGCAGAAAGAAAAGTACATGGTATGAATGTTTGATATTAAGTACAGGCCTTTATTTTACTATTTAGATATTACAGATGTAGCTGATACTTAAAACTGAATAACCATAATGTCAGATTTTGTACAAGGTATTATTGTGTATCATGTCTGTTCTTGTTACCATCTTAGGAACATAGGCAGACTCATGGAACAACCAGAGAGCCACTCTTAGAGAACATTACAAGCGAATATGATCTTGAGCTGTTTAGAAAAGCGCAAGCAAGGGCCTCAGAGGATCTGGTAAGGATCTGGCTTTTTTTAAAAATTATTATTCTTGTTTTTATATTATGTTGTTTCTCAGTTTGGTTTGGACTTGTTTGTGATTACAGGAAAACTGATTGCTTTTAATCTTTTTTTAATTTTTTTTTTATCTAAACTTGAGCTATCACTCAAGTTTAGAAATCGCTCATTTAAAAAAAAAAAGCTAAATGAATGGTATGAAACAAAACACAAAGGGGGAAATGAGGGCTAAAATAGACAGATTATTTTTCATATGACAATTAAATATCCAAATCTCATCTAAAATTAAATTATCATAAGTCATGTTTTTATTCAAACCCTTAATTTCTAGTGCATGTCATATTTTTTTGTTTTTGATTAGAAGTTCTATATAAAATATTTTTGTGTGTTTTTAGGAGAAACTGCGCATGCAGGGGCAGATTACTGAGGGCAGTAACATGATCAAGACCATACTGTTTGGCCGTTATGAGTTGGATACTTGGTACCACTCCCCGTACCCGGAAGAGTACGCCCGACTGGGTCGTTTGTATGTTTGTGAGTTCTGCTTGAAGTACATGAAGAGCCAGACCATCCTGCGCAGGCATATGGTACAGACAGCATTAAGTCCTGTTTTATCAGTTTTAATCAACTTCATTACCATAAATTTCTAGAAGAATTGTGGATTATTTAGAATTTATTGCATAAGGTTTAGCTTTGTCTGTTTATTATAATGACACATAATTACGTCAATAAGGCATGGTTGAGATAATGCGACCACATGGTCAGTTCCTAATTTGGTCATAGGCAACTGAGTTGATTGCCATTCATTTAATTGGTCTGATGACATTGTCGACCCTCACCTTCATGAAAATCATCCTTCTTCACCCTTGGATTTACACATGGATGGAAATGTGCGAAGCCTGTATGTTGTCCAGCAGATTTGAACTCGGGATGGACAGTTATGTTCATCCATATGCACTTTGGGCAGTGTCTGATGTTCATGATTGCACTGCATGTGTAAAAGGGGCTAATGTATAATATGCTGTATAATTATCATATGTCATGTGAGCAATTTCTTCTCGTCATCTTTTGAACTGTGTAGGCCAAGTGTGTGTGGAAGCACCCCCCAGGAGATGAGGTTTACAGGAAAGGAGCCATCTCTGTGTTTGAAGTGGATGGAAAAAAGAACAAAGTAAGAGCTTTCTTTAACTGAAGTGCTTGTTTGTGTAAAAAAAAAAAAAAAAAAATATATATATATATATATATATATATATATATACACATAACATTTTGATGATGTATGTATGCATATGCGCCCCACCCCCCGGGCACATGTATATTAGCTCTTCCTCCATAACAAAATGTGTCTTTGCCTCCCTTCTGTTAGATCTATTGCCAAAACCTATGTTTGTTGGCCAAGCTGTTTCTGGACCATAAGACTTTGTACTACGATGTTGAGCCTTTCCTCTTTTACGTAATGACTGAGGCTGACAACACTGGGTGTCACCTGGTGGGATACTTCTCAAAGGTAAAAAAATTTTTTGTAGCTTCTGTTTCACAAAGTTTTTGGGGGGGTTGCCATTCTGTGTCACACTCTTTTGTTTGTTTTTTTTTTCCCCAAATTATGTAAGTGTTTATGCATAAAATGAAATTTAAAATACTGTTTTTTACTCTTGCAGGAGAAGAACTCTTTTCTAAACTACAATGTCTCATGCATTCTGACTATGCCACAGTATATGAGGCAGGGCTATGGCAAGATGCTGATTGATTTCAGTGAGTACTCATGTGACCTTGCTGTTCCTGAAGATTCTTTAAGCTTTAAAGAGGTTTATGGTTTATGTTTTGATTTGCTCAGTATTTGTTTCCTAATGGTGAATACCAGTTGTTGATGTATTTGCTTTTGTATTTCTGATTAAAAGCTTTGATGAAGGTTTTGATGTGGATGAGGCATTGCTTTAAAAAAAATGCTAAGTTTAGCAATGTTTTATGTTAAGGCTAAAAACCTATACTTTTTTTCTGATAAATCACCTTTTCAGATAGGGTGATTCAAACCTCAGTCCAATCCCTGTACTTTTTGCAGAATATCAATCTGTCTTGATGTTTTTCATGGAGATAAGTGGCTTCTTTGCTGCCCTTCTTGACACCAGGCCAACCTCCAAAAGTCTTTATCTCAGTGCATGCAGATGCACTCAAACCTGCTTGCTGCCATTGCCCAGCAAGCTCTGCACTGATGGTGCCCTGATCCCACAGCTGAATCAACATTAGGAGACAGTCTTGGCGCTAGCTGGACTTTCTTGGGCACCCTGAAGCCTTCTTCACAACAATTGAAGTTCTTGATGATAAAATAAATGGTTGATTTAGCTGCTAGCAGTCTATTACTAGCAGTACTATCCTTACCTTTTTGTACAAAGCAACAATGTCTGCATATATTATCTTTGCAGGTAATCATGGTTAACAGAGGAAGAACAATGATTTCAAGCACCACCCTCCTTTTAAAGCATCTTATTCTGCTATTCTAATTCATTCAGCATGACAGTGATCTCCAACCTTGTCCTCCTCCACACACTCACACTTGTGTTAACGCGAGGAGGGCTGAAATACAGTGGAAATGGGGTTTTAGGGATTAAGTTCATTTTTATGGCAGAGAGGGACTTTGCAAATAATTGCAATTCATCTGATCACTTTTCATGACATTCTGGAGAATATGCAAATTGCCATTATTAAAACGGAGGCAGCAAACTGAAAAGGAATGTTTGTGTCATTCTCAAAACCTTTTGGCCAGGCTATATTCTGGGGTTTGCAGCAGGATAAATCGCTGCCCTAGCAATGATTCATTTGCAGTTATTTAAAGAATGGTTAGATCTATCACATTCTCTCATTACCCATATTAATTCTTTAGAATTATTTTCATGTCAATTAGGTTTTAGTGTCTTCCTGTGATCTCTGAACATTTTTTTACACCCTAGTACACCCAGCTAATTTTATAAACCTATGTGTTTCTTTAGGTTATCTGCTGTCTAAAGTGGAGGAAAAGGTGGGATCTCCTGAAAGGCCTCTCTCAGACCTAGGACTCATCAGCTACCGCAGCTACTGGAAGGAGGTGCTCTTGCGTTATATGTACAACTTCCAGGGCAAAGAGATTTCCATCAAAGGTAAGTTCTGAGAAGAATTTGTGTAACGTGTATTAAAGCTTTAATAAGAAATATAACTTCAGAATGCATCTCCAATTTACATTTTTGCAAAACAGAAGGTAAGTTTAATTTTGTAATGAGCAAGAGTAAGGAACTGATTTGAGAGCAAAAGTTGAATTAAAGTGCAAGGACTCGCATCAGGCTGTGACATGGGAAGAAGGAAAGCTTTTTTCCAGCCCTCTAATGGTAAGGAACAATTCAGGGATAGCTTATTATAATTGCTCTGTAAAAAGTTATTTTCCATCTGAGTGCTGTAATTTAACACTTTTTTTTTTTTTTTTTTTTTTTTTTTTTTGTGTGTGTGTGTTCAGAAATCAGCCAAGAGACTGCTGTGAACCCTGTGGATATTGTAAGCACTCTACAGTCACTGCAGATGTTGAAGTACTGGAAGGGGAAACACTTGGTATTAAAGAGACAGGTATATTTTCACACACATAACTGCCTCAGTTTGTCATGGATAGATTTTTTTTTTTTGTTTGTTTGTTTTTAGCTACTTTATTATAATGTCTTCCTTGGCATGGACCATATTACAGGACCTGATTGATGAGTGGAAAGCCAAAGAGACCAAAAGAGGTACCAACAACAAGACCATAGACCCTACTTCACTGAAATGGACTCCTCCGAAAGGAACCTGAATGCCATTGATCATTTGGATACCTTTCTCAGTACAGCCTTTTACACACAATGACTTTTTCAATTAACTTTCAGCATTCAGTGTTGTTTTGGTCTTTTTGTGGCCTATGTGTTTCTATCTCTTATTCTTTTTATATAGCTGTATTTATTTGCTAATCCTTTGAAAACACTTTTTTTCCATCTGAGTACACACTTTGGTGGTCAGATTACTTTTCTCATACATCAGAGGTTTTAAAAACAGGTTTAAAAATGGTCCTTGGCTGCTTTTTTTTAATAACTGTTTCATTTGAGTCCTGAAAGACTTTAGCACAGTTATTAGCTTCCACACTCAGTAGATAGATGAGCTCAAATCAAATTAGGTGTACTTTATTACAAAAAAACAACAAAACACTTCAATACTGTGGCCTTTTGGGATTGCAGCCAGGAACTCCCATAAAGGATTAATGCAATCAAGTTGAAAAGATTGGGCTTTATCCATGTGTTTTGGGTTTTGATGTTCTTGCAGCTAACTTCTTTTCAACTGTTTTCCATCATCTTGGAATTGAACTCAAATAAATATAAACAATGCTGATTTTTGATTTATTTCTTCTGTTAAATCACATTTTATATGAACATGCAAATTGATAACGGATTTAGTTCATTTCAGAAAATGGTACTTATGAACCTAAAAAGATATAATTTCTGTATTTGCGTATCATTTCTTAGCTAAAATGAGCCTGAACTTTTTTTTTTTTTTTTTTGTTAAAGTATGAAAATGCTCAAAATATCTTGTCTGTTGTCAGTAATACTGCGGTCTGTCCCATTCTTGCAAGTCTGCCACAAAAGAAAGTGAAAATGTCAGTAAATCCAAAATTATAAATTCTAATTCTAGAAGACTGTGGGAAACAAACTAAGTGTTCCACCTGATTGCCTGTCAGAGTCTGTTGCTGCTCCAATAGTTGTGCTCAACTCAGCTGGGATTATTCTTGTGAATGTATCTGTAATTTAAGGATCAAAACATTTCAGTTTTTATACAACTATTTGGAAATATAAAATAAGTGCATACTCATTGAATTGAAACTGACATTTCATCCCTTGAACAACCAATTAGATCAGCTTTTGAAAATAGCTTTAACACATTTACCTTTAACACATTTATTTGCAGTATTTTAAGATCTTTTAATATTAAACAAATGCTTACCTCCTCTTAAAGATCTTCTACCCATGAGTCCAACAAACATTTTGCCTTTATTTCCTAAAAAAACAGTAAGGAATGACAAGTATGTAAAATATTTCCACTTAAAATTTTAAGAATGGTGTTTTTCGTTAAGTGTTCTTTGTCAGTGTAATACTGAATTTTTATTTACTTTTTTTTTTTTTTTTTTTAGGAAATTATTGCTAAAGTACGCGTTCACTGTATGTTTCATGGTTATTGGCATATTGATGGTTTTACTCACTTCTTTGATCCATTTTCAAAGGTTGGGGCATGTCTGAAGGAAAATATTTTGCATTATTTTCTCTTGTTGCAAATCTGTGTTCAACTTTCATTTGTCATAGAATATATTTGAAATTCAACCTTTGGCACTCTGACACATCTGGATTAAATTTACTTCTCGGAAACCTCAAAGGTATTCTCACCAGAGCGTTTTCCCATCAGTCCGTAAAATTGGTACGCTTTGGAGCGCTTGATTAGACTTGCCATATCACTGGCCAGTTTTTCCCCAAAAGCTTCATCCTTCTGACCATATAGATACATTCATAAAATGTAAAATATGACATAAAATATGTCTACTTTGATTCGTATTAAAGTCACAGTGATTTTGGTTTAATATTTCCTTTATATATTTTCTCATTGCCTCTTGCTAAAATATTTTAAAATCCTGTTTTCAGTTCAATATTACATAGCATTATGCTTATTAAGAATGGAGACAAAAGATTGAGCTTTTTAATTATTTCTTTTAAATATAATTTTAGCTCAGTTCTTCACTGTGACTTTAATACGTGAATCAACATGTACATGGGTGGTGCTCTGTAATACATATTTGTACATGCATTCATATAGACACTGATGATGAGTTAACGAATGTAACATTTACATAGGTATGAATTCTTATATTTACATACCTCCCAGTTTTTGGAAATCCAGTGTTCCTTGTCAAGAGTAAAAGATAATCCGTGAGTGCTAAATGCAAGTGCAATGATAGCGATGATTCCAGCCAGCAGTTTCCAAATCTCCATTGCTAAAATCAATTAAAAAAATCTTAGCAATAAATTATCTTGAAATGATTCCGGACAGCAACCTGTCTGAGGTATTTTTAAAACGGCTAACAGTGTACAGGTGATGGGGGTTGATTGGGTGTTGGGAAGATGTCTGCTGTCTTTGTCTGGCGCTTCACATAGTGCTGGGTGCATTTATACACATACGACTGCCAGTCCCCTCCCAGCTCTATGGTACCAAAATGGCCCTTTTCACCACCTTCCCCCCTGTTGCAATGTGAATCATTTTAATAGAATGAACTACCACTTATAGGAAGTGACCTATGATTTATATATAATTGAGTAAAGTTGCTTTTGTTTTTGAACTCTTGGACATTAAACCTGGATAAAACACTGAGCTAATCAATGATGGTACTGAAAAAATACACAACCTGTTGCTGAATTTTCTACCTTGAATACAATATTGTAATTAATACTCTGTATTGTTATCATTTACCTAGTGCTTTTGTAACTTAATTGGACTTTTCTGAAATTAGTTTGCTGGAACAGGACCAGAAGAAAATATATAAATGTTGAGTGTAAGCAATGGTAGTTACTGACCAAATATTGACCTTCAGAGGCCTCCATAAACCCCCTTTGATCTTTCTTTTAGAGACCATTTAAATGGATAGAGTAAGGCACCAAGAACAGTTAATAGTTCACCTGCTATGTTAGGACTAAGTAAATAGTTCCTTATGCTATTCTCTGTCTATGGAGCAAGGCTACGTTTGGATTATGTTTGCACATTTTTTTGAAAATTCAGTTTATCCAGTAATTTGACTGTGTTTCTTTTGCTGTATTGAAAATAATGTTTTTCTCAGCATATTTGAATTCATATTTTAATTGAATTGAATTGACTTGAATGCCCCCACATAGCATACCCCCGTCTCCAAGCCAAGGGGGTATGCTATTTTGTTTTGGGTTTTTTTTTTTTTTTTTTTTCTCCACCTCAGTGGTGTGCATCTGATGAGCCCTCATCAATCTTATGCTACAGGTCAGATAGACTGGGCTTAAATTGGTTTCCTCTTTTTCTTTAGCTTTGCTGAAGGGAAGGTAAAGAAAAAATTATTTGAATTCTTCCAGTCTAACATGAAAACAAAAACATTTGATGTACTTTCATTGGTCTCTGAAACACTCTTCACTCTTAAAAGAGTCATTGCCTTAGCGATGATATGTAATTTAAAATAAAGTAAAGGCATTATTCAATTTTGCCTGTAAAGGGAGTTTAAAGGTAGCAATCACACTAATAAATCTTCCTATTCACAAAATAGTTCACGGAAGCCTCTTTGAACCTCGAGTTTGTGAGCCTTTGTTAGTCTTTGATCTCACCACAGGTGCTTAATAAAGCAAGAAACCAATTTTCGGTAATTTCACCTGAACGGCACTTGTGCGTTCACAAGCTCACCGAGGTCCAATGTTGAGTGCTGAATCAAAAGGAATCAGAGACCCTACATTTGCATGTAAAAACAGCCTCATTTAAACGGCCCCCACAATGCCAACACTATATTACCATGTCCTAGCCAGCAGTGTTGTAGTTTTATGCCTTGGTTTAGGGACTTACTTTGGAATTAATTGGAATTAAGAAATATCTTGCAATGTGCGCATGGTAGTTTAGTGGCTTGCTTAAGTGGCAAAATGGAAATGATGTCCAATAGTGTAATAGCATTGTGCTTTGCATTGACATATGTAAAGAACTCGAGTGATGTTTTCCTTTTTGTTAGAAAATTTCAAATTATGTCAAGCTGTCATGCTGTAGTGTGCCAAATGTGGCTGAATATTTA
Source organism: Hepsetus odoe (assembly GCA_017165825.1). Lineage (NCBI taxonomy): Eukaryota > Metazoa > Chordata > Actinopteri > Characiformes > Hepsetidae > Hepsetus > Hepsetus odoe. Next base: position 20,891,264 of record CM029378.1, read on the forward strand.
AATGTAGCATGAAATTAGCGGTCTGTTTCTGTTGGTTTGCTAAAATGTCAGAGCAAAAGACTTCACTTTTAAAGCAGAGATCTCTGGAGTTCTCTGAAAATCATTGATGAGAGCCAGGAGTGAGGAGTCGTGACTCAGTACAATGTGTTATTCATATTGAGTTGATTGCTTCCATGCTGGCTCATTGGTGGCACCTGGGTGTCAGTAAAATGCCTTTATGATTTCCTGTGCTCGCCATATTTTTCTTGCGCTAGCAATCTGACACTGAAATCTGGCTTTTGTAATTATTCAACTGGCCAAAATGCTTAGGTGTTGAAGCATTTGGTACATCTTTGCTCCCTGATAAGCACACTATTTCTTCTGTGAAAACCATTAAAAGTATGAAAGAGTATTTCTAGGTTTTCTTTGTAAGATGGTGGTATGATGCAGAGACTACTATTAGGTCCTTCACTTCAGAAGGAACAGAACATTTTGTGTTGGAGTGGGTTTTTTAGATGACTGTGTGATAGTCTATGTCCAATTTCAGAGAGGCCCAGATCATTATTAGGAACATTTACTGTTAATGTAATCTGCAATGGTTTACAAAATTACTACTCAATTTTTACATGAATCTTCCCTCTGCTGATTGTGGGGCGTTAGCTTTGATTGCTCTTCTGCCATAGAGTGTGTGACAAAACAAAGAGTTTCAACCCATCATATAACTTTATAGTGCCAAATAAGTTCATATGTATAATGTAATGCTGGTAAATGTAAAGCCTAAGTGTGAAGAACCATTCAAGTTCTAAAAAACCATCACATAATTTTAATCTTTACCATTTAAAGCTTCTTTTTAAAATCTTCACATTATATGTGAATTATATGTGATCATATCCCTAAATTGTTCTACAGGGAAATCAATGGTTCAAAAATGGTTCTTTCATTTTATCATTTGAAGAACTAGCTCTTGGAAACTTTATATTAAAATGTAAATGATTTCTATAAAGATCTCAAAATAAAAATATGAATTAATGGTAAATGTCTAATCAAGTGGCATTGCTGGTGAACAAATCTGAGTGGATACGCAGGTCTGTTTTTTCTTTCTTTTGATTGTTCCTTTATGTATCTGGAGAATAACATTTTTGAGTTTGAAAATGGTTGTGTGTGCTCCTGACAGACTTCATACTAAAACATCAATAAAGCAAGATCTTGATGCCTGGTTCAGGGGATATTGTGAACTTTTGCAATTTTTTTATACTCTGTTCTAGAGCAAGCAGTTCAGAAATGTTCAAAGAAATAATGATAGGAACCAGATGAGTTTAATGAGTTCAAAAGCCTCCTCACAGGAAACTATTACATGAAATGGTTACCAATAAGTTGCCTGATGGCTATGGCATTGTTTTATGATAGATTTATAAGGGTTTGCCACAAAATGTGGCTTTTTCTATTAATTTTCATGGCAGAAAACATTTTTCTTACTAATTCTCACTAGTTATTTTGTACTGTAAATAATATGACTTAATGTTACTTATCTTTGCGTTGTAAACTTTATGAATAAAAAAAAATGTACTATGGACTCAATATGGTATTTGACACATGACACAAATAATATGGACTCACAATAACTTTAAATTTGAGACAAATCTAAACATTTGTCTTGTAGTCTTCTTCTATCTTTGATTTTTTATCTTTGAGACACAATGTTTTTGCTTTTAGTTTTCAAGTCTTCCTCTGTATTAGCTTTAAAGTTTTTGTTAAGTATCTTCTAGAAACCTTAGGAAATCGAAATATCTATTTTACATTACATTTGTGGCATTTAGCAGACGCTCTTATCCAGAGTGACTTCCATGTCCTAATTACAGGGACAGTCCCTCTGGAGCAATTCAGGGTTAAGGCTCAGGAACCCAGTGGTGGTAGTGCCAGAGGTGGGATTCAAACCTGGAACCTCTTGAGTCATAGGTCCATAGGCAAGTATCTTACCACTAGACCACCGCCACCCTAACCTAATTTTAACCATTTATTTCTCATAAATTACCCTTAAATTGAACTAGACTTAGCAGGCACATTGCACTCCATAGTGGAGTGAGAGACAGGCTGTGACTATGTGGACAATATGCATGCTCGTTAGAGGTAGAGTGTGTATGTAAAGGAGGTGTTAATGGAACAAAAAGAGGATGGACATGTTTACAGTATCCTTCCATATAGGCAGTAAGCCCTGGAGGCTGGTCCTAAGCTCATCCACTGTCTCTGTGTTATACGACTCTGAATGTCAAACCTTTCCTGCTTTAATCTATTGTTGACAGTTTCTTCCATCAGATGGGCTTCATGCCAGCATATTTGTGGGAATGTGTATTTGTGTGTGTGTGTACTAAATGTGCAACTAAAAATGTGGGGCATAGAAATCAGATCCCTCCAGTTCACCCAGGAAAGAGTAAGAACCCTTAAGTCATTCTTATGCTTAACTCTGTTATTCATGTGTTTATCTCAGAGTAATCTCTGTTATTTTACCGAAAGCAAATTCACCCATGATCACTAAATCTTCTCGCTAACACTTCGTTACAGATTTATCTGATAAGTGAAATGGGATTCAGAAAATGTGAATATTTAGCTGTTGACACTGTTTTGCATTATGTGTTTTTAACTTACAGAACATATAGTTTGAACATATAGCCTGTAAAAATACATTGATGCATTCTGATAAATGAGAATGCAGAAAATAAGCCATAAATGTTGAAATGTTAATTTCAATTTGAATTTCATCAAATAAAATAATTTTCTATACTCCTTTTATGGTCTAAACAAAATCTACAGGCTGTTTTTAGATGTACAAAAAGTGTATCTATTGTTTTAATTGCTTACATTCTATCTTCAGTGTTTTTTTTCGATACCTACATAACTCAGACATTTCTGACAAGATTCATTTATACCCTATGTCAAAAACCTCTAAAACTGGTATTTTATTTTTAATTGTACTGTTTAATTTTAAATACTTTTTTATTTTTTGAAGAACATTTTCAATAACAAGATTAGTCTCAGATGCACCTTTTGCGTGTGAAGGTACCTTGCTAAGCTTGTGCTTGGGGACAAATCCAGTCTGACTCGCTGGTTCACACAGTTCCAGCCCTTCCAAAAAGACCTTATTAACTCCCCGCCCATAGTGCTGCAGGTCATCCCTCCTGCTGCCCCGGGGGCCATTCCACAGGCCACCTGAATGGCCTCAGTGCAGCTTTAATTAAAGCCTCTTATCTCAGGTGCATTCTGGCAGGGCGAGGTTGTTCTCTCCCTTCCTCACACTCTCCTTTGTTCATGTCCTTCATTAATTAGTTATGCATTGTGCCTGTGGAATTCTATCCTTACCTCTAAACACTTAAATTATTTCAACGATTTTGGCAAACCTTCAATTTAATATTTTTTTCCCATCACTTAAAATAAATAAACTCCCATAACTGCATTTTGAGTTGAGTTGAGTTACAGTAAGAGGCACTTTGTTGTATTATCAATCAAAAAATCTAAAGTGTCATATATATCCAGCATAAAGTTAGAATTTTTCCATAGATTAATTCATTGTTGGGATTGACTGTGAATTTTAATGTGTTCTTCCTTAAAATTAAAGTCTTGTGACATTTGCTTTTGCTTTCAATTGACTAAACATTTGACACCATGTAGAAAGAGGTTTCCAGTTTCACCACTGGAGGGCATTCTTGTCTAACATGTGAACTTAACTTTTTGAGCACTAGGTTGTTCTGTGTTCCACAGACCAGCACATTTATTCTGTAATATTATTCATTTGGTCAAAGCAAAGTGATTGTAGCAAAAATCTATATGTACTTTTGTGCAGTTGTATATGGATAACTTTCTTTAACACCGTCATTTCACTTTGTTTACTTTTTGTTGGTGAATAACAACATTTAATGCTGTCAAAGCAATGAGTTTACAGAACCAAAGTTCCTCTCGGTTCTCAGAAAGGTCCTGACTACCTACCACCCCTTCAGATAATTTACTATGGCAAAAACTGTTAAGTGAACAATGCCATGCAATGCTTTCAATAACTGTATGTATGCTCAGTGTACAAGGCTCTGTATGTTCTAGTCATTAGTACTGTCCACATCTCCTTCCTTCTCATTGATTTTTTTTGGGTCAATTTTATAACATGTATCACCCTACTTTTACATGCTTACTTAACTGTTTTTTGTATTACAAGTTTAAAGTTTTGATATTTATGAAACTGGATATTCTTTTAAATTATTTACAGATACATAACATTAACAAATCAGCCGTTTAATTTTTAAAAGCATTAAAGTTAGAATTTAGTTAAACCATTCAAATAAAGGGTTTATAATTCATTCTTGTGGTGGTCAAAAGCTTCAGTTGACTGCATTAGTTGGCAAAATGCCTCAGTATGATGTTTAAGACATTGATGATCTTGCATGGCACAAAATTCGTTGAGTCTTGATTTGACACAATAGAGGGTGTAGCATCCAAAGTCACATAGGACTATAAATTATCCTCGTGGCACACTTGACCCTGCTGGTCTGTCTCTCGTATTCCCCAAACTGTTTTTCAACCTTTGGGACTCTTGGCACTTTCTATAGGCTTCCCGAGAGATCCATAAATGTCTTGTGCCATCTATCCTTTTTTGTTTCTTATGACCTTTTAATCCTTTTGTTTACTATTGCTTGAATGGCCTGTCGAAACAGAAAAACAGGTCCAGTACCTCTGTTTAAATTTTTTGCTACCTGTTGTGTCATTGAAAAAAATTGGCTTGGGGTTTGTATCAATATCAGAATTGTCATATTTTGGTCATATACATAAATATATTGTCATATATTTTTTCCTGGCAACTTTCATGTAACTTTAAACAAATCCAAGTTGTAGACATTGCCTCAAAAGGTGGGACTCAGACATGGGCTCGTGTTGTATGTAGGACTAATAATCATGCACATGCTTGTTGAGACAGACTTTAGTCACAACCCACGTCAACGCATCACAGTCACAGCTCATTCCTCAAAGTCATTGGCTGCAGACTTTTTTCATAGGCAATGCAGCTTTCTCTTCAGGCTGCCTAGACTAATCCAAAGACTGAACATACAACAAATGTGCCAAAAAGGGAAAAGCAATGTTCTCTACAGAAATTTTTAATATTTAAAAAAAAAAAAAAAATTACCAAAAGATTGATCTTGAACCAAATCATAAACTTTGTAGGAATGTTGCTTTCATCACAGCTTTTGTTTCATTACTTTTCTTTTATTGGCTGCCTATTTTAACATGGCATTGCATTCATATGAATACAGAGTGCTTAGTGAAACTTGCTTACTTTGCAGTCAGTATGCAATCAGTTAAATAATTCAGTAGGAAAAGTTCATAGAAAAGAAATAACAACTTCCTGGTCTCTGGGTGGATCTTTAAGCGGAAGTGCAGTTGGAGTACACTGGTCTAGTTTGAGAAAGGAATATTTTATGAGACATGCGACTAACATCAATCATAATCATCTAAAGAGACCAGCATTACTGATGTCTCATTTCTGGAGTCATTATTAGATTTACCTGTGTTTATGACTGCAATGTATGTCACAAACGTATGTATTTGTGATAAATGAGTTCAAGTGTAACAAACTGAACTTGCATTACCTTAATTGCAGGAGCTGAGGAGCAACATAAAATGGAAACAATTGTCTTTAAATTTTTCTAATGCTTAACCTCGATTATCACTTTTGTGCGTGTATTGTGCGTACACACAGAGAGAGACACACAGTTTGATGCCTTAGGCTTTTACGAGCTTTGTTTAATACATGCCCTGTTTTTTTTGGGTTTTTTTTTTTTCTTATTTTTTCATGCTCCTCCCATGCCTGCTGTATTTGCAGGCAGCTTTAGTGCCAGACACCCTGAGGCAGCAGTAGCGCCAGTGAGTCTTCCCACCTCTGTTTTTGTGGTGGGAGATGACATGTCGAAGCTTTGAAGGGCAGAAGAGGGAGGGAAGGAGGGGAGAGGGAAGGGCGGGAGCGAACACATCACTCTGCGAGAGCACCGAAATGTCATGTGGCCTGCAGTCCGCCCAAATTCTCTTGCTGTCTATGTGGGCCAGCAGAAATGGAGACAGGAAGCACAACTCATGCACACACATGCACAAATACACACAATTCCTTAAACCAAATCTTCGAACCTCCTTCTCAGTATCCCGGGGCTCCATATTTTCCCACCCCCCAGACAACTCATAACACATCAGCTTTATGGAATACTACTCAGCGTAAAGCTATGTGTTGTTCCCACACCTAACTTACTGCACGACACTTCAAAGTCCTTCAAGAAACCTCCTCGGAATGTTGAGGTGCTTCAAATACGGCAACAAAGAGGAGACAGCGTATGCCAGACCCAGACAGTCCACCCACCCGCTAGCACCTACGATGAAGTAAATAAAGACACTGTGACACAAACAAAAACATTTTAATAAGTACAGCGCAGCCTGATGTGTGTGTAGGTGTGTGTATGAAGGCGGTGTTTTTGTTAGTTAGACTTAATTAGCTCTGGAGACTCAGGTGTATTTTGTTTTTGTGTGCCCACAAGAGATTCGAACAAATGTGCATACATTTTCTGATCACTTTACTGTCCGTGCTGCGTTGTGTAGTGGCCTTTCTTTCCATAATGTTGTGTATGTTTGACAGCCTGTTTGTGTGAGCATGTTTCCAAGGTGGGGCACATCTCCTTTTTCTCTGTGAGTACAGTGTGGTGCCACCGGCGAGTCTCCTCCAATGTTTATGTCCGTGCTGAGCTTCTGTCTAAAGGCCTGCCCTTCATTTAGACAGAGAAGATTAGAGAGGAGCCATTCCTCAAACCCTCCTATAGAGATCAAACAGCACCATGGCAGTGTCTCCAATGCAACACTGTATCTAGGTGAGGGGATTTGTGTACAGTCCGCACCCCTTCATCACACACATACATAGTCAGCTTTGCTCACTGTTGTCTGACTCTTTTGCAGTTGCAAAGCTAACACGCCTAATACGTTTTGATGGCAGTTCTTATCTAAATCAGCACACTTTCCCGTGCATCACAACTGTGCTAACTTATGTTTAATTACTGTATGATTAGTCTCACTGTCTGGAAACAAGAATCCATGTTTTTTGGGTCAATCTTTAAAACATTTGAAGCAAAAAGGGGTGTGTCCCCTCTAAAACCCACCCCCAAACTCCTCAGTCTATGTTTTTTTTTTTTTGATCCACAGTGCAAAAGTTTGGCTAGAATTTATTTGTCTTTTTGCAAATTTATAGGAACTACACTGCCAGTGGTAACCCATTGTCAAATTAATCACTAAGTTAGCCCAGTGTTATCTTCTGAATCTGAAATAAATTCTGGTTTAACTGATGTGATTTCCCTTTGCAAGAGTTAATGCTTGTTTGTACCACATATGTTACAATATGTTCTCATTATATATAAAACCTAGTTACATGCTTAACACGTTTTTGGGGGTGACATTTCAGCCATGAGAAATTGCATCCATGGGCTAGTGATAGGCTCATTGTCTATCAAGCAATAGTGTCAAGCCCTACTTTGATGTTTTCCTGTATAAGAAATTTTGAATCTTGAATCTAGCCATATGGTCACTGATCTCACAAACTTTGAGCCTATGTTCAATCTAACATACATTAAAGCTGTCAACACATCAGATGATGAGGTAATATTACCAATATTCATGTCATAATCTGTCAACTAATTTTGTATTTCTTACTTTTGAGGGCATTACTTATTTCTTCTTATTATTTTGTAACATCCCATTTTTTTGTATTACATTATTTTTTTGTATTGCATAATTAATGCTATGAGCAAAGTCTGATGATGCCTACATGCTAATTAGCCTTTCTTTATAAAATGGACAACATAATCCCATTACAGAAGGGCACAGCATTACATTTTATTAGCATTCTACTGTATTTTCTATTTGTTGTTAGTTAAAAGTGGCAGATAGCTCCAACGCAAACCTACATAAACTTTGCATAGCCGATGTCTTGGCAGAGTGATGCATTTTATGGGGAGGAGAAACAGTATAATTTATTTAATGGTTTATTTTGCCAAACAGTTACTTAAAAAATTTTTTAAGCAACCATGAACTACCTTCAACCTAATCCTCACAGTCCTGCAGTTCCATGAAGTGTGTCATGCTTTACGAATTGCAAATGTACCTGCTTGATTAGCTGTGGTTTGGTCGTAAGCTCAGTCTGATTTGACAGCAAATGATTAAGGACTTTCTGTTGGATAAGCTCCAAGGCAGAGTTAATGAGATTTTGATTGCCATCACTGTAACATTGTGTATAGCTGCCAAGAGGGAGGCTGTAGGCTTTTGATGTGAGTGTGTCGTGGATTGGTTGTGTTTGGTTTCTGCATGTCTCGTTTGGAAAGCAAAAAAGCAGTGTAACTTCTTATCTGACTCAATCATTGTGTGAGTGACCACAGAATCCCAGACTCTGTTGTCTGCACTTGTAATTAGTGTGCGCCTCGAGCTACACGTCATTGTGTTTTAGCAATAAAGTGACCTCATGGACTGGACTGGATATCATATCATACTAGCTTTGGTCACTCTTTGGAAACTGTAAAAAAGGGCCTTCTTTTAGCATGACCCTAAGACATATCATAATCATAATTAAGAAAAAAACTAGCAATGTTTAAACTTTGTATATCAATTACTCGGGGCAGCGGTGGCCTAGTGGGTAGGGTGTTGGCCACATGATCGGCGGGTCAGGGGTTCGAACCCCTTCCCAATGGGTTGCCTTGAGGTTCCCTTGAGCAAGGTGCCGTCCCCGTCCCGCTCCTCCCTGCGATGGGCTGGCGACCTGTCCAGGGTGCGTCCCCCGTCCTCGCCCTGTGTGCGCTGGGTTGGACACCAGCACTCCCCCGCGACCCCGTTTGGGACAAGCGGCAGATAATGGATGGATGGATGGATATCAATTACTCATATAACTGAAATCCTGTTTTTGCCTTTACAATTTTTAACACAATTCCATCTGCAGTCTCCACAGTTTTACAACTCTGAAGATAATACATCTTTAATTATCTATCATTTTCTAATATAAGAGTCTTCCCTCAATAAAAATAGTCTTTTTTAAATTGACCTTTAAATTAAAGAAAACACATGAAAGACACCTGGAACTATAGCTATTGAGTACATCCATTTCAATCTGAGCTACCTGTTTGAGTTTGGGACATACAAGTCAAATGGCAATATGAGAGACAAAATGGAAAATATTTTGAAAATTGACAATAATTTTATCAAAATTCTAAATATATAATTTAAATTTAAAGTTGATGATAAAACAAAAAAATTTAAAAATAAATGAGAAAAATTCTTTTGAAAATTTGATAATGGAGGATAATTTTTTGTGGAAGGGAGATACATAATTTGGGAACATATATGCCAACTGAGTATTTAAAACAGAAGGATTGTCTGGGTAGTCTGGTACTGGGTAGTCTGGTCTGTAATGGCTTAAGAAACAAATGAAAGAACTTTCAATTTGATTCTGCATTAACCAGATGCCAATGAAGTACTGCCACAGTCTCAAAATTCCTCCATAAGGACTCTTGGTACACTACACGCTATTTTTAATAAAAGTTTTTTGTTAATTTCTAGTATTTTCTTAATATTCCTAGCTTTATGAATAATTCAATTTACATTTGACAGTCTTTTATGAACCTGTCAAATGGTCCTAGAGATATTATATGCTTGACAGAACCTCTCTGCAACATGCTATTGTTATGACTGTGACCTGTAATGGTTAAGAGATTAAATATGCAGTGAGAGATATCAACAGTATACAGATGTATTAATAGCTTGTTTGTTTCCTTTTCAGTATGCTCTAGTCTGCATTCCATATTCCAAAGTTGATGGCTGCTTTTGAGTTCACATTTCAGGATGTTGCTGCAGTAATGTCTAAGTGCTCTGTCATTATCACAGAGTGAAAGGCTGGGGATTACAGAGTAAATAAACACATTAGGCAAATTATTAGTAGGACACCCTGTTATTATGAGCAAAGAATGAGGTAAAATGTCAAAGCATTCAGCACATGCATGTGCCATTCACACACATTCTTTGCCAGGTCAGCACCATATTATTTTATGGTATAATTACACGATTACGAATTGTTCTAATACCCATCTCAGTATTATCTAATGTATTGTCAGTAAATTTTGACTGTGCAGTTCTACTGGCTCTCAGTATTTTTCCCAGCTGAATTTCAAATTGAACTGATTAAAAGCAGTCATGACAGATGATGAATTTTACCAGATTTTAGCAGCTAGACAATTAGACTAATTATCCCTACAAGCCAGCATTGCTAATCCTTTGAAATATGAAATCCACATCTAATTCTGTGGTCACTACCTCTGAATGTGTTAAAAGCATTAGGAACTACGCAGGCTGCCACAAATGTGAATGAATATATGAACTGCACTCCATCCCCACCACCACCACACCTCCCTGGCTTGCTTTCCTCCTTGTTGTGTCTAAATTTTCCACAGCACTTCTGCCAGCTGCTGAGAGTGCTGTTCCTTGAAGCCACAGTGTATTTAGCAACAAGGTCGAGGGAGAGAGCTGAGGCTCCATGCGGGAAAGCACTGGCCTCTGAGCCCTAGGCCTGGGCTTGGCAGGCAACCTGACCAGAGGGGTGCTAGCCAACACTCCCTACTGCATGTGAGAGCAGGCAAAAGAATGAGCTGTGTGTGTTTGCGTGTGTGTGCACCAGCAAAAAAGTCTGGAGCAAGAGCTTCACATGAGCTTAAGAACCTGTTCCTCTTTTGTGTGTGTGTGTGTGTGCTTGTACCATTTCAGGAGGAAAAACACTGATAATACACTGCAAACTGCAGAAAAACAGGTAATGTAACAAGTAACAATTATAGATAAATAAAATGTGAATTGTCACATATGTAAATATTTTATACATATGTTGTGGTCATTTGTGACATAAACAAAGATCTGTTACTTTTTGGCCTTGGTGTTAAAGGGTTTAAGATATTTTACACTTACACATTGATAGGACTGCGATGGGCTGGTGACCTGTCCAGGGTGTGAACCCCCCCGCCCCCTTCCTCCTTTGCCCTGTGTGAGCTGGGTTGGACTCCAGCACTCCCCCGCGACCCCGCTTGGGACAAGCGGCAGAAAATGACTGACTGACTGACATTGATAGGAATAGTTGCTTTATGTAATGGTTCCTACAGTACCCCAACCCGCCATAATGTGTTGTCTTGTTTGCACACACGTGACTCATCTAATTAGCTCATTAACATCAAAAGCAATTGTGTGATAGCAGGAAAACACTAAGCATGGTTGTTTAAGAATTGACTATCACTACTTAAAAGAACCATCTATTGAAAATGATTCTACTGTGATTTAATTCCAAAAAACATTTTTGTTTATGATTGTATGAGATATACATGCAACCACTTATGTTGACAATGCAATAAATTTGTAACCGTATAATGAACTTATAAAGTTGATTTTTCTCCTGCCCAATCTGTATTTTTAAGCAATCATCATTATGTTTACTTTCTATAAGCTTTTATTCATAAACACTTTACCAAAAAAGGATTAATATGCACGCATTATATTACTTGCCCATGTCTTTTATGGGTAGAACACAATCCCAGGGACTTTTATCCCATTGGCCCTTTTGCCCTATAGACTACATATGTTCCTCAGGCAAGATCGTTTTATTTTTGCTTTAGGCTTTTGTGGTTTCTCAGTTTTTGGTATTTAATCTCAGCCATTCCTCCCATCCTTCTCCTCCCCCACACTCCACCCACCACGATATGGAGGATTTTTTTTTTTTTCTGGAGGCGGGCCCAGATGTGCACAAATTGGACCAACACACACAGGAAGAGAGGAGAGCATTGTTAAATTGATTCCATACGCTTAGCTGACAGTGAGGTCATTACAGTGAGAGTACTTTACATGGGTGACAGTGATCCGAATTAAAGTTTGAGATTTCATATTTTTGGATTAAGGTTGCCAAGTCATCTTTATAAATGACTGTTGTTGTTTTTTAACAGTTATGGCTGGTAGACCCCATTTCTTATGAACAATATTATTATAATATTTTTACAGTCATAAAAATGTATGTTATTATTATTGCTTACAATCATAGATGGTAGACCTCTATTTCTTATTTACAATATTATATTATACAGTACACAAGATTGTTAATCCACATGGAAATGACATCAGTGTGGTGCACTCACATAACTATGCCATCAATAATAAAAACCCTTCTCAACTGTCCTAGTCCCTAGTGGGAATACACTCCCTGGGGTCTGCAAATTTGGGGCGCCAAGCTCAAAACCACACTGAAATATAAATAAATATGAATAAAAGGGCTGGATTTGTCTCTCTGTGTCTTTGTCTGTCCAGCACACTCGATTCCTTGGCTTCCTGCTCAGCATCTACATTTGGGTTTGGCTGTTCTTACTAGTGAAAAACCACAGGAAAAGGAAATGCAAAGCTCTCAGAAAGGCTTGAAAAATGTCAATAACAAAGTATAACAGTGCAAATTTAAAACTGACAAAAGAGCACTGAACACAGAAGTTGCGTAAATCGAACACTGCAACTGTTTATTTCATTAAATAAAATATTAAGTTCCGACTCTTGAAATTTTTCATTCAGCATGCACGTTAAAGCAATTTAATTTTTCATCTCTCCCACATTAGACTACTTTGGAAATATGGAATGGAAATTTGTATGTGGAAGAAACAGTTGAGTTGGACTCTGTAGTGCACAAATAAAAGTCACATGCTGTGTGAAAATTCTTTTTAGTTATCACTCATATGCAAGTCTATCTTAGCTGCTGGAGTGCATTTTAGAGTCTGTGTGGCTGGAGCACTGTTTGATGGAGGACGCTCTAGCGAGGTGGGCCATCTGGTCATTGCTGCTGGCTCCTTGAAGTGTTGCGAGAGAAGCCACTGCGGTCTGCCGTGGCGACTTGAGGCTTGCAGCACAGCACTTCCATTCCCTACACTGACCTCAGAAAAGGAAATATGGGTTGGAGAAATAGAAGGGTTGCTCCTGATCTATTTACAGAGCCATCTGCCTCTTCAGTGCCACCCACGAATGTGTTTGTGCGCATGCGTATATTATATATACATACATATATATATATATATATATATATATATATATAATACCTTGAGTGCCATTATGACATTCTCACTTTGTGGACTAGAATGAACATTTTCAAAATGTGGCTAAACCAATGATAACATTATCATTTCATTCTGGATTAATATCCCTTAAATCACATATTACAAATGAAAAATGTATTCATTTATTTATTCAGAACAGAAAGTTTATTTTGCCAATTCCTCTTTATAAAGTGTTTAAAGAAAACTAGTAGAGTACTAAAGGCTGGTAATATTTGTAAAAGATTCAATGCACAGGATTACAGGATCAACTTATTACTTGTATAACTAAATATTAAAAGTACACAATGTACAGCCCTGTTTAACAAACAACTACTATATTTATATTACAGTAATTCTCCAAAAACATGTACATTTTTACTTGCAAGGTTTTATTCTTGTTTCCAGTTGTGTATTGTCACATTCTGCTTTTGCCTTGCTTCATTTGAACTGTTTCTAATTCCTTGCTTTGTTGTGTGCTTGTCTGGACTTGCATTTGTTTGTGTTAGACACTTTCTTATTGCCTAGTAGCTAGTGGCCAAACAAGTTTAAAGTGTTTAAAGTGTTGCATTGGTCAATGTTATCTTATACTGAGGCTTACATTCCCAGCAGTATGAATCTCTGTCCCCAGCAGTTTCCTGAAATAATGAAAGAAAACATGTCTTAAACAACATCAACTAATATGCCACTCTTGACAAATAAAACATAAATCAATGTCTTAAGTCTTTGATTTCACATTCTTAGTCAATATGACTTTGCTGAGATTTGGTACGTTGGTATTTTCCATTCCATGTATAAACAGTCTATATTCGCTACTGCTGATAGATGTTCATAATGGGAGATCATGGAGAGAAATATGGGAATTGCATTGGTAGAGTATATTCAAACCTCAGCGAGGGAGACTGTAGTATCGGAAACTTTGGTTCAAATGAGATCATAGGGATATCTGTTTCAATAGACATCATTCGTTTTCTTCTTTTTTTGTGGTTTTGCAACTACAGCAGCTCAAAGCTACCCCTTTCACAGGCTTTGATGGATTCTAAGATGTTTATCCCTTTGAACTGACTTTATCAGCCAAATATGCCACTCAAGTTTTTTTTTTCCTTGTATTAAGTAGAACCTGATATTTATTATGTCTGAATTTGTATTGAAAAATGAATATGTTTTTTTTTTCATCATGTGTTTCAGCTAGAATTGGTTTTAGCATTTTTCTACATTTCAAAAGCATTTTCTATCAAGGTAGTTTAAGGAACAACAATAAGCTTATGATTAATTCTTTGAAAGATGAAGATGATGACCTATGTGGAATTACTGTTGTATTCACATACTAATTTAATGTAATTCTGACAACACTACTTAGAGTTAAAACCACTCTGCAAATGGGGAAAAAAAATCCCTAGTCTATTTTTTTATTAACTAACTGATGACTTACAGTCATACCAAGTCTAACAATCTAACTGAGACTAAAGAGAATGGATTGAAAGTTGTCTCTTCAACTTCAGCTGTGCCTTTTCTTACAGTTAACGCCTTCCCCTCTTTTAAACACAGTTCTGGCTTTGATTCAAAAGAAAAAAAAATGAGAGCAATGCCTCCAAAAAGTCTGATTTCACAGAAATGGTCATTTGATTCCAGGCAGAACTATATTGCTTGGAAATCAATACTATGCTATTTTGCACATATGCAAGCCCATACTACAACTATCTCTGAAACAAATTAAATTTAGTTGGGTGGTTGTTTTTGTTTGTAGTTGCCATGCTATAAATTATCTTTATTATGATTGCTGATTGTGGCAAAAGTGATTTTTAAATCTGGAAGCCACTAGCCTGTTTCAGACGGAAGACCTTTGCCTATATGCATGTTGAACTGAATAAGATGTCTAGGTTTTCAATATAGATTTTCCAGTCATCCTTACCAATGATTTTTCTTATTCCTGCCTGCAGGCAAACAAATCCAGACCATTAGATTATGCAGTAACAAGCTTTGAAAATTGAATATTGTTTCTGTTTCTCTCCAAAGTCCCATCTTACCTGCAGTTTATGGCCACAGACTGGAATTATGGGTGCTGTGGTCTCCTGCTACATTTTTAGCATACTTATATTGCACTATACAGCCACTACCAACGGTGTTTCACTTTTTTACAGCATATGTTGTTAACTCAACCACTTTACTTCAGTATTCCACCATGACACCATATTCCTGACCAACTGCCATGAACCACTTACACTATGTACACATACAGTGGCTTCAGAAAGTATTCAGACACTCTTCATTTTTTTACATTTTGCCTAATGCTACAATCTTTTAATTACATTTTTTTCTAATTATTGAATGAGCATCTACACTCAATACCACATAATGACAAAGCAAAAACTGAATTTTAGATCATTTTTGTAAATTCATTTTAAAAGACTGAAATATCACATTTACATAATTATTCAGACCTTTTGCAACAACACTTGGAATTAAGTTCAGGTACCTCTCATTTTTCTTGATCACTGCTGAGATGTTTCTATGCTTCGATTGAAGTGCACTTAAGCAGTTGTTTAAATAAATTGGACATGATTTGGAAAGGCCCACACCTCTCTATAGAAGGCATCATAGCTGACAATGCATAGAGAAAGCCATGAAGACAAAGGAACTGCCTACAGAGCTCAGAGACAGGATTGTTACAAGATACAGATCTGGGGAAGGCTACAAAAAATGATTCTGCTGCACTGAAGGAAGATAGCACAAGAGCACACCAGCCTCCATAATTGTCAAATGGAAGACATTTGGCACAACCAGGACTCTTCCAAGAACTGAGCAATTGAGAGAGAATGGCCTTAGTGAGGGATGTGACCAAGAACCTGATGGTCACTCTTATTTGGCCCCAGAGATCCTGTGTGGAGATGGGACTAAGTTCTAGAAGGACAACCATAACTGCAGGCTTTATGGCAGAGTGCTAGAAGCTAAAGCTAGAAGGAAGCCTCTCCTCAGTGCAAAATACATTGCAAAAAAGCCCTGAAGGACTCTCAGGGACAACTCTGAATGTCCTTGAATGGCCCAGCCAAAACCCTGACTGAAACCTATTGAGCATCTCTGTAAATACCTGAAAATCATTGTCCACAGACAGTCCCTATCCAACTGGATAGAGCTCAAGAGGATTTGCTAAGAAGAATTGCAGAAAATCCCCCAATCCAGGTGTGCAAAGCTTGTTGCATCATACCCAAAAAGACTCAAGGCTGTAATTGCTGTCAAAGGTACTTCAACTAATTATTAAGTAAAGGGTTTGAATACTTATGTAAATGTAATGTTTCCTTTTTTTCAGTCTTTTAAAAAATGTACATTAATGTATAAAATTATGTTTTCACTTTGTCATTATGATGTACAGTACTGTGCAAAAGTTTTAGGCAGGTGTGAAAAAAGCTGTAAACAAAGAATGCTTTAAAAAATGGAAGTGTTAATCATTTATTTTCATCAATCAACAAAATGCAGTGACTGAACAAAAGAGAAATCAAATCAATATTTGGTGTTACTACCTTTTGCCTTCAAAATAGCATCAATTCTTCTAGGTACACTTGTACATTGTTGATTTAGCCATTGAAAGTGGAAGAACGTTACTCAGCTATACTAGAACCAAACTTTGCAACAGGAAAAAATGGCAACTTACTCTAACAGCAAAGACTGACAAGAGTAAGCAGTTAACAGAAAAGGGGATGTAGGACGCATAAATACGCTGGGGTAATGACCATATTAAAAGGGTAAATGCAAAAAAAAAAAAAAAATGCATCTGTAAATTAACAACTGCCAACTACCTAAACAAATACATTTTAATCACCTAAATTGCATGGGATGTTGTGTGTGCTTTCTTAAATCTTACAATGCTGGGAAATCTGTATGGTCCAATAACTGCTACCTCACTCATCAGTACGTTCTCACAGGGCTCTGTCGTAAGTCAGTAAACATTGTCTCCTTTGCAAATGAAACGGGGAAACCACCCAGGAGGACCTCCAGGAACTTCTGTATGTATTTTGGTTGGGATTATTAGGTTAAGGATATTTTAGGAAGCTTTGCTTAAGAGGAAATTACAGCAGTAGTAAAAAGAGGAAAAGGAGGAAAGGCAGTCCATCCAGTGTATAATTTCCCTATTTCTCTTTCAGAGGGTGAGGTATTCCTCAAGAAGTCTCCGCTAGATTTATGAACCTTCTGGCTCTACCCACTGACCCCAGATAAACAGCCTGGGCCTTCATTAAGTTGTGGAGATGGCAACAGGGGAGCACGCCTTGCAGTGCCTCACCATGTAACCCTTTCAGCTCACTCAACAATATGTGATTTGCTCTCTGTCTTCTGCTGTGAACATCTCATCATGAAACGTCCTTGTTGGCATTGTTACTAATTTGGGGTGCAAGAAAACTGGCAAATGGCCAGTTAAATTGTCCTAATTTCTGATGTTTCTGAAATTCTGTTGTGCCTGTTTCATAAGACATTTTGTTAGAAGACATCATCTGGGCAACAGCAGACACTTTGAGCTCTCAATGAGAAACCTGTCCATGCTCTGGTGCTTTGAAGTCTCAGTATCTACTGCTTATTCACTACAATTATGGCCCTTAGTGAATGTCGGATTTACCTGGTATCTCTTTCACTAAAATGAAATGAGGCACCCATTCATTAAGAAGAAAGTAGATCTATTTTGACTGTCTGAAATGCACAGTTTAGTCTTTTGATCTAAATGATTGCTATAGTCATGTTCATATGTCTGTAAATGTTATCTGTTCAGGCTTTAGAACCTAAAATTTAGTCATAGATTGTGAAAGAATAGACGTCTTGCTTATTGTAGAGTTGTATTAGTGTAGTTCTCTTTTTTTGTCTAAGATTTGCATTTCATTCTGTTCACATTGTTCTTTACCATTTTATTTGTAAATACACTCTAAAATTGATTTTTTAAATATATTTCAGCTCAGCTTTTGCAGTTGCCCATTTGGCTCACCTCTCATACAGGTGTGCTAGATGTAGATCAGTAACAGTATGCAAAACTGAATGAGGATGTTTTAATTTGTCAACCAACACTGACTTACTATTTTTAAAAAATAAATCTATAAGGTGTTCAGTGTCAATGATGGTGAATGGTCAGACATATGTATGCTCAGGTAATTGCACTTATTCAGTCCATCTGTTTACATTCTGCTAAGTTTCTCTCTCTCCTACTCTTTGTTGCATGAGTATGTTTCATTAAAAGTATTGTCATTGTGTTAACATGTCTTTTGGGCATTTTTTTTTTAAGCTGAACTGGGGCAAATTATCCTCAAAATAATTTTTAACCTCACTTACTTTTTAAGCTACTGGGGTTTTCTTTTCAAGGTGTGTCTTATTCATCAAGGGACTAAAGTAAAAGCTGTCTAGATCAAAGACTTGAACGGCTATTTTGCACAGACAAAGAAATGGATCTTAAATTTTCTATTTGCCTGATAATGATGTTATCCATTATGCTGTCCTTACTCTGATATTTATACAAGCTTTATGAGCTGTGTGTATATATACATGCAGAAATTATGAATTTAAAAAAAATAATTTTTCAATTAAAATTGAACTTTAAATGGGCAAGTAGTACAAGCAGAACATGTCTTTGTTTTTCCTCCTTGTGACTCATGAGAATATACAAAGAAAATGCACAGTGCAGCATTAAAATGAACTAAGCCTGTTGTTCTTACTGCTGCTAAAAATTTTGGTATATAAAATTTAGCTAAATTATTTTCTTTCTGAAAAGTCATATTTATCCTCTTCAGGCCCCTGCTAAAGTCTTAACAGTGAGTAAGGGGGGAAGGGGGAGTAGTGTGGTATAATTATGGGTCCTCTGCTGCAGCTAAACTGGCCTGGGCGGGCTCTGGAGCCAGTGGGTCTGGCACAGGGAGGTCTGGCCACAGACCCCAGTGGTGACGGCACAGAGTCTGGGACGAGTCGCAACACCAGCACTGAGTTTGAAGCATTCCACACATAACCCTCCTCTCTTCCTTCTCCACCTCTTTCTGCCTTTAAGTCTCCCATCCCAATCCTTTTCCTACTCTTCAGCAGACTAGACAGGGATCCTAGCCAGGATCCACTGAAGTATTGTGTGTTTCTGCATACATAGCTTTGTGTAGGTGCTTGGATTTCTTTACGTTGTGTAGCTTTTTTTTTTTTACATTTCTACTTATCTTGAATAATGTATCTTGTTTTCTTTTATTAAAATTAACAATCTTAATTCAGTATTTTCTACTGAAGCAAAATGGAAGAGTAAAATAAATGTATAGCAGGCACCCTTTTTGTGAGTGGATTTAGTGTTAGGACTCTTTTTCATGAACTCTTATTGGTTTAGCAGTGTCTTTCTTGCCTAGATGGACTGACTGTTTCTGCACCTTTTGACCAAAGAGTGGTGGGATAGGCTTCAGCAACCTTTGTAATGTATGGATGAATATACATATATATATATATGTGCATAATGATCCAAATATGATGCTACTACATAGTATGATGTAGTATGGGATATTTTAAGTATTTAATGCTAGAGACAATAGTTATTAATTTCATATGTATCTACAATGATAAATAAAGAAAGCTGTGAATGATTTCATAATTAGTGATAAAATGGTAAAAAGAATGGATTTGTTACACAATTAATTTCCTGAATGCCTTGTAACAGAATCAAGAACTGTTCCCTGATTGAACTGAATGAATTGGAAAGTTTATAATGCTTAACACAGCAGCTGTTATTCCAAAAGTCCAAACCTTGAAAGGTGAAAAAGCCAGCTTGCAGAAGAAGACAAATAGAAACAAAGGCCACTATTGTTGAAGAAATGTGTGCATGTGCAACAACACCAATATGAAAAAAGAATGAGTTTTGTGCTTTATTTCAGCCCATCCAAACTTTTACTTTTTTCAGATTTAAAGAATGAGTCTCTGCTCATTCAAAGAAAAAAGAGCCTAGACTTGTACGAGTGGAAATAACTGCCCGGGGTACATTGCCAAGAAGGCTGGCAAAGCAACAGACTTTCCAGTAAGGACTTTGCTTGTGTTTCAAAAATGATGTTTAAGACTGATGTAGATAAATTGACGATACATTTGATATGAATAAATAATTACAGTATATTGTTCATTGTTTAAATTCACATTGTACATTATTTACCTAAAATATCAAAGGAAATATTTTAAGTCAAAATTTTTAGTTTGTAATTTATAGGATTTTAATGTATATATGAAAAAAGCTTTGAATAAAAGTGTAGGGGAATCCTGCATATCTGAACATTATGTGTTCTTGTTGATGTGTGCTTTTGGCCAGACAGTAGGACAAGGGACTTAATGAACCAATTTATTAGTGTGACTACATGTAGTGCAAGTATGTATATGATAGGTGATGATAAGTGGTGTGAGCATGTGTGGGTTTAAACGGTTACATTTGTAAACAGTATAGTAATTACATGGCAATAAAATATGGCAAGACTAGACATTGGTCAGCCACATGTTTGTGTGTTAGCTGTCAGTACTTGAGGTAGGGTTTACCTTTGCATGTGTGTTTTTGCATATATTTGTGAGTGTGTGTGTGTGTGCGTGTGTGTGTGTGTGTGTGTGTGTGTATGTGTATGTGTGTGTGTTCTGACATGAGGCAGACACATTAAATGCTTGAAGCAGGTGTGTGAGCTGTGGCAAAACCACAGATACAGTGACGTTCTACATGGCTACAACATGGATCAAAGGAAAGAGCACATCAACAGGTGTGAGCTGTGTTCACTTCTTATCAACACCTAACTACACTCAGCAAAATATAAATGAAGCATCAAATTACAACCTACTCATTTTTTTTGCCACTGATTCATGTCCATTTTCTGACCATCAGTATGATTTGCCTGTGTCCTGTTTACTAAAAATGTTTTTATAATGTGTTTATTATTCCGTGAAACTGCAATGTATTTTAGAAGCAATAATGTTTATTCTCTATCATGGCTTTTTGTAAAATATGTTACTGTATAAATATAGTAGAGAGGGTTATCATTTATCAAAGTACCCAAACTTTGATGTTTAATTCAATGTATGTTTGTATATATCTTATATATTTTAACTTAATCTGTCTTAATAGATACAAGTCTGCAGTCCTGACTTCTTGAATTTGCTTTATTGTAAAACAATATCAAAAGCATTGCAGAATGGATAGGATGCAAATCATAACAGTGTACACAATCAGAGGTGGCATGCCCTTGTGCTTTCGTATGTGAAACACAAATGTATGTTTTTCTTCAGACTCAAACCAAAAAGCAATGCTCACACACAAACGTATGGTCATACTCTGACCTTTAAAGCTCTTTTAAAAAACTAAGTTTGTATATATATGCAACATATAGTGCTCAGCTTGACCCCTGTATGTAAGACAGTGGATGGTTTAAAAGACAACAGTCCAAACAAGTCTCTGCAAAAGAATTCTAATAAACTGGCTGTAAATACAATACTTTTTACCACTTAGATGTTCACATGCAAAATGGTTAACTATTTTTTAAAATCTGCTTACCTTTTATCAGAACTAATCTTTCCTACCACTTGGTTACTATTGATATACTTCTATGGATGATACTGTCAACAGGAGGTATTACTAGCATTAGTCTACTTAAGCCTGTATTTCCCTTCACTTTTTACAGTGTAAAAAGAAAAGTTACTGGCAGTGTAACTTTCAGCAGTCATTAATAATATAACATGGGCTAGTTACATGCCTTTCATGCTGTACAATCTTACGTAATATCTTAAGTATTTGTTGATTTATCTGTGTTTGCTTTTTATGGCCCCCTAAAAAATTTGAAAGACCAAGCATTCCTGTGAAACTTGTAGCTGCAAATTTAATCAGAACGTCCACAGCATTCAAAAGCATTGTTGGCAGTGGAGCCCCAGCAAATTCTGATGCGCTCACCCTTCTTGGTGTGAACGTAGGGTTAGTGCTACGCACAGTCTTTGATGGTGTTGTAAAAATCTTTTATGGCTTTTTAAGAGAAAAGTTTGTCAACAAGGGCAGTTTTATGAATCTATATTAAATGTTGTAAAGTACATGGTTTTAGGAAAAGGCCACCCAACTTGGAGATAACATGTGCCCTGTTAGCTCTACACTTCTTTCAGTTTTTAAACTCAAGACTGCCTTATGCTTTAGTGTGTTTGAGCACACGAGTGTTTTCAGACTTTGAGAATCAACTTTAAGGGATGTTGTAGGTGCAGGGCGCTGAGAATAACTAGAAATAGGACCTGGCACCAGCAAGCCAGGACCACAAAAAAGAACCCGTTTCTTTTTTCATAAGGACCTTTATTTTGACAGGACCAGGAGATGTGGGTATTTATATCCTTGACTGTGTGCTGTGGCCTCTCCACAATTACAGACTGTGCATCCCCAGACCCAGAAGAACGAGGGATGGAGGGAAAAAAGGAGGTATAGCTGGAAGGACTGAGGGATGTGTCGGGACTTTGTGGGGACATCAGTAGAGCTGCCGTTTAGAGATAGTTAGTCACAATTTTGGATACTACTTTTTTAATGGAACTAGATTATTACATACACAAACACATGCACACACACACACACACAAACACAATACTGCTCTTCAGTTTATTTTGTTGACATATGTAAGGTTACGTTTGCTGAAAACAATACATAGCTGGAGCTTCTCTAGTTTAGCACTAAAGCTACAAGGTCAATAAACACTAGGAGCCAATAGTCACCCAAGTTGTTTCTTTCAAAATACTTCAACAAAGCTCTCATCAGCCATGAGGTAGAAGTAGTGGATGTTGTTTAGGACACAGTATTACTTAGAGTAAGCAATTGAATTCAACAGATCTTCAGTGCTTCTGACAGCCATTTCAGACAACATCACAGGGTAGTATTTACATGCAGGTGGTCGGTTAGAAGGAGGAAGAGGCAGAGGACAGGAAGAAAAGGAAACAGATGATCTGCTGTGGCGAACTCTAAATGGGAGCAGAAGAAGAAAGAAGAAGAAGAAGAAATAATAAGGACTCATCACTCATCACAAGGACTATTATCACAATTAAGTGATTTTAAATCAGCATTTCTATATATTTATATATTATGTAGTTTATACATAGTTATATAGTTTATGGGGTACAGCTAAATTGTAATGTTTTGTTGATTTTTATAGACTGTGCCATTTAGGGACACAGGTGGTTAGTGTCCCTAACCTAGTGGTTGCCCTGAGGTGCCCTTGAGTAAGGTACCATCCCCGTCACTGCTCCCTGGATGCTTTCAATAGCTGCCCCCTACTGCACGTGTTTGTGTGTGGATAAAATGCAGAGGTATAATTTTGTTGTGGTTCACTGTGTGTCATGCTGTGTACTCACAATGACAAGAATGGTCACTTTCACTTTTCACCTTCACCTTAATGAAGAGCTTAAAAAACATTAAGAGGTTAAGAAACATTCTAAGATATATTTATGATAAAGAGTTGGGTAAAAATATGGATTTAGAAACATTAAGAGCTTAAGAAACAAGATATATTTATGACAAAGAGTTGGGTAAAAATATGGATTTAGTATGTTTGTTAGCTATATCACACTTACAGCACCACTGCCCCTACTGACTACAGTGGATGAGGCAAAAATAGGGATATCTTTGAGTATCTGGCAGTCTTATTAAGATTCAGGGGCAATTTTTACCATGTTTCTCTTTTCCGTTTGTCTTAATCTATCAGAAAAATTTGGTCATCTGTAAATCTTATACAACAGCGATCCCCAACCTTTTATGCACCACGCACCGGTTTCATGTAAAAAAATATTTTCACAGAGTGGCATAGAAACAGCTAAAAACAAATTACATACAAATGTGCTCAAATATACTCAAAATGTACACATTTTTGCTAGCTTGTGGGCTTAATTTTATGTATCATATCATGTGACCGAGTCTTTTAGACTCTGATAATCAAAAAAATATTTTTTAATCAGTATTTCTGTGTGGCAAGGTACCAAATGGGCCACGGACTGGTACTGATGATTGGGGATCACTGCTCTACAACTACTTACAGCATTTCCATCCACGATCATTCCTTTTTGATAGACAAGTTTCATATCTGGCTCTTTATGGGAGGAAGACTGTTTTGGGCAGATCTTTGTGGTTTTGTGGGGGTGCCTAAAAGTTAGGGTGGTGTTAGAGCCACCTCCCCTCTGCTGGCCAGCTGCCTTCCCTCCCCCTTCTCCACCACCACCTCTCCACCTCAGCTGTGTCACTGTAGCCAGGCCAGCCTGTGGCTGCCAAAAGGGTGGCGTGCAAAGCAACAGGAAATACAAGACAGCCTTGTTTACAAGTACAGTGTGTGATGCAATGCTCCCTGGACTGGACTGCCTGGTGCCTCTTTAACCCTACCAGTGCCAAAGCCTGCCACCGTAGAGGCCATTTATTATTTAAAAAATCACTATTTCTGTTCTTTTTGTGCAATACTGACAGTTATGACAAACAGCAACAGCTTAGTTGAAATGTCATACCTATGTTGACTGGAGCAATTAATATCACATTGCTGTGACTCATTAATGGGCAGCGGTGGCCTAGTGGTTAGGGAGTTGGCCCCTTGGATCGAAAGAATGTGATTGTGTTCGATTCCCTCACCAGTAGGTTGCCCTGAGGTACACTTGAGCAAGGTACTGTCCCTATCACTGTTCCCCAGACGCTTTCAATAGCTGCCCCCTGCTGCACGTATCTGTATGGGTGAAATGCAGGCTGAATTTCATTATAGGAGGGAGCCTGTATTTTCCCCATCATATGAGAATTTTCAAGGTTAATTATGTGCATTATGTAATGTGAAAGTGGAATTATGTAAAAATGAAATGTGGACCACTATGGTCATAAAAGAGAGTAAAAAAAAGAAAGACAGTCTGCTTGACTGACATTCTCCAACACTTCATAAATGGAATGAAAGAATGAATTTATACTTCAACAGACTAAGTTTAATCTCTTAGAAAAGTCAGTTGGCAAGTACAGTGCTTGCCACACCATCTTTAAGTTTGCCATTTTGAACCTTGATTTTTTGGCCACTTGACTTGATGACAGAGGATATCTAACCTTTGACAAAGCTTTGTCACTTTAGCTTTCTCCATCTTCCTTCTCGCTCCACACTTGTAAAAGATCAAATGCTATCTGCATCCGTCACCTGCGCTGGGAATCTACAACCTCTTCCATCCATCAGCATGTCCCTCTCTGTGGGCATGGCGATGGCCCAGGCCGGATCAGGCCTCGGGGAGCATCGACTGAAGGATGTGTGGCATTGTTGACGTCGGATGAAGTGTGTGTGCGTTCTTGTGATGGGAGGGGGTTGGTGTATGTGCTCAAGTTGAGAGGCAGTGCAATCAAACAAGTCTCAGCTTTGCTCGGGCGGTTTTTCTGATGTCTGCGGTTTAGACAGGGCGTTACACAATGTTCACAAGAACTTTGAGGAGAGAAGGAAAAAAAACACAAGAAAGAAAAGAAGAAGGATTTGGCATGTGTCAACAAGCATACCTGTTACCGTCGAGAGAAAGGCCTAAAGGCATGCTGGGAGTTTCTCATGAGTGGGACAACTGGAGAGCAGACAGCAAGCCTGCAAAAGGTCCGCCTCACCTGAGCCACATAGGCTTACAGTGGCGTCAGCCAACAACACCTTCATATTGTTCTTTCCTCTTTTATTTATTTATTTATTTTTGCCCTAGTGTGTGTGTGTGGGCAGCCACTCATGGTGGCTTTCTTCAGGCAGCCTTGTTTTTCTCCTGAGTTTGTGGGTGGTGGTAAAAAATCCCATGTGAATACTCAATACACGTCAGTAGATATACATAATGAAGCTGGAACAAATGCCTCTCGCCCTCACAACAACCTGAATGAAGCTGGATTAAGTCTCAGACAGCTCCTACAGGGCAAAATTGGTGTTTAAAAGCATTATTTGAAATCACAGACATTCCACTAAATTCAAGTTCAAGTCGATAATATGAAACCTGTTCTGTGAATTCTTTTCATATATTGATTTAAATGCCATATGGGGTCTGAAGGCACATAAAGAATTATAGCTGTAATAGCTGTATTTATGTCACAGTCATAAAAAAACATGTGTTATTAATTTTAAAGCTTTTAAAATATATATACATATATACAATATATACATTTTTCCACCCAAAGTCCTGCAAGGATGGATTTTTTATCCCGTATTGTCTATTTTTGTTTTTTTTAAGATTTTTTAAGAAAGATTTTGCATGACTTTGTTTCATAACACTCACCAGCAAGCTTTTCAAATATATGTTGTGCAAAAAAAGAAGAACAGGAAAATGCTGCACATGAGGGAGTGAAACCTGTACATTCCTCCTGTTCGGGTGGTTCCCTTCTTCACGTGACAGCACTTATTGCCGTGATACTTATCTGACCAATAAAAAAAGGAAATGGCAATAGTTGAAATGGGCGTACAACAATTGGGTTGGGGGGGGGTGGCTTGAGCAATACATAGCTTTAGGTTATAAACCGCGTTTACCAATTGTGTCATTTGCCTCACAAAAGCTGTAATTATGTTGTAATTGCTTTGCTGTAAGGTGTTAATAATTTACAATAACCTGTGTTTTCCCTCATGTTCATGAATGTAATGGATGACTCCATTAAGGTAAGCCCTAATTGTGGAGAGCTGATATGACAATTAAGATAAGCTGGATAAGCAGGAGACCTCAGCTCAGTGTTGTTGTGATAGAGCAGGTTATTCAAAAGGTGAGCCAGCAAAGCAACTTTTATAGTACACATCAAAAATAAGAATAAGTACATTTGAAGTGATCAATTTAAGCAAAAAGTCTCTCTGTTCTGGTTACTATGCTTTGAATTTTCACACAAAATATATTGTTGAGCTTAATAAAATGGCTCCTTTAGGTCTGTCCTAATATCCCCTACAATATAGTTCATTTATGCCCCTAATTTCCAACAGAATATCAGTGCTCTACTTTGGAATTCAAAGGCTTAGATTTAGGCTTGGGTTTGTGAAATGGACCATTGCAGGGAGCTCCAGTCAGGGTTCTGAAATAAAATCTTACTGACAAAAATATTTTGGCTTTTTGCATGTGAAGCTTTTTTGTGTAATGATTCCTGTTATTTAGATTTATGTATCTATGTCATACAAATTAAGATTTTTTCACTTGGTTGCTGAGGTGGATAGATCTTTTCAATTGGTCAAGCAGCTTTATTAAAGTCAGACGTCTCTTAACATGCAAGCTTGTGCTCAGGACAAGAAATCAATCATTTTGTAGGACGAACATTAGTATTACTGGTTATCTGTTTCTTATGTGCTGAAACATGGCATAGATGGGCATCTCTACACCAAAGTCTTTTCACATAAACAACAGTTCCACATGGCTCACCACCTGTAAAACATGAGGAGGGTGGTGTGGAATTAAGCATTTAATTACTGTATGGAATCAATGGTGTGTGTATCCATACCCATTTCAATTTACAATTCCTCTTTGTTCCAGGTTACAGATACAAAGTAAACTTTGACACTGGAACCTTGGCTTCAGCCACTATGAAAGGCGATCAAGAGAACAGCACATGGGCAAAATAACTGATCTTTCATTCCACTTTAATCAGTAGATCTATTACTTGTTGTTTTTCCCTTTAAACTGTTTTTAGGAAACCAAGAGTGGGTTTCAGGAACATTTTGTCAAATACAACATGAATTTTTCTCATTATGATTCTAACAAAATGTAATATTTGTGTGTCTGTGTGTCTTGTCAAGATATATATATGCTGCAGTCCATCCCAGCTCACACAGGGCAAAGGACGGGGACACACCCTGGACAGGTCAGCAGCCTATCGCAGGGAGGAGCGAACTGACGGGGATGGCAAGGGTACCTCAGGTACTCCCATATCACATGAATTTTAATATATATATATATATATATATATATATATATATATATATATATATATATATATATGGGAGCCAGTGCAAAACTACTTTGATACATCTGCTGCCCCAAAACACCTGTCCCAGTCTATAAAAAGAATCAGGTGTGTTGCAGTGGTTGATATTCAGAATGTTTCTTTTTTACCAAAAACAATGCATTGAAATGAGTGGAATGTTAAGTAGTACTTTTGTCATTTCGATAGAAGTAATCATAAACTGAATGTTGCAATTTTGCATCAGAGGGTCTCTGAGGGTTAACCAAGTGTAAACAGAACTGCCTCTGAACTATTCGCCTCTGTTGAACTGCTTGTAGTGGTCCACTGTCATCCTGTAATCATGAGACAATGTATGCATGGCCAGGCCTTCCCAGTGATGCGAGAATACGTGTGTGCAGATTAGTCATGCACAAGGTGCTCCTATGCAATATTAATAAGCAGCTTGCTGCTCTGCCAAGAAACATAAAGGATTTATATATCCTGTGGCTTTTCAGTAACCTCCTGCCTTAATTAGAAATGGAGACAAAGTGTACACTGGTAAACATAACTATGACTAAGCCCTCAAGACCACTTCATGACAATTCATCTTCCATTCCAGTCATAGCTTTCTACTTCGTTTTAATAATTTCTACATCTTATCTCAAGTAAGGTAAGTTTGGCTCAAAGACTACGTCTTCAATGGGTTGACATGACCTTATTTCCAGTTCTAAATTAACCCACATTAACATCCGGAAGCATTTCCATCCATCCCCTCTGAGTTTGGTTTGCCCTTCTGTGCGGGGTGCTGTCTCAGATTAACTCAGTGTAGCTAAGAGCACAAATGTAGAGGCATCAGGTCAGAGGTCAAGAGCAACTGAGAGCAGTGTAGGGGTCAGTGTTACGGTGAATTATTGAGTGGGATCATATTGCCCATGGTAATGTGTTCCTGCAAGATGGAAAGAAAGCCAACACCAATAATCCTGGCACTTTCTGAGCCTGTTTGCACACATGACAAGTTAGGTTAATATATTTATATTTTTGTATAAGCCTCCCATTTAGGGTTTGTGGGTCTAATTATAATGCACATATACTTGTTGTTCGCTGTTTGCATGCAGGGATATGTAATAAACATGACTCTTGAATGATGCCAACAGTAGCAGGAGCACCAGAGTGTTAGCCACAAATCTGCTTTAATAATTCAGAAATCTCTAGGTGTCAGAAACTCCCGCCATACTAGTGAGGTATCGTTCCTGCTGCAGCTCCTGTTTCTCCAACATATAATTATGCCTTCGAGACAACACTTACAACATACTTTTATGAGTATCTAATGAGATAGCCTGTAGAATGAGTGGGCTGAATGATCCTCCAAAGCACTTTTTAAATAGACATGCTTAGCTTCAGTCATTCTAAGGTAGTCCGTGTGTGTCCTAGATTGTTGTATTATGAGCTTCTGCATGTTTACAATTAGCAATGAGTGGTACAGTTTAAAGTGGTACAGTTAAACATTACATATCTTTTGCAGAATTGTGGTTTCATTTATAGAGGAAAATGTTCAGAAAAATTTGTAATCTTATATCTGAAAGAGAAAACCCTTCTTTTTTCCCCCACATAGCTTCTATAGTTAGAGTTGCCATTTCTTAACATGCTAACCATTAGTGGGGCTTGAGTTTCATAATTCAACCAGATTTCAGCTAAAATCCTAATCTTCTAGTTTACATTGTTTATTTAGCAGCATTTGCAGATGCCTAGAAATGGTTCCTCTTATTTCTTACATTGCTATGATGCCTGGTGCCCCAAGCCGATCATTCTTCATAAACAATTGTTTAGGGTAATAGCCAGATTCTATACAAATAGACTGAATGTAAAAATTCTATTGTATCCACTTGGGGGCGATGTTTTCTAAAAGATTTGTGTTTCAGGAGCTGCAGGGCTGTCCACGTCAACTGGTCAGCTGGAAAGGAAATTCTAAGAGTGGGAAGAATGCAGAGTAGAATCGTTTTACAGCACAAAACATCCCTAAATACTAAAATGGTTTCTATTATTGTAATGTAATCAATCAGCTAATGATGGAGAGAAAGAGGGTCCCATGCCATAACAAAGAAGAACAGTGCAAACAATATCATATCTCACTGTCCTGTGCTTCCTTTCCAGTGAAGTCATCTTGCCATTGTAACCAGTATTTCACACACTGAATAACCAAAAGTTTATGGTAATCAAGAGAACCACTTGGTGGTAGTGTTGAGTGTATCTAAAAACTGCCAGTGTAATTGTGTGACCTGGATGTTCAACTCCCTGAATATCACCAATAGGTCATGAAACAAGCAATATTTTTTTACTTTTTTTAAAAATTTTTTATTAAGTGCTGCACAATATTGATATCCACCTTCTAAGTAACTAAATTCATTTTTGTTTTTCATTCTGCTTTACGTTTAACAAAGGCAGCTAAATGCTCCAAACACCACTGCTGGTCTTCCTGCGCATGCCTCATTGCTTCTTTTGTTTTACTGCAACAAGACAATGCATTGTCCCATTCCCTTAGCAAGAAGACTTGCCTGTCAGAGATCCACATCTAGTCTTTTGAATCACTGACTGGGATGAGAGGATGAATAACACACCAGAAAAGTCATCCACCTGAGATAAACGATCAATCAACAGTCCACCAAACTGAAACTCACTGGTGTTGATAGGCTGTCAGCTCTTCTTCAAGGGATGTTGAAAAAGTGATGCCCCATGGCAGAATACATCATTTGCTTCTCTTCGTCTCTCAATGTCTTTACCACATTCTACATTTAGAATGTAAGTATTGCTTTAGTATGTTTCAATCTATTGTTTTTTAACACATAACTTTATCAATAAACAGAGTCTTACAACAAATCACCAGAGTAATGATGGCCATAGCTTTGATCACCACTGGCAATTTGTTTTAATGCCTGTAAGAAAAAAAAACTTGGATTACATGTCTGGTCTGTGTCAGGTCCCAGCTCACAAAAGCCAGTTTGCTCAAGAGAATATATTTCCTCCTCAAGGGCCTTTTATTCCACCTACAAGCTGTAAGGGTCAGAGGTCCCCCACACCTTAGGCCAGTTTCCACAAACAAAAGCTTTATTTTCTCTCTCTAAAGGACCACTTTACTGTCACAAGGGAGTAAAACAATGGTCAATTCTACACCATCTAGGATCTTTAACACTTGAACCCTTAACCTAAGCAGATCACAGGTCAATAGAGGATGTTTTGTGGAAATAAAAATAGAATAATACAAACAGATGAATATAAATTGTTGTCAGTTGTTAGTGTCACCATTTACCCTTTTAATATTATTATTATTGTTATTATTGTTGTTGTTATTACCCAAATAGAAAACAAGAATAGAGAGAATATGTTATTAATAAAATATGATATTGCATTAAAACTGAAAAATAAATTACACCATGATGTGTGTGTGTGTGTGTGTGTATATATATATATATATAACATATATATATATATATATATATATATATATATATATATATATATATATATATATATTATATATAATAATAATAATTATATTATTATTATTTATATTATTTATACTTATTAGAAAAGGAGGGTACAACAGAGTGCAAAATAAATTTCAGGCCTGAATCCGGGAAGTCAGAAAAATGTGTCTAGGGCCAAAGTGAAGTGATTTAAATTTTAAGCTAGCTTTGCTAATGTATATAGGTTGTGTGTTCTATAGGTTTGAGAAATAACTGAGAAAGGCTGCATCTCCAATATTCTTTCAACTGTCACTAAAAACTTTCAGTAAAGCAGGAGCAGATGATTGCAGTGTTCTTAAAGGCAACTTGTTAACAATGTAGCTTAGTTGTTTTCAATGAAGAGCTATATATTTTAGATGGAGGACCAATAAAAGGGCTTTACAATAATCAAGTTGCTTGAGATAAATCATGCATTAATGTTTTTGCATGTTTTTATGAACAAGAGGTACTTTAGCTATGCTTCTAAGGTGGAAAAATGCTTGTGTTGAAGGTCAAATTATAGGTGCATGAAATTTAGAAATAGTTATACAGTCCTGCACAAGTACAAGTGAATTAAATAAAGAGACAAAGTGTCTGGCTCTCTGTGTCCTATCCCACCCTGATGAGTTTTTCAGCTCCACGGTGGGTCTTCAGCTTGTCTGGCATCAAATCAAGGCCAGCAGATGGAAGGCTTTTTTTTGCCCTGCATATTGTTTTGTGTATGAGGTGGTTGGTCTGTGGAGAGCAAGAGCAGAGGCTTTTGGCTCTGGGAGATTGGCCCCTGGTGAGAGGCAGAGGACATGGAGCACAAAGAGCCCTGGCTCTTGCCTGTTCAGACACGAGTAGAACAGGTGAGGGAGGTCTCAGTGGCCCAGCAGGGGTCAACCCCAGCCCCCTGACCCCCTCCATGTCTTCCTATCCCAAACATGCTCAACCTGGGATGGGAAACAACCGGTTCTCCTTGCTTCCCACCCTTCCTGCTTGATGCTCAGACACATACACGCCCCTAACATTCACAAGGCAACTCCTCTTTGTCTCAAAAGCAGCTGTATACCTGTTTTAAATCCTAGGAGAGCCGTGAAAGAGCAAAAGAGGTGTATGAACGTGAAGAGTGTAGAAGGGAGGGGGAGTACCTGACAGAGAGAGAGAGAGAGAGAAAGAGAGATATTTTAAGGCTGCTAGCTGTATATGCCTGCTCACATAACCTCGCAAAGCTGGAGATGTGAATGTGGTTCAGATAATAGACCTCTGTTCCTCACTCCCAGTATTTGTATTGTTTTTGGCCACCTGTCAGCAAATGCTAGAATACACAGACTCTTGTGTTTCCATGCTCTAATACAGTTCTGCGTATCTGGAGAATTTCGAATCAGGGTCTGTAATATAACTGCATGAGTCAGAATTGTGTGATCTGTCACCACTTCTGCCAGGATCCAAAGTCTGTTCTGGCTCATTCGTGCATGAACAGCTGTTAAACAATGCCGTTTTACCACAAGCTCAGATTAGACCTCCAAAAATCACATTCCACACTTATAGCACTTATTGTGCTTCTGCATTTTCTCACTTTTTTTGGCTATGCTGCATCTAAGCATTTTAGCAAGCCTTTACCTCTCACTACCTGTTCAATATACACTCAACTTTGTGTGAGTCTTAACTTCTGCGGTTGTGCTAACTCCTTTCTCGTTACGGTTCTGTAGATTAGGTCTGGCATCTCATGTGAAAGTTGGAGTTTTTGCTGTTTTATAGGAGCCTTTTTAAAAAGACTTTTGAGGATTAAAAATGAGGAGCTGCTTGTGGTGTGCTTCTAGCCTTGGGCATGATAGGAACTTTTGCACATACGCTCTCCAGTCACGCAACCCAGAACAACAGGGAGACCTCTCTGCATGTTTTTGTTTACCAAACCACATATTAACAGATACCTTTTGTTTGTAATTTTAACTACATACTTTCAGAATGGAAACACTGGTTGATGATAAGGAGCAATAAATCAATTTTATAAATACATCAATCCGATATTTGTTGTCAGCCC
Source organism: Hepsetus odoe (assembly GCA_017165825.1). NCBI lineage: Eukaryota > Metazoa > Chordata > Actinopteri > Characiformes > Hepsetidae > Hepsetus > Hepsetus odoe. Next base: position 20,924,774 of record CM029378.1, read on the forward strand.
TTGCATTGGGAAAAGATCTTTTGATTTGAGGATGTTTTTTATTACTTATATGAAGTCCTATGGCCAACCACGTGCCACTTGGTAAGCCGGTAACAACCTTTACATGACAGCATTATTCAGTATACCTTCAAAATAATGAGCTACCAAACTGGAATTTGTCTTTAACATTTCCTCCCATGCCTGTGAGTCTATTGAAGAGTCCCAGGGCTGGTTTAGTGCATGTGCTTTAGAAAATGCTTTTTGGCAAACCACTTGCTGAGAGTGTGTGCCAGGTCTAGTTTGAAGAAAAAAAGGAACAGCCTGGAGGGCATTGCTGAGTGAGTGATGTGAGAGATGTTAACCTGTTCATCGTATGAGTGCCTTGACATGCCATACCATCATAACCCTGCCCGTGTTCACCTTTACTTAACCTGGGTCTGCTATGGAGCACTTTGGTACACTTTTGGTTAAGTAAGTTGTTATACCATAAAAAAAAAGCCACAGGACACACTGCCAAAACAGGTTTAAAAGTTCTTATTGGTAAATCCTCTTTATGTAGAAACAAAATCTTCTCTGTGTCTTTCATCAGTTACACCCACAGAATGATGAAAAAAACAAGAGCTCCAACATATGCCAACTGCCCTGGAGGAGCCATGGCACCATAATTGCATCATTTGTGGGCGTTCACTGTTTTTCATGGCATTGAGTCAAAAACCAGTTGTGTATCATATGATGCTACATATGATTTCTTCTGATTTAGACATTACTGTGGCAGGGACATTGATATGCTTGCTTTTAAAGGTGTCATGAGTGGATCCATGCTTAATCCTTACACCAAATCCTTAAATCCTTTTCCTTCTTGTGCCCTCAATTTGTATGAAAGTGTGAAAAAAGGCCTATGCTTTAATTCTGACCTTAGGATTACCTCTTATATGCCAATGGTTTGTCAAGGGAGGAGTTACCTAGAAGGATTATGTTTATGAAGAGAATGTGGAAACAGTGGGAACATTGTGGGCCTCAATGTTTAGAGCAAGTAAAAAGAATAGTACATTTCCTGCACTTGTTAGTTGCAAATTGCAATGACAGTGAACCCGTTTTAGGATTGGCATTACTGCCTCATTAAAGAGTCTGAAAGAGCCATTAACAGTGTGAGCCAGACCCTGCAGAAGAGGCTTCTGGCAGAAAGACTCAGACTCGTCCCAGCATGCTAAAGCTGTTCCTGGAGTCTTGTCTTTAACCTCTCTTTATGGAACACATAAAGCCTGTGATAAATAAGTAAGTTAGTTTACTTGTAGACAGTGGCTCATTGGTGATGTCTATCTGCTTCCTTACAGCAACAGTCTTCTGCAGTCATACTAAGCAGCAATTAGACACTTGGTCTGCAAAGAACTGGCCACAACATGGTTCAAACTGGTCATAACTCTGTAGGCCCATGGGATACATCCACCTTATCACAGCTTCCATCTAATGACTCTAAGAAGGTAGGGCAGCAGACACCACATCAAATGGCACCCCTCTCCTTCCCCTCTCTGGTAGTGCAGCAGTTCACGTACAGTGCACAGGAAGTGATTAACTGGGCGAGATCAAAGGAGGTGGACACGATAAACATTCCTCTCCGGGCTTAGCTGCTCGAGGCTACAGCCCGCTTCCTCTTTTTACAGACTTCCACCAGAGAGCACACATTGTCACCACATGACGGCTGGGATGGGACCTGACCATCTAGTTTATGTGTTTGTGACGTTGTGTTTGTGTTTGTTTGTGCCTTTGAGGGAGTGATTGTTATGGCTGTAACTGTGCATGTGAAAACAAAGTCAAAAACGATAAGTGGGGAAAACATATTGGGCAGCTGAGGAAAGGGAATGTATCATTTGCATAGTTTGTTTGGCTGTTATAAACACAAACATTGGAGTGGCTACTGTGCAAAATGAAATAATGATAAGACCACATTTTTCATTACTGTAATTCCTGGGATACACGCCTGCTTTTAATCAGCCCATTTAGAGCTGTAATACTTAATTGTCGATACAGACTGAATTAATTTTCAGCTGTGTGGGCATGTGTGTCATGAGTCAACAGTACAGTACCTGTCCTGGCCACATAATCGAGCTTGTAACATGCAAATTTCACACATGGTTCTGTTGTTGGTGTATAGCTGGCCTGTTAATGGACTGCCATTGGGAATTTATTATCAGGCCAGCTGCAGGTGTGTATGCAAGTGTGAATACTTGTGCACTGAGAAAATGCAGGAGGGAAACTCTCCCTCTGGATGAAATAAAGCAGATTGGTGGTAAATATTAGCACAAGTTCTTATTCAGTTGCTAGATATGTCTCTTTTACCTTTAAATACACCTGCTCATCCTACATTTCTTTCACAATTAATGGTAAAAAAGGGAGTATCTGTCACTTTATTGCAATTACTTTCTCTGTTGCACTGCTGTGATGATTTGATTGCATTCATTCAAAAGAGTGTTAGCAAGGCCATTTACCGTTTTGGATCCCAAACACAACTCATCCCTAAAGTGTTAATGCACCAGCAATATAGTGTATGCAGTGCCACTGCTGGATAGCTTTATACCCATTTAGCTGATTCATGCAATTGGCCACAGTGACTTCAGGCTCATTTGTTGCTGTTGAGTGCCATGTTGTCTTGCCAATGCTTTCTGATAGAGGTTGAGTGCCATATTCTGTTGGGAATGCTTTTTTATGGAGATTGATACCTGCACAAACAGTATGTAGAACTATTCACTCCTACACCTTTTGAATCACACACAACCCAAGGGCAACCATGGATTTAATTCTCATTCACACTCAAACAGGGTTTCCACTTCTTTTCCTTGTTTGTTATTTATAACACATTGTTTGCTATCATACATTGATTTGTATTCTGTATTTTATACACCTCTTGCAGTGTTATTGTTTTGCATTCTTCTCAAGGTTTCTGCGTTTTTCCTTGCCACTGTCCTTAGATTGCTGTTTCAGAGTTTTCTGTAAAGCTACTTGTTACAATCAGCCCATTTAGTTAGAGTAGCTAAATTAATTTATTGGAAGGGATGTCTGAATTATTGTATGTCTACTATATATTTAATATAAAATATTATATGTTGTATTCAGTTAGCTCTAGATACTTAGTCAAATTTAACATTAATATGAAACACTAAGTAAGCCGTATAATAATAAGCCTTTCCATTATTACTTTTGCATGAACTGCAGTCTCTTCTCAAAACTAAAATGTTATAAAATCAAAGAATTCATTATTCTGTACATTTCAGTGCATGGGAGATCACAAGGTCCTTAGTGATCTAAAAGAGGCAATTATCTTCATTTGAGCTCTTAGGAAGAACAAACCTTCCCTTAATAAGCACCATGAGAGTTGCCTTGTTGATTCAGAGAGAGTCCTGTCCATAGACAATGGCCAAGCTGAGTGACGAGGTCACTCCTTTGCCAGGGGCCTGAAACCCTCCTCTCTGTACCATCAATAATGGAGCTATGCCTGAGTGATCACAGGTGAGGGTTGATTTTGTTGGGGCCAAATCCAGTCAACCTCTCACCTGAATGTCTTTGACAAAGAGCTACCGTTGGAGGACAGCATCTGTCTGTGTGACTTGCAGCCTAGTGTAAGAACATCACTTGACCTTTCACATTTTCTTAAATCCTCTTTTGTCCTGTGGCGTTAATCACTAGAAGCCTCCTTGTCTGTAGATGTAAGTGTTGTGTTGTCAATATCAGCTTCTTAAAAAAGCACTTCTTTTGCCATTTATTGAAATACAGCTCATTCATATTTGGATATTTAATCTCAATTTTAACAAAACTGGGAGATTCAAGTAATATAACTAAACAATTCAAACTGAAGAAAAGATTATTTATTACTAAATAAACTGGCTAAAAACAGACCTTTATTTTGGTGTGCTCCTGACTGTTGAGGTGAGAGTGAACATCATGGTCAGATCAAAAAAGCTGTCTGAGGCCTTCAGAAAGATGACTGTGACAGGTTATAAGTGTGGTAAGGGATTTAAAAAGATCTCCAAAGAATTTGCAATCAGCCGTTTCACTGTCCAGAAAACAAGTGGAGGACTTCCAAAACAACTGCTAACATGTCCAGGTCTGGTCGTCCAAGCAACTTGACCATGAGAGCAGACCACAAGAGGCTAAAAGATGTCTCCAAAAACCCTAAAATGTCATCATGGAACCTACAGCAGGCTCTTGCTGCTGTTGATATGAAAGTGTATGCCTGTACAATCAGATAGAGACTGCACAACTTTAACTTGCATGGGAGGTGTGCAAGGAGGAAACCTTTGCTCTTTAAGAGAAACATCAAGGCCAAACTGAAGTTTGCCAGAGAGAATGTAGACAAAGACCAGGACTTCTGGAATAATGTTCATTGGACAGATGAGTCTAAAATTGAATTATTTGGACACCAGATCAGAGGACTTGTCTGGTATAAGCCAAATGCAGCATTCTAGGAAAATAACTTCATACCAACTGTGAAGCATGGAGGTGGTAGTGTCATGGTTAGAGAATGCTTTGCCACTGCAGAACCTGGCCAGCTCACCATCACAGAATCCAACATGAATTCTATTAGGTATCAGAGGGTGCTTGAGGATGTGAGACCATCTGTAAGAACATTAAAGCTGAAGCGGAACAGGACCCTGCAACATGACAATGACCCAAAACATACCAGTAAATCCACCAAGGACTGGCTAAAAACTAAGAAGAAATGGAGAGTCCTGGAGTGGCTGAGTCAAATCCCAGATTTTAATTCCACTAAGATACTGTGGGGTGACTTGAAACAGGCTGTACATTCAATAAACCCCTCAAACATCTCACAGATTAAAGAATTCTGCATTGAGGAGTGGGGCAAACTCAGACCAATGTCAGAGACTGGTAGATGCTATGAGAAGTGTCTCACTGCGATTATTTCAGCTAAAGGAGGTAACACCTAGCTATTAGGGGGCAGAGTGTCCTAACTTTTTCTTCAGTTAGAATATACATTTTTGCTGATATCTTTTGTTTAATGAATAAATCAAGGTTTTGTTGTTTACCTGCAATTAAATCACTTTCTTTTCCAAAGATAAATAAAAACAAGGTTAGACATCAATATGTGAACATGTCTTGATAAAGAACTGAATATTTAATGGGGTGTCCTAACTTTTGGAGTACCATGGTCCTTAGAGAATATCTTCACATAAATATGTCATTATACCATTCAAGTTATTAGACATTTTTAATCCAGTCTTAGCTATTTCTGAGAGTGACTAAGATGTCTTCTTTGGCTGCAGACAAAACATATTTGGTCATATGTAGCATTGATAAAAGTCTTCTATTCTTCACACTGCCATTCACAAAGACATGAAGTCCATCTATAGAAACAAACAGCATGCACTATTTTTGGGCTCCTGCGAAGCAAAGCACTTCCAATAGCAGATTGGTTACAAATTAGGTCTAATTTAGAATGATTATCAGAGAAACTCTACATATGGCTTCCAGCGAGGTCCACATTGGCTTTCTCTACATGCCATTAAAAAGCATTTAATCTGATAGAACCATTTGTCTTTGTGTCTGGGCTCAGCAAAGTCAAGGGCAGGGCTGAGTGCTGCTATTGGCTAAGGAATACATTGACATCACCAGAGGTGAAAGGTTGAGCTGGGACAACTTTGCAGGTTCTGGACTTCCAGTTTTTATGTCTAGAGCTGCCAGGTGTGAAGGGCTCTCCTTGTTGTTCTTGGGCTTATTTGAACATCTGTGCCAAACTACCGACCAGTGCTCTGGAACAGATTCAACTTAAATCTGACTGCAGTTTCCATTTAAACCAGAAAGTAATTTTGCAGACAGGGCGAATGAAGTATGTGAACGGGGATTGAAATCTAGGATTTGTCTTTTTACAACCTAAATCTTTGCTTAAGATTTTTATCTGGAAAAGATTTTAAAGTCATTTTGAGCACACAGGAAAATTGACTACTGCCAACCTATTGCCCACCACCTTTTCTCCTACATGAATTTAAATAACTGTTGAGATGGAAAAGATGTTTTGTTGGCCCAATCAAATGTCTTCCAAACATGTACACTTCCACTGGCTCTGAATAGGACCAGAGTTCATGCTAATGCAACAGCAATCTCCAGAGGCTCTAGCAACACTTAATTGAACTGTTTATTTTTAGTCTAAACAGGGCATTCGAGCTATTAAAAGTAAGGAGAACATGAGGTTGTGTCCAAATTGCGGCTGGTCAGATGAACCTTTCTCCTCTCAATTGCTGCCATATGGGTGCTATGAAACAAGTCTGCTCTGTCACCTCCGCAGTATTATTACAACTCCTCTCCATTCACTTTAGAAAGACCCATATACAAATATTGTATGGGTCATTGATAAAGCTTTCTGAATACAGAAATTTAGATCATCATTTTGAAATCATCTGCACTCCATGACACACTGAAGAGCCTGTAAACCTTGACAAAATTTTTATCCTGTATATGTTATATTTTATTTTATTCACTCAGTTGCATAATCTTTAACATACATTCTACAGCTTTGTCAGACTACCCACTTTGTGGAGGAACCAAATTTGCCTACATTGTAAAACTCACTGGAGTTTCATCAAAGCAGTTTTTGCGTATTAAAATGTATACAAGTGTGTTCTCAGTAGATTATGTACAATTATTTTCACTTATAAGATCAATAAACCATTCCTTAACCAGGAGGGTCCAAATATTTGCTGTATATAGGGGCAGATTTTGTAATTTAAATACTAATTTACTAGCATTGCACATGCAAAGGTAATTTGGTTCAGGTCAGTGAAGCTTATATATTATCGTATTGTATGCTTGTATATTTTCACCTTAGTGTTTTGGAATTTCATGGTGTAGTATTTTTTTTCTAAGACTTGTAAGATTTCCTTCTACTTCTTTCTACATCTAAGATGAAACCAGTTTTAACACATTGAAATTATATAAATATTTACTGCACATGACACATTTAAGGCTGAGATCTAGTAGGTTCTCAGTGTAAAACATTTGCATACCACACAATCCAATCTCAATAAACCTCAAAATATTCAACTGATTTAACAGGAGCATGGCATTTGGAAATATGTGTAAAATTACCAGTGCCTAAGAAATCGGAAGCCTTTGACGAAATGCTTACTACATTTATGTCAACGCCTGCCAACCTGGAAAACATCTGGTTGTATTGTCTGGCCTTGCAGTGGTGTGTGGCATTTTCTTAGTGGAAACTAAATGTTGCTTCAATAAAAACAAGAATTCCAAACACTTTTTTTTTTTACTTCTCCTGGATTTATCATAACAACAAATTAATTAAAATGATGTCTGATTTTCTGATTTCATGCCTGAGTGAGAACACAGCAATATTGTTGAGTCTTAATCAAAGAAAGGTCAAAATATGCCAGCATATCTGTCTTGTTCACTCATCCATGCCTGAACTCTCACACTTCAAAATCCAAAAATACCTTATGATCCCGGAACCTATTTCATTCATTAGCTCTTTCTGACAGCATAATCTGTGTGTTTCAAGATGGTGAGTTTTGGGGGAGGGTTGGGTGGTGGGCTCTGTAAGGTTTTGTTATTAAGTTGCCTCAGGGTGTGCCCACACCCAGCTGTCAGTCAGTGTGATAGAACCCAGACACCTCCTGTGATCTTTGCCATGTGGTCCTCGTCGAAAGCAAAATACTCCATCACTATCACAGCACTGTTAATAGGGCCATCTTTTGCGCTACTAAAACAACTCATCATTTACCTACATTTTTGCAATTTTAGTCAAAGCATGTTTTAATATGCATAGCTGGCGTTAGTTATGGTAGATATTTAGTAAAACAAAGGTGTTATCTAAGGTGCTATTGATCATAGACAAACTTACTTGATTAATGTTTGATTATGATAATTAATAGACAAACTAAAATGTTTGCTATGCAAGATTCTATGCAAAAGTTAATCATATAGAATACAAATACAACAGTTTCGGTGTTCCCAGAAAATATGTGAAAATAAGTTTGGATATATCCTTTGTTAGAAATTTTTCATGATTGAACCAATTTTCCTATCTAGAGACTTTCCTTCCTTACATTAATACATTGATGTAAAGTAAGGAAACTCCGACAATACACTTTGGGACTATGCTTCAATCTTTTAACATGCTCATCCAAGTTAGCAGAAAGCCAAAATGCCACCTGTTCTTAACTTTTCTCCTGTATGTGAGATGCACTAAAACAAACAAACAAAAAAACACATCAATTTACAAATCTATAATCAAGGTGATTATTTATTGGACTCCTTCTAATGCCTTTTGGTGCTTTCAGCTATAAGTTATTCAAATTTCCTGGTCGATATTCTAATGTGTGGGTTATAAGTTACCCACACATTAGAATCAGCTGTTTTGCTTGGTCACAATCCTTTTGTGTTCCTCTTGTTTTATATGTAATCCTCCTGAGAGCAGTGCCAGAAAAAAAAAGTTAGGCATTCCTGCATCAACAGGGAGTCAAAAGTTGTGTCAGTATGACTGGCAGGCCGAGTGTGTTGGCTTGGTGGCAGCATTGTCTCCAAGGGGTGGATACTGGTGGGCTAGTCCCAGTATTGTTGTTGTTTTTGTTGTCATTGTTGAACAGACACAATAGACATACCGTCTGCTCCTAAGGTACAAGGTGGCTATGGGGCCAGAGGATGGTGTCAAAATCAGGTTTTCCAATCTCACAAGCAATGGAAATACAAGAGAGGTTGTCCCAACAAGCCATGTTACCCCCAGGGCTTCAGGCACATTGATGCATGACAATAGTAGGACCCATGTACAGGCACTCACCTTGGGCTTAGCCAGGGGCTAAGTTGCAGGCTAGGTCTATTTTGTTGAGAGCACTCCTTAGTTATTGGACTGGGTGCCTCAGGACAGTCAGAGGAGCTGGGTGACCTTTAGCACCAGAAAAGGATGAATACAATTTGGTAAAATCTTTATCGAAGCATTTTAACAATCTCTAGAAAGTTCATTCATTTTTTTATAATCCTCAAAGCCACTTTGTTTTTGGCTGAACTGGCTATAAAAGAAGAGCCCTTTTCCTAATCTGGATGGACAATGTTCCACCTAGTTCAACATGTGCCATAACATTGCTTTGTGTTGATCTAACTTTGTGCTGACTTTGATGCACTTATAACACCGATACAGTGACATTGTATCAGTGTTTTCCTTCACAGATTTCAAAATGTTTTAGAACATTAAATATGATTTCACTTCTTTGTAGTACACTAAATATGGTTGTACTCATGTGTTGTACCTCTTAATAAAAATGGCTACTGGCAGTCCAGCTCAGTCCATAATTTTTGACAATCTCATTAGGTGAAGAATTTGAGCTCTAAATTACTATCCTCAGGGGTTATCCTGTGCCTAGTTCTAGCCTGCTGTTGTTTGTGTCCAACAATTATGTTTTTTTACCTCAGTTCAAATTGATCAGACTTTGACTCCTGCTTTTTGTCTTCATTTGAAAATGAAAGCGATAAATCCCTTTGTCATTACAGGTCACAGCACAGCACACAGTGAACCACAACGAAATTGGACCTCTGCATTTAACCCATGCAACACCATGCAGCATTGGGCAGCTATTGAAAGCTACCGGGGAGCAGTGACAGGGACGGTACCTTGCTCAGGGCAACCTACAGGTGAGGGAATCAACCCCACAATCTTTCCAACGCAGGGCAACTCCTATGTTCTGCATCTGATGTTGTGGTGATACACAGATTTGGCAGATTTTTACAGCTTTGTACATAACTGTGCCATGTCCAAGTGTATAAGGTACAGCGGTATTGCAGCATTTTTTTAAGATCTCAGTGTGTAATTGTAACGGTGTCGGGGCGTGGGTAGGATGCCAATGCAGAGCCAGTAGTTGAGAACGTAATTTTTATTAATATAAAGTAATAACATAATCCAAAAGTGCTACCATTAACTGTAAGGCGAGTTCTCAGACGAACCGCTGGCCTGTCCTGACACACCGGGTTTAAATAGCAGTTTCTACCACACACCTGTGTCTAAATAAGCCCAGGTGTGCTCAGTCAGGAGCGCCATCTGTCGTGCCTGATCGGAACCACGGGTACGACAGACCCGACAGTAGCTCCCAAAACGCAACTCCTGGAGGCATGTCAAACAGATCCAACCTCAGGGGGAGGCTGGAACAAAACTCCAGCAATCCAACAGTCCCTTTACGGGCACTGGGCCAGGCCTAAAACACCCAATTGATAGTCAGTCAAGGGACCTCTGGGCCAGTAGGTACTCAGGGAGGTCCTGGCGTGTGGGTGAGGGGTATCCTCAGATTCCCAGTCCATACTCAGAACCAAGTCCTTGTGTTTGGGTTTGTCGCACAGCCCTTCTCGCCTCTGCTACCTGGCTCTCCGTCACCTGTCTCGCTGACCCTGCAGCGGGACCTCTGAAGGACTCCTCTGATTGGCTCGAGAGCTCTGTCTGATTTTCACCTGAAAAACAACCGAATACAGGGGAATCTCTGTGTCTTCGGAGGAAGAGTTAGTTACTGTGCGTGCTTCTCGCCTCCAGTCGCTGTCCTTCTTGCTTGTCAAGGCTTTACTCTTGGCAACCTGGATTACTCCTCTTCTGAATAGGCGGGTTTGACATCCCTAAGCCTCTGGTGTCTGTGGTCCTCCACAGGCACACTGATGGGGGCGTGCTGGATTGTCGCCAGCTGTAGTTCTAATAAAGGCCCTGGAGCACTCTTCTGGATCACCTCTGGACAGGTCTTGTAGCTCAGTGGGTTTACCTGGGTCTCTCCTGGCTTTTCCTAGTTCTGCCCGGTAGAGCGGCTTTTGGTCTTGCACCTGTCTCAACTCTGCCCTGGTCTGGCTCAGTTGTTCTTCCATAGTGGCTGGTTTTAGCTCTAGCTTCTCCTGAATGGTTGGAGTCTCAACTTTCCTCGCTGTCTGGCAGACAGTTATACCCTTCTGTTCATCCGCTCACCAGCCTTCTCTTTGACACACACAGCGCGCAGCTTTATTCAGAGACATCTCTCCTTCTCTGATTTTCGCGCTCTTTCCTTGAAGCCTACCTTTGTCTTGGAGCTAGAGCTTTTTCTTTCTGTTTCATGGCTTCAATCTCCCTTGGCAACTGGACAAGAGTCCGGTCCTTTCCCAGCTGAGGAAGCAGATAGGTGATCCTTCTCATGCTTCAACCCTTCTATCCATGACCGAGGCATTCACCTGCAGCATCGAGGCTTCTCTCACTCATCAGCCAGAGCCTGTCAGCAACTCCTTCTGTCTGTAGTGAGCTGAATATCTATGTGTAGCTGATTTGTCTATCTCTGAGGAGATTGGATTGTCTTTGCAGCTCTTGATCCGCTTTGGCCAGATCCCTTGCCTGCTTTCCTCTGAATGACTTTGTAAGCAAATTGCAGCATGTCTGGAACACCAGCTGGATACCTCTGCTTTTGTTGATGCCCAAGCTTCCACCTTCTGAACCTCCTCTGAAGAACACTTGCTGCCCAGCACTGCTTCTTGAAAACCAATCTGCTGGTGCATTTCATTACAGCCTGCTGATCATGGTAGCCGAGCATTGCAGCAAATATCTCTTCAATAGAAAACCCCAAAAGCCGCTCGATGCATATCACTGACCTTCAACACCTGGAATCTTTCATGTTCCAGTTTGGCCTGCAATGTAAGACCTATAATGTCTTTGAATGATGACAGCTGACACCCTTATGGCCTGGTACTTTGCTACCTCCCTGTGTCCTCTGAACGCCGCCTGTATTAGGAAGCCAAAGCCTGATGCTGCTGGACAATCTCCCTCTGGACCTCTGACCCTGACGTGCTTTCAGGAACATTGCAGCAGAGCGCACTCCAAGAATTCCTCCTCTGCTTTTCTGGAAAGATTGCATGTGGAGCGATACTCAAGCTGATGGCAACAGCAGTATATTTCTTCACAGATAGATATCGCTGTCCGAGCACAGTGAGCCCTGTAAACGCATTGTATCACTGTATGGCCTGTGTTTCTTGTCTCAGAGTCTGTCTTGGCCTTTTATCTCTTGAATGCGGGCTTGGCAGAACAACAGCAGCCCTCTTTCTTTTCTCCTTTCCAAAGACTCATCTTCTTGCTTCATTATCTTCTTTAGCCTGCAATGTTGTTGCACAGTCCTGGCGTTTACAGTAGTCAGTAGTGTTTTCTGCCCAGTGCCACCTGTGCCTGAATGGTTACTGCAGCCTCATGTTCAACTACATCTGTACTCCGCCAACTACTTAAAACACCCATTCAACCTGGAGCTAAGTTATTTTCCGCTTTCTCAGCCCAGCAGATGGGTTAGTAGTGGATTCGGGCCACTTTGATGCTTTTTCTTGTTGCGACGTGGCTTTCTGGTCGCACTCCTGGTTGCACGATGCAGGAAGTGGTCTCCCCATCCTTCCTGCTCAGTGTCAGGGACTCCACTCTTTCTTGCCTCTTTTTGCCACGCCGCGCCAGGCGGCCTTTCTTGCCGCTCTGTCGTGAGGAGGGTGGGCGAAAGCCTCGCTGCTATGCGGAGGGCGGCGCTGCTGGCACTGCAAGGCTTCCGCATTGCGCCGGAGGGCGGCGCGGTTGGCGCCTGTGTTTCCGTGACGCCGGAGGGCGGGCGCGCGGGCTGGCGCCAGGCCGCACGCGCGAGGGCGTGGCGCGCCGCTGGCGCTGTGCTTCCGTGACAGCGCTGAGGGCGGCGCGTTGGCGCCAGGCTTCCGCATTGCGCTGGAGTGGCGGCGCGGCTGGCGCTGTGGAAGCTCGTGACAGGTGGCGGGCAGCCGCCAAAGAGCTTCCCGTCATGCGTCGCCAGAAACACTCGCGGTTCAGCGCGGTGGAGGTAGCGCTGTGTCCTTGTAGCCATGGAGACCAGCATCCGGAGGAAAAGCACGAACCAATCCATGCACAGCTCGGGATCCAGGGTGGAACCAAGTGGGAGCAGCGACGCCACATTCCCTCAGACGGCCGCGCCTCGGCCGCGGCCGTGTCCGCCGCACTCCATTCCTCACCTTCCAGACGCCGCGAGGTCCAGAACCGCCTCCGCCTCCCAGGCTCTCAGCCGCAGCGCCCGCCCACTCACGCCGCCGTCAGCCCACAACGCTGCCTCTGCTCGCGCCTGGCTCGCGCCGCCCAGGTACTGGGCGTTCATTCTGTAACGTGTGGCGGGCGCGGGAAGGACGCTAACGCGAGAGCCAGTAGCTGAGAACGAATCTCTTTATTAACATAAAGTAATAACATAAACCAAAAGTGCCACCATTAACTGTAAGGCGTAGCCCGGGCACGAACCGCGCCTTCGTCCCGGACACACCGGGTTTAAATAGCAGCTTCCTTATTTACACACCCGTGTCTAAACAAGACCAGGTGTGCTCAAACAGGGCAGAGCGCCTTACCCGTCGTGCTCCGATCGGAACCACGGGCACAGACCGTGATGTTAATGTAGGCAGCGGTGGCCTAGTGGTTAGGGTGTTGGCCAGAGGATCGGGGGTTCGAACCCCTTCCCAATGGGTTGCCCTGAGGTACCCTTGAGCATGGTGCCGTCCCCGGCACTCTCCTCCCTGTGATAGGCTGGCGACCTGTCCAGGTGCAGAATCCTCTTCCTTTGGGCTCCCGTGTGCGCTTGGGTTGACTCTCAGCACTTCGACCCCCGCTTTCAGGGATGTTTGCAGAAAATGGTGACACATGCGAATAAGCCACGTCATAAAGTTCCCTGCAGAACCCCTGGTGAACTTAAAATCAGATAAGTTACCCACTGCTAATGCTAACACAAACTTTGTATTAGTCATGCGGCCACCATATCTGTGTCACTGTTGATGTTGACTATGCTGACAGCATGTTGAGAATCAGAAATGGATAATTTGAGAGCAACAAATTAGCTTACACTTTGGTGTAAACATATAGCTTTCACTTATATGATATTTATATTTGAATAAATTGCCACTGAATATAGGTAGATACCTAGAAAACTGGCAAACTCTGTGTGCAAAAGGCTTAAATTGTGCAAGGCATTTTTTTTTTATTGTGCTATTTTTAAAATATTGGCAATTTTGGAGATTTGGGTCTTCCATCTCTCTTTCAAAGGGTATGCCACTGAAAAATCAATCAGATAAGAGCTTTTCCTCTTGCTTTGTGAACCATGCACAAAGTTTTTTCTCTTTGACTGTTTTGCAGTTCCCCAATGTTGTTTTTCAAGTTCAACCCAAGGGAGCAGATTATGAGTAATGAGAGCAAGTTAACATGCTAGGATCACCATGTTGAAGTGGAGGCTAGGGGTTATCATGCAGATCTCACTCCAGTCAGACGGAAAGAGACAAATGCACAGGAAGTGTGTCATTGCAAACTGGTCACATTTGGGACACATCTCTGATTGGCTACATATGACATAGTGGCAACAGCCACTGTGATCCCACACAATTAAATTTGTTTATGATCTATATAGTAATACATGACCACAATGCTGAGTTTAAGTATTTGACTTAAAGTCAAAACAGCAATTTGGTAGTGAGAATGTAAAAAAAAAACAAAACAAAAAAACAAAAACGAAAATGTGATAGAAAACATGCTGTTGGTACACAACACAACTTTCCTTCACTTTGTCCCCAGTCAGGTTCAAACTCTATTTGGATGATTTACTTTTCTCCAATCAATGTTTGTTGCTTACCGATTCTCTGTTTGAATCATGGAATCACTGGCTTAGGTCAGCTGTATTAAAACTAATGTACTCAAATTTAATAAACAGTATTAAGGCTTTGCACAAGCTTCATTGGGGAAAATATACAGTTACTTGCATGTGCATGCCCCCTCCCTGCCTACATAATGATACACTACTACTCTAAATTCTGTGGTTGTTGTCTGATGTTAAAACCTCCTTTGCAATATCATTACATTGAGCATTCAGCTATGAGGTATACTCAGTTAGAAAACACACCTTTTCATTTGAAAACTGGACATGAGTTTTTAGTTAAATCTTAATACCCATTTACAAAAATAATGGTCAGCTTGTTAATATCATTTAGAGTGTTGGTAATTCCCTAAAGGTTAATATTCAAATGTTGTCATGGCTTCACACATTTGTTTTTTACTGACATTTCACATAGCATTAACATAGATTAATGTTCTCAGAGAATTATTACATGTCTCCAAACATGGCAGCTAACAAATGTAAATTCAGCACAATTATAAACTAACTTGAAGTTGAAAGAATGCTGTAGCTTTTAGTTTTAGATTATTTGTTGCAGTTTCTAGACATTGAGCTACTGGTTTCTGTGATCCGAGTATTGTGCTCAGCCCTGATGACTTCAAATTAGTTGTCATGCCCTGCCGTCCCCGTCACGCTCCCCCCTGTGATGGGCTGGCGACCTGTCCAGGGTGTGTCCCCTGTCCTTCACCCTGTGTGAGCTGGGATGGACTCCAGCACTGCCCCGCGACCCCACTTGGGACAAGCGGCAGACAATGACTGACTGACTGTGTATGTGTGTGTGTGTGTGTGTGTGTGTGTGTGTGTGTGTGTGCGTGTGCGTGCATTTAGTATATGTATATATATATATATATATATATATATATATATATATATACAGTACTGTGCAAAAGTTTTAGGCAGGTGTGGAAAAAATGCTATAAACAAAGAATGCTTTCAAAAATGGAAGTGTTAATCATTTATTTTCATCAATCAACAAAATGCAGTGAATGAACAAAAGAGAAATCTAAATCAAATCAATATTTGGTGTGACCACCCTTTGCCTTCAAAACAGCATCAGTTCTTCTAGGTACACTAGGTGCACACAGTTTTTGAAGGAACTCGGCTGGTAGGTTGTTCCAAACATCTTGGAGAACTAACCACAGATCTTCTGTGGATGTAGGCTTCCTGACATCCTTCTGTCTCTTCATGTAATCCCAGACACACTCAGTGATGCTGAGATCAGGGCTCTGTGGGGGCTATAAGAATTGATGCTGGTTTGAAGGCAAAAGGTAGTAACACCAAATATTGATTTTTTAGATTTTCTTTTGTTCTTTTTGATATATATATATATATATATATATATATTATATATATATATATATATATATATATATATATATATATATATATATGTCTAAAGGAACTATTTTGACCCAGTACAATAGTACTATCAGAACTGAAGTTGAAGATAAAAAATTTGGTAACAACATTAATGTTTAGGCTAGTTCATTCTCATATTGGTTGAGATTATAGATACAATACATTTTATTACACCAAATTTAAAAAGTGGTTGAAAAGAAATTGATTCATAACATCTTTAGCTTGCATGCTTACACCTTTAAACATTTCTGCTATAGTGAACTAGTAAACCGCATTAAGGTGACTCTCAGTAAAGGCTGCTGTAAGACAGCTTTGTTCTTGGGCGCATCTGTGTTTATTTCTTTGTGTTAACCGCTAAATTGGTCCACAAGAGATTTGGTGTTGGCATATGTTGAGGGGCTAACAGTGTGCATGTGGGAGTGGAGAGAGTCAAACAGGTGTTATGCTAGATTGGATCAATTATCACAGGTTATGCCCACCTGTCATCCTTCCATGAGTCTATCCTCTCCTTAGCACTGGTCAGCTTTTCTCTGTAGTAGAGGCTGCTTAGTGTTTTGTGTAAAATATAACTTACAATAATAAAATATGATTTCATTTACATTTAATTAAAAAATTTAATTTACTTGTTTAAATTTTTTTCTACGTGTACTGGCTGAGGCCACTGCACACTACCTCAGCCGTGTCATTAAAATAATTTTCAAAATTCCAGTTGTGGCAATTTTTGTGGTTACACTTTGTCTCCTGACGAAATGTCTGAGGGCTGGTTCTATGAATGTCTCTCTGGTTATTTAGGAAAGACCTTGTTATCTGGCATGCATGCATGTCTCATTAGGCCTGTTTGTGGTTCAGCATCTCTCTTGCTTTCGTATTCCCTCCACCACATCCTTCTGTGATCTAAACACAACTTCCCAAACGGTCGGTCATTAAGGCTAATCAAAACCCACAGAGGCCAACCATTTTCCCTGCCTCTCCTAAGGTGTAAACCTTGGCAGTGGGCCTTTTTATTGATTTGGCATAATTAATTTTTAAGTTGCTTGTTCCTTCTTACAAGAAATATAAGCAAAACCATGAAAATGTAACTTTAACTCACTGCCATATTTAACAGTGTGAAAGTCAATTCTGCTTTAGTATGCCATGAAAAACCCTGGAGACTCTGTCATGAACTTGGTGTTCTATAATGATTTCGTGATCTACTGCAAATAATTGTCTTGACTCAAGAGAAAAGGTCAACAAGGATTCCCACAAGCGCATTTATCTTGTAAATGTCTAATGTTGACATCACTGAGGAGTTTTTTTATAATATTTATATGAGCTTGTGGGAAAAACAGGTGTTGAAATTATCCAAACATATCCCTGTTTATGCTCCTTATACTATATGCCTCTTTAAGGGACAGCTTGCTGCAGTTGAACTGGGTGATTATTGAATTAACACTCAGCAGTTGCACAGTAAATGCAACTTGAGAGAAGCAAGAGTGGATCCATAACTAGCTTATCCCACAGGAAAGTATTCTACTTCAGCACATGAAGCCTCTATATTTGTGTTGTTTCCCTCAAAGTGAAAGTTTTATTCATTCTTAATGAATTAAGTGGTGCTTTGTTATAAAGGATTACTTCCCATTTCACTTTTGTTGTACCTGTAAATAATATCATATGTGACACATATTAATGCAGAGCTATTATCAGTTAACATTGGTACCTAATTTAATCATATTTTTCAGTTTTGCCAGTCTGTTCTGATGTTATTCTCTCCACTTCATTGTATATGCCTTACCAGCAGGAATAAGAAATCCTATGTTGTTATTTGTATTTTTTTCATCATGAATCATCAATGGAAAATCTGAGGGAAACTTCTATTTTATATCAAATTACAGTCCTAGGCCTACATAAAGCCAAAACAAGTGATCATATAGAGTCTTTTAAGGAATGCATTGATAAAATAATGGATACATGCTGTGTCCTGCCCTCCACTCTCCAGTGCCTTCCTGGTGTCAACAGTTAGTGACTCCCATCCAGTGACCACACCAACAAGAGGCTCAAGTTCACTGTCTTTACTAAAGCCTGTTCAAGTATGGTTAACGTGATAAATGAGATAAACGAGATAAACATACAATTAGTTTAGAGATGACAGACAGCAATAAAGAATCCACCACTTGCCTGACGCTTTGCTCCTTCTTTACAAAATGTTGATGTTAATAGCAGACAGAGTCCGAATATGCTATTTGTTTTACTTTGCAGATTAGAGTCAACCAACCATGCCTACAAGGACCATAATAAAATCAAAGAATTTAAAGAAGGTAAAGTTGTAATAAGACCATTTGCCTATTGCTGTCTCGGGCAGCGGTGGCCAAGTGGTTAGGGAGTTGGCCCCAGATCGGAAGATTCAATAGCTGCCCACTGCTGCACGTGTGTGTGTGTGTGTATGGGTTAAATGCAGAGGTCCAATTTCGTTGTGGTTCACTGTCTGCTGTGCCGTGACCTCGCAATGACAGGGGTTGTCACTTTCACTTTCACTATTGATCTGACATCCTTTAACGAGGACAAATCCATAGACCTGTGGTTGTAAATTACTAAATACCAGCAGGTAACGCTAAAAATATGTTTTCGTAGGCTAACACATTTAACTGGGATAATACATTGTGTAGTAACAGAACATAAAGTAGAAATACATAAATTTAATATGTTTAGACAAGTCATAAGAATTATTATCTCAGTACGTTTTTAATATCCATACATCATCGATTTAACATTCAAAATTGTCACACCTATTTTACATAAGTGGCTACTTGTGGCACAAGCAAAATGTCAGCAAAGCATTTTTGGGATGGTTTGATTGTTTTGTTTATTTATTTATTCTTTTTGCAAATGCACTTACTGTCATCTAGAGTAGCCTCAATTAGCTTGCTATACAATTTTTGTCCTGCATAACATACATTTAATTAATAATTTTCTTGTATGTGTGCTTTACTTTAGAAAAAAGTGTATATCAACCTTTTTTGTTGGGATTTTCTTTCTAATTAGGTAACTAGAAGAGTAAAGCTCTAGCTAGAAGTGCAGTGCTGTGACCTTGCAATGACAAGAATAGTCACTTTCACTTTCACTAAAGTTGTATCAGCCATCATATTAGATGAAGTAGTTTCCTACCTAAAATCCAGGCCGAACATTCTGTTGTGCATTATTTAATGGCAAGTATGAATATAAATCCCGATAATAATTAAAACACATTATGAACATGATTCCCTTTATTGGGGGGTTGGGTAAATAACAAGGGTAGGATTACAAGACAAATTGTCTTAATTCTGTTTGAAACAATCCAGTATCTAGACATCATTTTAGACTTGATATCTGGTGATATAAATTATATGTATGTTTTGAGCTTGGGCTAGCCCTTCAAGCTAATTGAAAGGTCTTGGTATTCCTTCTGTGTGTATGGGTAGCCTGTCTTAGAAGAGTTTTTCCATATTGCACCATGCTGTGGTGTCTAACCAGGTCAATACGTGCCTTCTGCATGGAGATGCATGCCTCAACATTACCTGAAGTGCGGCAATAAGATCATCCTTTGATCTGCTGCTCCACCCTTAGACTGACTCTTCCCATGGATAATGCACTAAGTCATTGTCCAGCCCCTGCCAAAGCAGAGGAATTTTGTCTTAAAAATTAATACTCCACCTTGAGCTGAATGGTTGGTGTTTAATCAAGCAAAATAACTACTTTTAATTTTAAGCAAAATGCAGACCTTTCTTGATTTTAAACAAGGAAACTTTTTGCAATGCATTGTCATCATACAGTCCAGTGCACTCTTTGAATAGAAGAGCTAGAGTAAAACAGGTTATGGCTAATGGGTAGAAAATGATGCTCAGGTACCCAACTATAACTATGCAAAGTACCTAAGGGGAGGTAGCAGACAAAGACTTACAGTCTTACTGTTAACTGATATGAGCCTAAAAGTGACAGAAAGATATACAGGGAATACATGTTCTGAACTTTTGTAGAGCTTGCATTCAGTCTATGGGTGACCTTAGGGAGTAGATGTAACAAAAATGGTGTTCAATGCATAATCGTGGTTTGGAATGTCTGAACCTCAGGGTACTGGACCACAGGATAGCCTACAAAGGTGCAGACCTCAGATCTCATCCCATGCCCTCACTCTCACTATTGCCTAACACTTGCTGAGTCTGACGTCAACTGCTGTGCACTCCTAGTCTCTTACCTTGTGTTCAATTTCTGTTTTGACACTGGGCCCTAATTACTGATGTAAATGATTGATTATCTTGTTACGCTGCAAGGCTGGTTGGAAGACATCAGCCTGTCAGGCAAAGGCTAAGTCTAAAGAAAAGGTCAAGATGAAAGCAGATATCCATGCTGTACTCCAATGAGAGATTAAATTGTGAGCACCTGCAAATTGGACCAAAGCCTTTTCCCATTAGTGGGCACTCCAGTAGCCACAGTACCTGCACAGGTGTCAAGGGATATCTTTAGTCTTTTGTTAGCTCTAATCCCATACCTTTCTACATGCTGACTTTGCCCGCCCCAGGTTTAATCCAACTCTTTGACACCTGAAGAATTTAACCAGTGGCAGGTAAACTTGAGCACTTTTGAAATGTGATTTGGCTAATTGGGTTTGAAGTGGAAAGCCAGAGTGCCTTTGGGCTAAAACTCCAGCCGATGTTGGTGCTTGGTCAAATATCTACATCTTAATTCTGCTGGGACAAACCAACTAAAAGGAGTAAAAAGACTACATGACTACTACATCTAGCTATCTAACTGAAAAACACTATGTTTCCTTTGATTTTATCTTCACTTTTTTTAATGTTCAGTGTATCAAAAGCACTGCTACTCTGCATGATATAGGTTGCTTAAATCTCTCATTTTGTTGTGCTTTTGTGTGTTGTCACCAGTTAAATAAGTTTGTTTGTAAGCATATATTGAAGAACCTCATACTCTTTGTCTTAAGAACACTATCCAGCCTTATACTCTCTTGTTCCTTGACCAGCCACAGGTATGGAGACAATCTTTTCAGTTCTTCTCCTTAGGGCCAGGCAAGATTTAACCCCAATCTTCTCCATCTGCCTGACTCATATGGCCTCTGCAGCTGCAGCCCAATTGATCTAGGTGCTGCAGGGAGATAGATTGTAGGGGAAATGGCTTAATTGACCTCACTCTCACTGTGAGGAATGCAAATGACCCTCCACTTTTGGAAGGTTCCTGTTAGTCTCTGTAAATAGCAAAATCCTCAAACTTTAAAATCACCTAGCCTTCATGTCTGTCATCCAGCATAACTGTTGGTAATTTAAAAAGATGTATCATTTACATGAATTTACAAAAAAAACACATCTCTGTCATATGCATCATGATTTGTGCAAATTCATTTTTTTGCCATATCTGCACACTAATCATAACATTAACACCACAAAGGGGAAGTAAATAGCATTTGACTATTGTACTATTGTACAATGGCATCTGTCCATTGATGGGATATATTGGGCAACAGATGAACATTCAGTTCTTAATGTGAAATGGGACGTAATGTGACATAATGTGAAAAGGACAATGGTAGTTTAGAGATCTAAGCCAAGCTAAGCAAGACAGTTTAAAGTTTTGAGCAATGTTTTCTGGGAAAGTTTGCATATTAGCATTCATATGGATTTGATGCATACTGCCTACCTAAACATTGTTATATTCCAAATACACCCCTTCATTGCTATAATATTTTATACTGACAGTGGCCTCTTTCAGCGTGATAATGCATCCTTTTACACTGCAAAAACTATTCAAAAAAAGTTTGGAACAAGACGAGTTCAAAGTATTGACTTGATCTCTATATTTCCCAAATCTCAAATACGTGTGGGATGTGCTGGACAAACTATGTCCGCTCCATGGAGGGCAAACCTCGCAACTTACAGAACATAATGGATGTTCTTCCAACATCCTTGTGCAAGATAACATGGCACACTTTTAGAGGTTTTGTGGAGCCAAGTTTTGTGCCTTGGTGGTTCAGATTAGTTTGGATAGCACAAAGGAAGCCTACTCAGTATAGTCAGGTGGTTTTAATGGTATGGCTGAGTGGTGTAAATTAATCTAAGTAGGTTGCTTCTTCAAGCCTGCACCAAAAGGTTACCTGGATCAACAGGTCAGGGTCATGACCTTTTTAGAACTGCATTAAGATGAAAGAGTTAAACAGTCAGACATGTATAACCTGTGTGCCTTTGATCTTTTCTAAAGGTTGCTTGTTTATTTCCATCTGTCTTCATGTGGCTTCAAGCGACTGTGATCTATTACCATTAGGAGGCACCTGCTTTGACCAAGATTAGCAACCTCCTTGTGTGCGGACATCAGAATATTGACAACATATTGTCAAAGATCAGTTCTGCTATAATACGTGTCAGCATGTTGCCTATGAAATATCAAGAGTTGTACATTTTGTCTGTCTTTTCCCTAGCAAGGATAATTCTAGAAATTCTATTTTTGAACTTGTGCATCCTTTCTGTCTAATATGATGCTTAAGCATCTCAGGAAGTTCAAATATTACAGTGGCAAAAATGTTCCTTTGAAGTCATTGGAGGGCCATCAGACAACAGACAATCTGATGCTCAGTGCTCATGCAGGGGAGGGAAGAAGCACCGCCTCTTCCAATCTCTCTCTTCTTCTTCAGATGACCCCAGTGACGAGCACTTAGATATGATGGACTCACTGCCTCAGGCAGTCTTTCACAAAGGCTCGGGTCAGGGGGCACCTTTAACTTTGTAATTTATTTTCATTGCTCTGTTTTTTCATTTGTCCTAAAACTTTTCATATTCATCTTTGCTCCTGAGGTGTGAAGGCACTGATCATGCCCTTACAAAACTAATTGGCACATGTGGTGTTGATCAAGCTCATTTTAACATCAAACACCTATGGTAATGCACAGCAATTCACTTTCAAACTGCTTCATCTGATCATTGGGTGGTATCAGGGATGATCTGTGTGCCACACACACCACTGTGAGCCATTGTATGTGATGGTGGAACTTAACACTGAAAGAGCGAAGACTTCTTGTCAGAAGCCGAACTTGATCCTGTTGGTTTGTTTCTATTGAAGTGGTTTAAAGAGATGGATTTGACCTTGGGGCAAGTAGTTTCTCTATAAAGAGTAGTGTCTCTGTATTTTTTATAAGGTAAAAAGAGAGAAAATGTATCTATTCATTTTATG
The DNA here is from genome assembly GCA_017165825.1 of Hepsetus odoe. Classification (NCBI taxonomy): domain Eukaryota; kingdom Metazoa; phylum Chordata; class Actinopteri; order Characiformes; family Hepsetidae; genus Hepsetus; species Hepsetus odoe. The sequence goes on from CM029378.1 coordinate 20,947,966, forward strand.
ACTGCAATAGGTGATTTATACTCCATAAAAAAGGGAATGATCTTATAGTGTTGCTAGTGAAATTCTTTTAAGATTTTAGATTTATATTTTGCCAGCTGGCCATGTTCTTCTTGTCTTCTTGTGCAGACAGATGTCCAGTCTCCTGAGGTTGGCTGTACAGATGGACGAAGATTAGACGTTTAACGACAAGCTAGCTCAGTACTTTGGGTCTTCCCACCACAATATGATGGGGTGATGGGCTGTCTGTTTGTCGGGGGTTACGTTACTGCAGGGGTTATGTAACTTCAGAAGGATAATCCCTGGACCTGGTAAACCGGTCTTTAGAAATTCACTGTCTGTACCAGGCAACCTCAGGCCTTGTGGCATTGTGTGTTGATTGGGTGTGCATGTGCTGTGTCCCACTCCCCTGGGGGAAGTATTCTACTACATGCTGGAATATCTCTCCTGTCTGCTGTCTTTATAATTAGACACCATTATCCTGCAGAAAGGGCAGTAAGCGGGTTCCATATAGACAAAGGTTTCTTAAGTGGTGAGAATTAGCTTTTTCTTACAACATCTTGAATCCAGTATCATAACATGTTCTCTTACCAGACTCAAAATTGCTTCAAGATTAAGCTGCATAGATTAATTGTTTATGTATTACTTTATAATTATACTATACTTTATTTTATTTTGTTTATTCTCTTTTTGTTGAACATTTAAAAATGATATATTCCCATGCATCATTACTTCTTAGTGTATTATTGGATTTGAACTCATTTACATTCATTGACCGAAATGTAAATCATATAGTTCCATATATTATAATTCTGTGTGATTTTGGGATTTGAAGGTAGCATCATTAATACTGTCTCAGCAAAACCTTGTATCTTCACCAGGATAAAAAGAAAATTAAAGCACATCCTTAACTTAGAAAAGAAAATAATGTGAAGTTTTAGTTTCAATCAATTTTGAATCATCATAACATTTACAACTACAACAAAACAGCTCTGACCCATAAAGGTATGAACTTTACAAAATCCCTGAAGGTTTGCTGTAGTATCTAGCACCACAACATTAGCAGGAGGTCCTTTAAGTATTGCTAAATGGATGTTTGAGGCCTCAGTAATTCAGGCTGGTTTGTCCAGTGCACCCCATGGAATCCTTAAGGAAATTGGTCAAACTGACAGAGATAGAGGGATCTGAAGGCCAGGTCAGCACCTTGATATCAGTTCAGTTTGTCCAGATGAATGCTTGGACCTAAGGATTCCCAGTAGCCATTGCCCAGAGTGTCAGACTGGCTCTTCTGCCTTACACAACCCCATTAAGCATTAACATTTTATAAAGTTGGTATTTTGTAGGATAGGACCAGAAGATTCACTGGTTGTCCTTACTTTGATTAGTTTTGGCATCACTGCATACTGGAAATACTGCAAAGACGGAAATAATCACTAGAATTAAAATATTCTCTGTCCAAGTATAACTATCATAAATCATCCCGTGCCAAATAGTTTCAGATCATTATACTTATATGTATTTTTCCTGCTTCAAACACATAAACTTCAAGAATTAAAAGACTGATTGTTCAGTTTCTAATATAACCCATCCCTCGACAGGGGATTTTGCATAATTCAAATTATAAAGAAGTGAAAGTGGCAACCCTTGTCATTGTGAAACGCAGCACAGCACAACACAACAAAATTCAACCTCTGTGTTTCACCCATACACATGTGCAGCAGGGGGCAGCTATTGAAAGCGCCTGGGGAGCAGTGACAGGGACAGTACCTTGCTCAAGGGTACCTCAGGGCAACCTACTGGTGAGGGAATTGAACCCACAATCTTCAATATAATTCTGGGGCGCCACTGCTGCCCCAGAATTATAATTGTATAAGGTACCATTACTGTTTTTATAAATGTAAAGATTTACTATTTAATGATTTTTGATTTACTGAATTCAACATATTGGAAAAAATCATAAGAATAGCCTGTGTAATTTTTCACATTTTACATTTTTGGGGGGTTTTTTCAGTATATTGAGCAAATTTTACTAAATTTACTAAACTAAATTTTTAAAGGTGTTTGGGCAAATGGTATAATACCAGAAATATACTTATGGTAGTCTTAATTAATTTGTTATAAGGCAAGGACTCTATAAAGAACCTTTACATTTAAAAAGAAACTTTATGTTATTTTAACTTTACATTATGTAAATTACTTAAACTGCAATGGTTCTTCTGTGGAAGTGCTAAGATAATTTTTTGTGGCACCGTCATTCTGTAAAAGTGCTTGTCTCTGTTTTTGTTTCTTTTTTAACTCAAAACTTTGCAGGCAATTTTTTTAACAGTAGTAATTACAAAAATTATTCACCACATTTATTCATTTGAATTATCCTTGGCCTTGTGCTTGTTTAAATTAGTCAATTGTGATTTTTCAGAAGAATAACGGCTTTCATTTATGTTTGTTTTGAAGCATTACACCACTTCAAACCATTATTTCAAAATGTAGACCATATGAAAATAATCAAATTACAGATTATAGAAATCATTCACTATTCCTGGAGGGAATTCACAAAGTATTTTATTAAGTATTTAAGTATCAAGTAAGTATTTTTAAGTATTTTATTATTATATAATCAAGTATACAATAATATCATATTGTGTTTAATAACTGAAAATGTTTGAGATTACCTTACTCTCACATAGAGAGAAAAAACTTATTGGAAAATAAATTTAGCAAAACAAAAAAATGTCACAGTTATTGGCACCACTATAATTTCCAAACTTATCATTACAAATGTGAACATTATAATATTTATTATTAATAAGAGTCCAACTGGGGATGTTAATTTTAATCTACTTTCATTTTGGTCATTAAGATGTCTTCTACAACTCATATGACCCTAATCATCTGATCATCTAATCAAATGTTTAAAGCAGGCTTGACAGAAAATGAAAAAAACTAATTAATAATAGAGGTTCATATACCCCACCAGGAACACTGGTTTTGGTTTTTGAACTATTTTTAATGGAAAATAAAGTTAATACTTTAAAGCTAAATCCATTTTTATTTGTATTATCCATGTTATATTGTACTGAGGAAATGAGGCTGTTATAGCTTTATTGCACACTGAAGAAAAAAAATTTTTATTTTGATTTTAATTGCATTAAATATGTTCCCTTTTACAGTTCCCATTTATTGCCACACTATGCCCAGCCCCAGCCTCCAGTGAACCAAGCTGAACTATGCGTCTCAGCCACCAGCTGTACCAATAACTCCATGACCCCTTCCTGATCCAAGCCAGATCTTTTAGTCTTGTGGTGCAGAGCACAGATTTACAGTGGAAAATCTCATACTTTATGGTACAGCATTGTCTCACCCTAAAATGTGTCTTGTACATTAGCTGAGAGTGGTAAAACAACTGAATGGTGCAAACACATTAAGCATATTTGGGTATCTTGCAATCCATGTGTCATGCAGGCAATAAAAGTCACATTGTTTTAGTATGGTTAATCAGTGACATTTAGTTGTGCCTAAACTGACAATTAGTATGGCTATGACATAAGATGTCTGTTAGCAATAAATTCGCTCTAGTTGAGCATCATTGTCCAGATGGGCAGCGGTGGCCTAGTGGTTGGGGCGTTGGCCACATGATCGGGGGTTCGAACCCCTTCCCAATAGGTTGCCCTGAGGTACCCTTGAGCAAGGTGCCGTCCCCATCACTGCTCCCTGGGTGCTTTCAATAGCTGCCCACTGCTGCACGGTGTTTGAGTGTGCATGGGTTAAATGCAGAGGTCCAATTTTGTTGTGGTTCACTGTCTGCTGTGCTGTGACCTTGCAATGACAAGGGTTGTCACTTTTTCACTTCTTTCACTTTCATATAAGAAATCCTTCTCTAGGTTGTTTACTTCAGATTATTGGATAAGTTTTATGTTTTATATATCATGACACCTAACTCTATTTCATAAGTTTCCAAAAATCATAAATACATCCATCCATTTTCTGCCGCTTGTCCCAAACAGGGTCGCAGGGGAGTGCTAGAGTCCAACCCAGCACACACAGGGCGAAGGACGGGGGACGCACCCTGGACAGGTTGCCAGCCCATCGCAGGGAGGAGCGAGACGGGGACAGCGCCTTGCTCAAGGGTACTTCAGGGCAACCTATTGGGAAGGGGTTCGAACCCCAATCCTCCGATCATAGGGCCAACACCCTAACCACCTATGCTCACCCATCATTAAGCTAAACCTTAAGTGCTCACAGAGACCCTCCCTAACAATGTGTTATTGATGCAGATGATTATAATTGCTTTATGTCGAAACAGAAGAGAAGTGTACATTTGGGGTAAAATGTTATATTTAAATCTGATCCAAAAAATAACTGAAACTGTTGTTAAGCAAGACCCTAACATATAAAACTTAAAAGCTGTGATAAAATATTTGTCCCCTTAAAACCTTTTAATCAGTTATTATGGGATATTAAGCTAAACTTTGCTGAATTTGCAGTAACTGTAACTGCAACTGTTTACTACCATTCGACTCAAGAATATCTCTGTACAGGAACAGTAGGACTTGTCCAGATGGACCATATAGGAGTCACTGCACCTGTTCCGCACTCTCATTTCCATTTTTTAAGGCTATAAATAGTGTGAAGTGAAAATTCTAGTAAATATCATTAAAAAACATGTCTTGTCTAATTTAGTGATCAGCTTTACATTCTACCAATAAACAAAAAAGTGGTGTTAGTCATTCCTGCAGAGAGTCTCCTGAAGCCTTCTTTCACATTTCTGTCTGGCAGCAATTAACTTGGGGGATGAATGCAAAGCTGGAGTATAAAGCCAGACACAAAGACGAAGAGAGGCTAACGCTCACCAAAGCATATGGTTTGGGAAATCTTGCCCAGCTATATTCTCCTCGGCTGTTGTCCTAGTTCTTCCACAGGTGTTTGATATACAGCATGAGTAACATACTGAAAAACATAGCATGACTGCAAAAATGATCTTTTTGTGTAAAATCTGTTTTTAAAAAGCATTAGAATATCTAATAATTTTGGTTATTTAGGCTGCCTGTGCCAGCTGCTTTTATTTAACAGTTACTTCATTTATTTCATTATTAAAAATATAAGTGTGCAGAAGTAATTCAGTTTAGATTTTATAGTACAGATACACACACATTCACACTGCAAGAATTGGCATTAGTGGCACTAGGCATAAACCATTTCAGCAGGGTTAAGTGCACAAGGAGGAATGAAACTGGAAGGCAAATTGCGGATAGTACTGGCCTGTGGGCCAGATTAGTGCTGCTTATCATACTGAGCACACCTAAGCCATATTCTCTCAGCCTCTGTTTTTCCCCAGGCCAAAACACAAGTAAAAATGGTAAATCCTGTTGTAAACCTGGTCCCTTGCATGTTGACTGCAACTGAAAGAAACTGAAAGATGTCATGCAAGTAAAGTGAAAAAAAGAGTCAAATCATTGTATAAATTCATAGGAATTTGGTAAATAAGTATAAACACAAGGAAGCTGTGAGGTGATACAATTTTTTTTGTTTTTTTTTAAGAATACTTTTTAAAATCTTCTGTTTTTTAAAGGCCAGTTTCCCTGACCTAAATAGAGGACAGAGCTCTCTACAGACAAACAAAAGAAGGCATAAATTACAGAATGTGGGGTCACCCTTCTACAGGGCAAATTATATGTATTTTTGTCTAGATGTGTTAAATTCAGCAAATAAACATTGAATTTATTAAGTCCACAAAACATGCCTTTTCATCACAATGTCAAAAGTAATTCACAAACTCTCAGCTGTGCCCCAGTTGTTGCTGATATTTTTCAACCAATAAAGGAGTACTGGGAACTTTGTTTTGTTTCAATGGGAAAAGTCAGAGGCTCAGGAAGGTTGCAACATAACCCCGGCACTAGGAATCTGTGACGCACAAACTGATGGAAAGGCTTACCTTGGACCCACAGACAGAGCAACTGGCTCTTTTGTATAAAACGTAATGCTGTCATGCCGCATCAGTGACCAGAACTGGACATGATAAAACTTCATAGACTGGCAGTTACATCTCATCATGTTCTCACTCTCTTACACATACACACACACGCATGCTGTCAATCTTTTCTTTTTCACACACACACACACACACACACACACACACACACCAACGCACATTCACTCATACTCATAGGGAAGCAGACGCCAGCCAGTCTGGGCCACGATCAGCAGTATTGTTATTAACGTTCTCCCTTGCGTGTATTAAGGCACCGTGAGGACACATCCCAGCCCTATGACTGCAGGGCTCTGCTTTGTTCTTCCCGGTAACACAGACATAATTACAACCTTAAAGAGAGTCTACCTTTCCTTTTCACCCTCTCCCTCCTGCCCCACACCCCAACCTGCACCCCACTTTGTTATGATGGCTATTCACTGGAATCCACTCTGGCAACTGCCTTGCCTTTTAGAGCATGGCATATGGGTGAATCTTTGCTTTGATATTTTTAATCTCTCATAAATTGTGCCCAAAAATCAGTCTTCTCACAAGAGTGTAAGCATCTGTATCGTTACAGGGAAACGTTTACTTTTCATTTACTATTCCTACTATTGTGTATTTTGTGTGGAATAGGGCCTCATGAAAGCATTTTTAGACATGCATATTTTTGCCCCTTGTTTTGCTGTGTCATATTTTTTGAGCTAGCTGAGATCTGAGGGGCTTTTTTCTTCTCTTACATTTCAGAAGGGAATTTCAAGCCATACAAAAGCTGGCAACATTTGCAATGTTGCATCTTTTGCTGTCATTTGTGAAAGTATGATTTCTCTGCACTGGTAATATGTGGTTTTGTTGGGGCCTATAGAGCTAGATGACCATGTTCTGTCAAAGCTTGCTCCATTGTGGTGCAGCTGAACAGCCCTAAGGAGTGCTATCACATGGAAGGACATGACCAAAATGAGCGAGTGGTGCACCAACAACACACATTTTCAGCAACATATGGAGTTTGCTTCTTTATAATGACAGTTTAAGAGTACAGGAGAATTATAAAAAGTTATCAACCTTAAGGGTAGAATGACAGCGTGGCAAAATGGGCTTGCCTCTGCTGTATGATGTATTTCAGGGATCTTTTGGGAATATATCAACTGTGAAAATATAGCTGTTAAAATTGTATTCTCAAGCTTTGTCTCTCATCTAGGCTTCTATCTCAGCAAATGGTTGAGTTCACATTAGCTTTATTTTGGTTGTTTGATTCAATAACTGTTATTAATTATTATTCCTTATTGAAGTTTCATTGAACTGCATGATCATAAAGATGCTACTTAGAACAACAACAACAAAAAAAGACTCTGTATCCAAACCTGTTTCAACATTTACTATTCATGAGTAGAAGAAGTGATAGCTTTGGCTATGTAAGTCAGACTGTATTGAGTTCAGGGTCGTTGAGAAAGGTTTAACAGTTGGCAGAAGATGAAAGCTGTTGCAGTTAAAGACCTGTCATGCCTGAAAAAATAGGCTTACGGCTCTGGCACAGCACAGTCACCGCCCTTTTGCAGGACATGTTTGTGTCAATATATGGCTTTTGACTAACACAACAATGTGGCTGGATTGAGTTGACATTTCTATCTGCATTGTTTGAAGTGATAACTAAGGCTTTGCAGTGAAATTGTGAGTGGCATAAGTAATATTTGATAAATCTGATAACAACTAGTTCAGTCTGCTGTAAATAAAATGGTTTAATAAAATTGCTCTTTTAAAGTCAAGTCAGTTTCCAACAATTAATTGCATAATATTATGCTGTCTATCGTTGTTCTTGTTAATTTCACTATTGCAGTTTAACTCAACATTTCAAATTTACCAGATTAATTTAAAATAAATCATGAATACTGTTTGCTTTAGGTAGACTATATTGGACCACCATCCTCAGTCAAAACTTCCACTTTAGAGTTTACCTACAGATTAATTCTTCTCCAGGCATTGCTTTCTTTTGCCATCCTCAGACAGATTGGCAAACAGATTTGGCAATTTGGCTGTTTTGCTGTTGGGTAATTACAAAAGGGCCTGACATTTATTCTAAGACCTGTTGAGCCTTAACTGTACCTGTTAAACTCAGTTTGGCCTCTGGCTAAACACAGGACCCACTTATTGTTCTCCTTACTCATGCTTCATTATCTCTGAAGGACTTCAGATAAAGAGGGACCCTATGGAGGCATATAAAGAAAATGATATCCTGCTCCTAATAAACTAAAAGAAAAAGCAACTACATAATTTTGCAGTTTTAGCTGTAAATCTGTTTTAGAACCTTTGTCTTTGGTGTTAGACTTATCACTTTGTGGCTTTGGATAATTTAAAAAAAAAAATTTAAGCTTAGCAAAGGTGAAGACCACCAGTAACAAAATAAGAAATTAAGAAGAGTTACGATAAGGAAATTACGTGACTGAATACGTGATCAAGATCAAATATATTCGACTGCACATTCTATGTGGAATATAATATATATTTCTGGAATATATAATATAATCATTATTATTATCATCATTATCTGCCGCTAGTCCCAAACGGGGTCGCGGGGGGGTGCTGGCGTCCAACCCAGCGCACACAGGGCGAGGACGGGGACACACCCTGGACAGGTCGCCAGCCCATCGCAGGGAGGAGCGAGACAGGGACGGTACCTTGCTCAAGGGTACCTCAGGGCAACCCACTGGGAAGGGGTTCGAACCCCTGATTCTCCAATCACGAGGTCAACGCCCTAACCACTAGGCCACCGCTGCCCCTGATATAGTATATATAATATAATATGAAATAATTAATATATATGAATATGAGATAAATATATAATATAATATGACATATATTTTCCATTTACACATGGGATTAACAAAGTGAACTGGCAATTTTTTGTTGAGGTTTTTTTTGCTTCTAAAGATGACCTCATTAGAGATCATTCCGAATAAAAGAAAACTATAAACACTACTACTACTACTACTATAATAATAATAATAATAATAATAATAATAATAATAATAATACTGCGATGGGCTGGCGACCTGTCCAGGGTGCGTCCCCCGTCCTCGCCCTGTGTGCGCTGGGTTGGACACCAGCACTCCCCCGCGACCCCGTTTGGGACAAGCGGCAGATAATGGATGGATGGATGATGATGATATAATAATAATAATAATAATAATAATAATAATAATAATAATAATAATAATAATAATAATAATAATAATAATAATGGGGTGGTGGTGGTCTAGTGGTAGGGTACTTGCCTATGGCCCAATGGCTCAAGAGGTCCCAGGTTCGAATCCCACCTCAAACACTACCATCGCTGGGTCCCTGAGCAAGACCCTTAACCCTGAGTTTCTCCAGGGGGACTGTCCCTGTAATTAGGACATGGAAGTCGCTCTGGATAAGAGCGTCTGCTAAATGCCGTAAATGTAATAATAATGATAATAATTGATGTTGATTATGATCGTGATGATATTGTTGTTGTAATTGCTATTATTATCGTTGTTGTTGTCGATATTTATAAATGTGTTCATTTACGTACGTTACGTAAGTACGTTTTATAGTCATTTCAACAATATACACAGTAGTAAGTGAAACGAAACAACGTTTCTCCAGGACCATGGTGCTGCACTTAATACAACATAAACATGACATAAGAATAGAACATTAAATAAGAATTTATAACAATATGGGATTTTTATCAGCGTACGTTTTTACAAATAAAACATTTAGTCGAGATATTTCGTTGTTGCTTGTATCATTTTTAATTGATGGATTTATTTAGTTATTTGTTTATTGAAATGTGTGGGTGGTCATTTCAGTTTTAAGGGAGATTTGTTTTGTTGATGTTTTATTTGCATTTATAAATATGTCCGGGTTAAAATAAATGCACTCAATCCCTTCTGATGGTTCTTACAGCTTTTGCTTCTACTGTGTGCTGATGCTGGAGGGGCTCTGCTCTTCGCTCCGCTGTTAATGAGCTTAATGAGTTTTGCCTTTTGGGACACGTGACATCGCGGACTAAGGACCAATCAGAGCGCGCGCTCAACAAACCTGTGGCGTGTGTGTTTGTGTGTGTGTGTGTCTATGTGTGTTCGTTCTAGCTGGTTTTGTCACGATTTAGAAAAGATTTACTCGTTTCGCATCATTTTAACAGCGACTGGAAACAGATTTGCGATATTTGCGGGGTTTTCTTTTCATTCTCTTTGTGATTTTTTTCGCTGCTCGTGCCGATCTGGTTTTGGGATGGATTCGGTTTGAGTCCCGTCCTCCCGCCGCCTTCATGGACTTCTTTTTCAATGATGTCTGTGGGCTTCATGTCTGATCCCCTGGCCGCTGCCCCCCGGCCGCCCGCTTTCCTGCCCTTCTCTTCTGCGCCGGGCTCCGGGTTACCCCCCGCGGGTTACCCCGTGTCCGGACCCCCCCAACACGAGGCACCTTACCCTTGCGCTGTGACCCACTATGCACGACCCTTGGGCTTCTCTTACCCCGGGCAGGCCAACGTTTCAGGTCCGCCTGCCTACATGCACTACCAACAGGGCAGCTACAGTACAGCGCTGGGGCAACAGGGCAGAACAGAGCACCCGGGTGAGTACAGCTCTGAGAAGTCATACATGCATTCTATTCATTCATTCATTCATTCATTCATTTATACATTCTTTCTTCATTGTCAATAAGAGGATAAACCAATGAACATATTGTTCAACAAAGATGTAAATAAAGAAGCATTGCAAATGAAAATCACAAGTCTAAATATATTTAAAAACATTTTAAAAATGTATACATTCATACATTTCAATTTCCAAAATTAAACAACAGAAATAAATTAACAAAAACAGGCATGTGTGTTCATATTTACGTTTACTAACAAATTTTAGATTTAAAAAAGGCAAAAAAGAAAAATAACAGATGTCTTTTATTTTAGTGTAGTTTTAAACTCTGGGAAAACTAATGCAGAATGGCTTAAAATAAATGGCACTCCTGACACTGATCTGCCCTTAAATAAGGATGTGTAGAAACTGTATTTAAAGCTCTTGGTGTTTTTAGTGTTTGGGATTTTTTTTGCAACTTTAGCAGTATACACACACACACACACACACACACACCGGATTTCTCTTTTGTCAGCTGAATCTTATGTCTTAATGAAATTACTTGGCCGCAGATTCACAGTCCCAGTCTACCGCGTTGCAGATTCATTTCTGCGGTTTTTTGCGAAGAGACACACCGCTTTGGGCCTGAATGAATAAACCGGTATAGAAGCAGTGATATTATTTTCACTGTTATCTCTTGACAAATAATGTTATATGTAACACAATTTGAATATATATTCTCCAAATGCACACACACACACACACATATAAATATATATAGTTAGATACCTTTCAACAAATGAAGAGGTGATAAAAGTGACAGTTGAAAAATAATATTTTTATTGTGTGGATGACAAACACATCTCTTAACGCGTGCCTAAACACTGTGTCCGAAAGAAAGAACTTTTCAAGAGGTTGCTGTCACTAAACGCTTTCAGATAATTCAGTAAGTGCATTAAGAAGAATATTTATTTTCTTTTGCAGAGCACGGCCTCTTGGAGAGTGATTACATAAATTATAGTGTGGTTGGTTTATCTAAAAACTAAATCCACTTTCGTTTGCTATCGTTGCTTTCCGTTCGTTTTATTTTTGAGTTAAACCCTCAGTGACATGCTCAGCATGTTATTTACTGAGATCCTTTTCACTAGCTCGTAAATGGGGCTTAGCTTGGTGCTTAAAAGCGCTTAGACCATGTGTAGGCCGTATATTTAGGGGAATTTTTCTAACTCCCCTCTGTCTCCCGTAAGTCCGCGAGCAGGCCGTGGACACAGGGCAGCTACGACTCGGCGGCAAAGGCAAGAAACTGCGCAAGCCCCGCACCATCTACTCCAGCGGGCAGTTGGCGGCGCTGCAGCAGCGTTTCCAGCAGACTCAGTACCTGGCCCTGCCTGAGAGAGCTGACCTGGCCGCACAACTTGGCCTCACACAAACGCAGGTACCTCAAACACTCACGCGTTTCTCAAATTGCAAGCGCCTACTCACTGTCACAAAAAGCCCCGAAGCAGTGCTGCAGTGTATTTATCAGCATGAGGTTTGTCATACAATTTTAGGGATCCTTTTGGTCTGGAATAAATGGTCCAGCAATCTAGACTGAGACTTTGGAGCAACAGCACAGTGGTCCAGGCGCTGAACCAACTAAATGAAATGAAACACACAGGTTTCTGTTTTTGTTGGAGTCATTTTTCCTCTTTTGTCAAGTCACCAATGTTGTTAACAGTTTTGTTCAGTTAAACTTCACATTTATGGCCATTTATTTATCTACTTCTGCATGCATGACAACAGGACTTTTGTTGTAAAACTGTTCGAAGTGGATTTTTTTTTCTTCCTAAAAATACATGAGACTCATTCCCATCCCATTAAACAACAAATCAATCAAGGTTGTATACTTAAGTATATGTAATTGTGGAAAGGTAACTCCCTACCACTGCCTTTATTTCCTGAATCAAGGAAGTCCACTGAAGACAGCCTTGTAAAGAACTGATTTAATAGTGAGTTAATGCAGAGTTTTATTAAACCCACAGTTTTATTAAATATGGACAAGCATGAACCAAAAAATCATCATCTTATCACTAATCTGACTTTATGTCAAATACATTATAGACAAACCAGGCAACTAGATTCATGGATTTTATCTAGTGTTTACATTGTTTATAAACATTTTCTATTTGTAAAATGAACTAAATTTGCAAGTTCAGATTTGCAAGATTATTAGCTGAATTGAAATTATTACAGAAATAAACCTTCTGATAGCTTGAAAATAGGTTTACCTATTGCTCAAGATTGACTAGATTTTTTCTTCATTATCTCTCAGCTTATTAAGATTTTGATTAGCATTTTGTGTTAAGTGAGTAAGGAAACACAAATTATTTTAATATTCAAACTTAAGCTTCACTGAATTCTTTTAAAGGATTTTTTCAATTTTGTTAGATTTATTTTTGCAATATTAAATGACATCAAGACAGATTGTGATAATGTAGATGCTAATATCCTACTGCCAGAGCAATGCTAGTAGATGTTTTTTTTGTTTGTTTGTTTTGCTTTTATTTATTTTTTTGGCATGGTCCTTAGTCTAGTGGCCATGAATGTGGAGTTTACCTGAACAAAACTGTTAACAACATTGGTGACTTGACAAAAGAGGAAAAATGACTCCAACAAAAACAGAGCTAAATGATGTATCAATTGTACTGTATAACCTACAATAGTCAGGCATTTGCTCAAATTGATTTGAGATAAAAGGAATCTTATGAGAACAAAAAAACTATTATTTAAAAATAATGCCAGCTGAGGTGGAGTATGCAAAACTGAACCTACTATTTCAAAACTAGATTTTTTTCTTGCACTGAGCGGCTTGTGTTTTGGTCTAGTTTTAATGCTGTTGTTTTAAAACTGTGGGCAAATGAGGAATAATAATAAGGATGATGAGAGGGTGTGTTATCTAATACAAGGCAGATTGGATAACCACAAGTAATCTTTCCCTCTCCATTTGGACAAGTGGTTTTTCCTTCTCAGTTTAGATTTACAAGCTGGTGTTCTCATCTCATCGATCATAGACACTCTTATATGTTCTGGGATGTTTTTTGGAAGTGTGGGTATGTTTTATGATAATATATTGATCCTAAGAGTCTGGACTTGCTCATTTTAAGCAATTTTGCATTTAACAAATAAATTAAACTGTATGAAATAAATCTATTTGATCCAAACCCTAAGTAAAAAGGTTGGTTTTATATGTTTAGTTCAGATCGCATATCAGAAAGATGACGTTTTTTCTAATTTAGTATCGGTTGTTTTATCTGTAGCTTCAGGTATTCTCAAAGTGTATTAGTGTACAACTTTATGTTACACTACTTACTTTCTTGTTGTGTATTATGCATGCCTCATTAGGCAAATATCTTTGGAGTACAAGCTTATATTTTGATAATGCTCAAGCAGTTATCCAAAGGACTTTTCTTCTGATTGGTTAAGCCTCATACTTAAGAGCCCATATCCAAGGACTTACCAGTGGTTTTAATAAGTCTTTCATGGCACTGACATAAAATTTCTGGGATGGCAGTCCACTGGGGTGAATTTCACTTCCTTGTCTGACCAATTGCATCTATCTGGAGTGCAATTTTTGGTTTATTTTTCTGCATTATATTAAGATTTTTTTACCGTTTCAAAAACACTAAATAAAATGTTATTTATTTATTTATTTATCTTGGATACCTATTGTAATCATTAGATACATTTCTGTCTTTTGGTGCATAACAGACTTATGTGAAAGTGACAACCCTTGTCATTGCGAGGTCACAGCACAGCAGATAGTGAACCACAACGAAATTGGACCTCTGCATTTAACCCATGCACGCTCAAACACCGTGCAGCAGTGGGCAGCTATTGAAAGCGCCCGGGGAGCAGTGACGGGGACGGCACCTTGCTCAAGGGTACCTCAGGGCAAGGGGGAAGGGGTTCGAACCCCTGATCCTCCGACTAACGCCCTAACCACTAGGCCACCGCTGCCCCCATACAACAATGTGTGCTCAGAAACGAATATTTATCTCCACATCATCCTGAAATAAATAAGTCCTATAGTTTTTTTAATTATGGCAATTTGTCTTCACAAGTTTGGTTCATACAACAATGCAAATGCAATAGGAATGTAAGCTAAACCAACATTTGTGAGCACATACATTTTTTATTTTTTATTTTTTATTGCTCTTATCACTTCTCTTTGTCTTTATTCTGTGCCCCAGTTTCTGTATCTGTATTCACTTGCCACCCAGGGTGTAACAGGTTGTTCCTTTTTTTGGCCAAGTCTGTTCCACAGCTGGCTTGATTAGACCTCAGTCTTCACCAGACTGCATCAAAGCATGCCTATGATCTGTTTGAGAAGACAGACACTCAGGGTTCATCACACATGTCCTTACCTTAGCCCCTATTCAATCCCAGAGTACTATAATTGTGAGGCCACTAAAAAACAAAAGGCTTTATCCTGATAACGCAACAGTAGTTTTTTTTGCAATCAATTTTCCATATGATCTATAAACATGAGTGAAGGAACATAAACAAGTGCCACACAGCACATGGTTTGGCTCTTACCACAACCCAGCACACATACATAACTAAAAATCTGGAATCAATCACTTCACCATAAAAGCTGTTTGGCAAACCAGTCTTTAGGAATAGAAAGAAAATCCTTTTTTATATGCATTTATTAAGGCTATTCACAGCCAAACCAATAGCAGTTTGAAAAGCTGTTGCATAGATTATGCCTGCCTGAGGTGATGGAAACTATTAGGGGATGGGAGGCTTGCTCCTAGTTTAATGTCTGAATTGCTAAAATTGGAAGAGGTCAAAGAGCACATATCCTCAGATGCTTGCAAACACACATATACAGCACAAACATTTATTGGTTTATTTACTGTTGAAACATCAACTTGATCCTACAGCAATATGTGGATTAAGCCAGGGGGGTTTAAACTCCAGTCCTGGAAGGCTTGAGTCCAGCACATTTTGGTGATTTCCCTCCTTAAACACACCTAGTTCACACTTAGTGGTGGGTGTAGTGAGTGTGTTTGTGGAGGGATATCACCAAAATGTGCTGGACCCTCCAAGACTGGAGTTTGACACCCCTGGATTAAATGATATATCTGATAAAATCCATATGTCCATACATCTCAATTATTTAATATAACAGCTAAAGTAAATTTTAACTTTCATTCTATGGCCTCTGGGTAGTATATCACTTTTTTGTCACTCCATGTTAAAGTCGAACAAAAATTTCTTCTTGGAAATCAAACAATGATAAAAACAATATACCTGGCATATAGATTTACTATGTTTTTCACCAAGAAAGCATTGTGGGAGCTATTACACTAACAGTATTTATAGTGTGAGGGTTATGGTGAGACACAGGCATGGTGTCCCTCATAAAGATGCAGGGTACAACAATAAGCAGGCATGTTTGTAATGAAAGATAGGATGGGCACTGAGCCCATCACCAGCAAAGCTGCTTTATATTTAGGGTTTCATTAGCACTGGCCTCAAGTGGACAATAGGCCAAATTTTCATGTCACAACTGCTGGATAGTTAAGACTTAAATCATTTTCTGAGGAAACTTTTATTTTTTTCTGTAGCTGGTTAGTAATTATTTAATTTTCAGTACTATTTTAATAAAAATGTGACGTTGTTTTGAGTTTTGTCAAATGATAACACTGTTCCTCCTTGATTTGATTTTTTGTGAAGTAAAAACTATTTAGCTCTGTTTTTGACTTTAATATTTGGTTTCTATTTTCATTTATCATTTTGTTTATTTTTCATTCATCAGCTAAACTGTTTTTATCCTAGCTTTAGCACTTTAATTTAAACCAAAATATTAAAAAAGGTATTACTACATACCAAATATTAGCATCCCTCTAGAGAGGGAATATTATAGTTTGCATACATCTTATCTTGATTCTAGGCTCTTTATTTTATACTTACATTAACAAGTTTAGAAACAAATAGGCTTTTTCCCTGGGAAAGTGAAAATATAGCATATTTAAAACTCACAAAGGTACACATTTGGATATTTTGGACAATTGTCGCTCTTTTAAGGGCACCTTTTAGCTTAAGGAAACCAAAAAAAGTAGAAAGTAGACAGTGACATAAAACAGTAATTAACTGAAATTATGTTTGTTATTAAGCACTGAGCAACTAGTTCACTTGCTTGTTAATTTAATTACTTATTGCACTTATTAAGTGTATTTATTCATTTATTTGCCTTTGACCATTTAACCAATTTCCTAACTATTTTTCTGCAGGTTAAAATTTGGTTCCAGAACAAACGCTCCAAATATAAGAAGATCATGAAGCACGGAGTGAGCGGACCTGAAGGAGACCTGCATGGGCAGTGTTCCACTTCTCCTCCGTGTACCGGGCTTGCACCGTTGTGGGACGGTCCAGGCCGCGCAGGGGGTGCTTACATGAACCCTTACGCTGGGTGGTACAATCCCCCCCAGCACCCAGAGCCCTTGTAGTGAAAGAGAGACGGACTGGAGGCGCACTAGAGAAAATGTGTCAGTGTAATTGAATGTGCTGTGAATTGATTCCTTCAGTAAAAGGAGCGTTTTATATTCTTGTTAATACTTTGTCATCGGAGCTTTTCTATTTTTAATCAGACTCTTTTTAAAGTTTACTTTGAATTAAAGGATTGATGGCAGGACATCAGTTATCGTGTCTCCATATCATCGAGAGAAAAATACCACTGCATGAAATACTGCCATGCAGATATGTTAAATACAACATACATATAAAAAATATGTATTTATTTACTTATTTATTTATGAACGCACATAAAACCAAACGCGGCATGAAGTCTAAACGTCCTCTACATGCAACAAATTTTAACTCGTTGCTTAAATTTGTATTTTAGTGCATCGTTTATAGTCTTTTATATTTTTCTGCGTTAAAAATAAATAAATAAACAATTATGCTTTTCCTAATACTAGAAATTAAACAGGTAACAGTACCTGTGCATGAAACTTTTCAGAGGACGAGAATCTTTTTATCTTAAAAAAAAAAAAACATTTAATTTGACCAAGAATGTCAAAATGTTTGCATTGTGGCAAACCTTTTGAAAATGGGAAACGGCTACGAATTTTGTTTCAACTAGTTTTACAGCTTTTTCATTTTTTTTCTTCGAAAGATAAGCAAATATTCAGTAAGACTTCAGTATTCATGTTTTTTTGTTTCTTTTTGTATTTTCAGGTAATATTGAAAGTTTTCTCTCCTGATTCTATCAGCTGAAGCTTGTAAAGCAAAACAGATCTGCTTTTCCAGCAGAAAGTGGCTAAATGTCCAATATCCAGATTTTCTGTTTGAGTTTACCATTTTTTCCAGATGCTTTAATCCATTAAAGAGTAAGTATCGGACTCGAAGGATATGAATCCGTAAAAAGAGATTTCGGTCCAAAACATGAAAAGTTTATTTTACTCAGTAACGTTCATTTTTATAATAACGTTCGATGAACAGTCACTAACGTCATTTTGACCCATTTCTCCATTTCGGCAAACAAGCTATAAACTATAGTATGTTCTTGTATTCACTTTATTTATTTTTTTTTCTTTTGTAATGTGCAAAATTATGCATAAGACTTTTTTTTATATATCTGCATTATTGTTTAAGTCTTGAATCCTTTCTGCAAACACACGCACGCACGCACGCACGCACACGCTCAGAAATCCAACTCAGATTTGTTGAAAGTGCTGTTTAGGTCGAGCACAGAGCCACTGAGACTGCACTGCCTGATGAGAAGGGTGCATCCTCCTTTTCAGCAAGATGATAAATGAGTGCATTTTCAGTTAAGAGGCCTGATTAATAGGACCTTGTACTGATTTGCACGTTTTAGTGTTTAAAGAGTCTAAACGAAGCGAGCGAGCTGTTTGTAGAACTTCAGTCTCCCTCATTTCTGCAGCTGATGTCAGCTCAGTTTCGGCCAGCATGATGAATTGCACACTTCCACAGAAGAGAACAAAGATGTTGCACGTTCAGACAAAAGCGAGGAGTCAACCCACAGTATAATTTTACTAAGAATAAAAGCAAGTCATAAATTCATTGGTTTGTCTTCGCATCATATCAAATATGGTTGGTGATAAAACGTGAAATGTTGGCGACGACTTAGCGTTTTTGCCGTTTTTAATTCCAACAGACTAACAGAGGGTGAGCAAAAATAAAACACAACTGCGTGTGTGTGTGTGTTTAAATGTGGTTAAAATTAAATATTTTTTTATGCAGCTCTGAAAATATAATCTTGATATTTCTGGCTCTTGGATTCCAGCATTTCCATTGTGGTCATTGTGGTGATATTTTATTGTCATATAGAGTGTACTAGCACACGGAAAAATAATTTATTTCTTTTTCTTTTTTTTTATTCTAAAAGATGCATTGTAAATATACAAAATTTTAACAAAAATATTTAGTGACCTTTGGTGACCTAATGTACTTTTTAAACAAACTGAACAATAAGACAAAAAAGGGAACGCATTTAAAGCGAGATTATATTTCTATTAACTTTTATTCCCATATATAACAGTTAAAGTCCCATAAATTTTTAATTAAGCAGAATTGTTTTTTGTTTTTTTTACATTATTACATACTAATTGCAAAGAGAAGACGTTATGAGAAAGTGAAACATTTTAAGGTATGCATTCTTCATATAATTTCTTTCATAATTTCAGACCTATTAAAACTATAAGGGCCACCTGCAGAGTTGTGGGGTCCACTTGACCTGACTTTGGCCTGGCTCACTCAGCACAGTCCATTCCTCTTGTCTAAACAGGCACATTACAAAGGCCTTCTGTCAGTGTACCCACCACTGAGCAATAATATGCCATGGTGCTGGTTCATATGTGGTCATTACTCACGTGCACTTTTTCATGAGAGCTCTGTTTCCACTATTTAGAGAATTTTTATTTAAAGGAAATGTTTTGGAATTAATGGGACAAGTGTTACTTCTAATTACTGTTAAAAGCATTTTGTTACTGTTGTACACATTCCCTCTTCTTATCAGATGTGTTAAGTCACACTGATGGTAAAGAGCTGTTTTATTGTTGTTTTTGAAAGATTTATTTTGAGCCTTTCACTATTAGAATAAGCTTTTTCTTTTCTAGTCATATATAAACACACACACACACACACACACACACACACACACACTCACACACACACACACACACACGCAACAAATCTCATAATATTAACAATCTCCTGTTCAGGTCAAAGTGCGCAAACATTGTTGAAGCACTCACACATAAACCAATTCACTTACCTCAGTGACTGAACATATACAAGTCACCGAACCAACAAAGCCAAAAATCCATTACAGCTTTTGTTAACCTGCTCTCTGACGATTTAACTCCACTTGTGGTATATTTTAAATCTTCGTGTACCTCTTTATATATCCCACATCCCTGTGCTCGATTTGTATAAATTATGGGGCCGTTAAGTTGCGGGCCGTGGGAAGAGAGGACAAGAGTAACTGAATGCAGTGGCAAGGCATCACAAGGCAAATTATAGGCAATTTTACATTTCGAGATTAGAATAATGGTCGGACAGACCTTTCAAATGGGGCAATTACTGACGAAGCAGATTTGGGAGAGCACTGAAGGGTGATGTTGTGATGGATGGGGGAGGACAAAGTAAGAGTAGGGAGAAAGAAAAAATTATTTCATAGAATCCCCATACTGTGAGAGAGCAGGCATATTGAATTAAAGGTACCACTTTTTTTTAAAGGTACCATAATTTTAATTATGGTATTTCAACAAAAGGAGGGAAAAACGTGATATCTCATTATTGTAAATCAATGGGATTTAGGTCCCTGGTGGAGACATGAATCAGTAGTGAGTGTTAATATTTTCAGGGTGACATGAGAAGTCTAATTTTGTGATTACTTTTGATTTCTTAAAGGTGAATAACACCTATTTTAAGCTGTCAGTATAATTCTACAATGTAAACCTAAAAAAGTTTTTCAGTGGTATAAATGACTGTAGAGAAAACTAGAGTTCACAGTTTTGGTGATAGGAACCAGGTGTCCAATAAAGAGGCATTTCACAAAATAATGATTATATTATGTGATTATGAACACACTGCCTGATGAAAAGATATTGACCAAAATTTGAAAAAATGAATTCATTTTATTCATATCATTAACACTGTGTAAATTTGCTCTGCAACAACTCATTTCACATTCAATAGTTTAGTTTATCTCAGTGAGTGAATTATAGATAAAGTTGAAAAAATTAAAAAGTGCAGAGTGTGGTGGAATATTAGGGTGAGGGTGAGCTCATTTTGTGAGCATACTATGATGCTTATCTGCAGCAACTGCACTGGTGTTCAAATCCCAGAATGCCTCTCATTTCCCTTCCATGCCCTTTGGTTTCTTGCTACACAAGGGAACACTGTGGTAAGAGTGGAAGAGCTGGCCTTATAAGTACAGCTATCAGCATGCTCAATGTATGTTTGGCTTCTTGCTTGTTATGCAGGTGACTGGATAACACATTTTCATGGTTCCAACCTCCCCTGATCATTTCTTTGCTACCAACTGCTCCCTGGTTCCTAGGGTCAACCAAGGTTCACTGGTTCACAGCTGTCAAAGATGGCTCTCTCATTTGATATTATTTACATTTTGAGCAAGATGAGGCTGCTGAGTGAAAACTGTTCAGAAGCAGAGGTTTCAGCCTGCCAGGCTTGGTCAGGCAGCTGCCCCGTCTTTTCATAGCAACATATGCTTGTCCCAATCTCCACTGACCGCCAGCTCAACCTTCATTTTTAACCCAAGAGACTCCTCAACGTAATTTTTCTGGATATTGTTTCTCAGCAAAGGGATAAAGAGGGAGCCAGAATCTTTTTTTAGGGTACATCGAAACATAGTATCACATTCAGAGTTCAACAGTTCAAAATGAGCTGTAGTGTTTCAGGGATTTGTGTGTTGAGGGTAATGACCTAAGCTCCAAGATGACCTTGTTTGCACACACAGCAACAGAGGCCTTGGTGCATGTATTTGCCTGAATGAGCAATGTGTCCCAAGACAGCTGGATCAGTACTAACACATTAAGGCCACACACGATGTACAAACCAATGAGAAAACTGATATTACTCATTTGGCCAATGGGCCTTTAGGAAAAAAGGCTTCAAAATGTTTCTGTTCTGAATATTATACACATATTAAATGGAATAAGGCTGAAATAGGAAAAAAAAATCCAACCAAAATGTTTCACTGTTTTCACTTAGGAAACAGTCATCGCATGGAGATGACAGAACTAAGTGCCCTGACAGGTTTTTATGTGTGAATGTGACTCTTCCCTCTCTTCTGTAGGCTGGGTTGTTATTTAATCTCCTAGAATAGTGAGGGGAGGATTATAAGATCTTCATGACTAAGTTCGCAGCTATGGGATGCTCTGAAATGACTCACAGCTGACCAAGCAACCATCTGAATTATCTCCATTAAGCACATCATTGATCGAAGGCCTCTAACAGGCAGTGTCTTCTCCCCTTCTCTATTCCTAATGCTATCCATCTTTCAACAACCTTACCTCAGTAGACTATGTTCCAAATTATATTGTTTCAAAATGTGACATTATCATCTATGTGAAACCACTCAAATGTTTTGAGGCATGACCAACATGGTTTCATCAGACCACAATGACTCTAAAAACATAGTTTGGGACCATTGTGGGAAGTGTTATGGACCATGTGTAGATATGAACAACTTTTTTTTTTTGTTCCCTTCTTCAGAAATACATGCTTTCAGTGATGCCATAACAGAGAGTAACTTAACATTACAGGATTCCCTGCAGCTCTTTTTCTTCTTAGCATTTACAATGAGAAAAAGAGATTCACACAACACACAGCACTGCCACTGTCCATCCATCCATTATCTGCTGCTTGTCCCAAACGGGGTCGCGGGGGAGTGCCGGTGTCCAACCCAGCGCACACAGGGCGAGGACGGGGGACGCACCCTAGGACGGGGCAGCACCCTGGATGATCGCCAAGCCCATGTCAAACTAAACAACTACATACATTTGTGAGCACTAACTTATTCTCTCCAAGCCACAATGTAATTTGTTTATCCCTCCTAGCATTAAAATGTTTATAACAAATTAATAAAACAACAAATACACTTATTAAATTTAATAATTTTACCAAGTATCTTATTATTTTATCATTAATCCTAATCTAAAGGACTTTGAACGTAACCTTGTTTCTTGATAATTCATATTCTGTTATTGCCTGATATTATGCTATCATTTAAATTGTAAATGATTTGATGTTTTAACTCGAAAAAGTATGGACCTTCATGTGTTTAGTTCAACTTCAGTAGTAAATAAACAAATGTAAATGCAAAAACTCACACATTCGAACAACGCACACACACACAGATTGCTTTTAAAAGTTTTTATATCAATGTTAACATAAACTAGAATAGAATATATATATATATATATATATATATATATATATATATATATATATATATATATATTCTAGTAAAATATTATTCATATCATACCTTCACTAAATGTTCACAAGGAATAAATCTTTTTCTACATGTCTGTGAATGTACCTGATATAGACATACTTTAAAATATTTAGTTTTCATTTCAAGAACCTTGTTAGCCTAAAATGGTCAAATGAGTGAAATTACTGAAATTAAGCTTGAACAAGGACCATTTTTGTTTTACGGTATAGTAAAATGACAACACGTTTTTTAACAATTTAAACCTGACATGGAACAATACAGAAAATAAAAGTGTCTTTTCATGCACCTGCTTTTTCCTCACAAAGCTGTCCAACAGTGCTGTCAGACAGCACACCAACAAAAAAATGGAAATGATACATGTATTACAAATCCACTATAATTTTCATTCCTGCAGAGTCTGAGTATTTATAAATATGCTCCTGTCAGATTACATAATTTTTCACAGCTACTTTATAAGCTTTGCTTGAGCCAAAACTCGTTTCGCTCTGGCCAATCTTCTTAAAAAAAATCAACATATGTTTTCACTAAAAGTTATGAGGAATAAACTCTTCAACATCTGATGCTGGTAATTTTCAGTTTTTAACATGCTACCCTGTTCCCTAAACCATCTTAAATTTTTTATGATTAATAAAAAAAAAACAACTGCTACAAAACCAATATATAGTGTATTATATTAGCATGGTGGTATTTTCTCATCAATTTAATACAGCAAGGTGCATGAGGGTTTTTTAACCACTGTCATTGTCCTTTACGTTTACTGTAAATTAAAACATTAGAATTACCATGCTTAGTTCTAGATAACCAGTAAATCAACTAAGTTTGTTAAATGTCTGTTTATAAAAATAAAAAAAAGAATAGGGGCTTTTTAAATGGCCCAAGATAATCTGTTGGCCGAGAGAAAGGAGGAACTGGTTAAACTCCTGAATGCTGTCAATCTCTTATTTACATATCAGATCAGTTCTTTCTCTTTTCATTTCATGCCTTTATTTTGGGGTGTGTGTGTGTGTGTGTGTGTGTGTGTTATTGTGTGCATGTGTGTGCATGCGTGTGTGTGTGTGCGTGTGTGTGGAGCACAACACTGCCAAAGGCTGAAAGCTACCTTCAGTAGTTGTCCCCTCCTCCTCTTGCTCCTCTCTGTGAGCTTTCTTGTTATCTGGCAACAGAATACTAATAAAACGCAGTGACTCCAACATGTCTGCTTGCCTGTCACCTCCTCCTGTCTCTTTGCACGCAGGCCTAACCTCAAGCCTGCTGGGGTTTAACCCTTTTCCCAAGCTTGCTGCACCAACACCAGTGCACACAGTAGCATATACTGAACTTTCTAATCACATTGAAAAGTTTATCTTATACTGGGCAAATCCATAATATCCAGATTTAAGATTCTGTAAGATTCTTCTTAGTACTACAGACATATTTTTATATTTCTATTTAACTTGATGTGGGTAACTGAACAACATATTTTTTATGAGTTCAACTGCATTTATTAAACTTTAATAGCATTACAACAGAAGCACTACTTACATGAATATAAAAATGGTTCCAGGCACCATCGCGCAGTGTTTTACCTCCAAAACAATATGGTTCCTAGTGGTTCTGTTGCATTTTCACACATATATACAATTTCATCTTCCAATAGATTGTACAAATCAATATAATTTATTATGTCCTGAGTCTGTAAAGTGTGCGACAGCCACCCACGCTATAGGTGCATGGGACAGCTGCACCTTGTTTTTTTTTTTTTTGTGGGTTCATCTTTCATTGCATGATAAACAATGAAATACTCCAAAAATCCGTCTAGCAAAAAAAGAACATATGAATAAAATGGGAGCAGTCAAAATAATTTAACACCATGCCATAATGTCCTTTAAATAACAAGTTAAACTACATGCCTATGTGCTCATATTAATCTGAATAGTCGAGCAGTTGAAATATTGCTGTGGTACACTAGTCGTCCTCTCCTTCTCCACCTGATAATTGATGTTTGTCACAGGTTATTTGCGTTCAATTCAACTCAAAGGAGTTACAAGTAATAGTCAAGGGGAGCGTCGGCTGGGACTCCAGATGCTCCCTTTCAGCTTATTTCCCTTATAGGCCCTACTTCGCACAAAGCCATTATGAACAGTCTTGCTTGCATTAAATCCAGTCTTTTTTTTTTTACCAGTCCCTTGTATGGGTCAGTAGACGGCACCCAGGCTCTGAACAGCAGCTGGGTGCTGTAAATGCGATCCCTGCTGGTACCATGGGCTGCTGTAGTCTTCCAGGTAGGAGGGTGGTGTGGAGCTGAGGGGGGGCTGAGGGCCTTGGCCCCTACCAACCTGTCCTGAGTGCACATTACTGTCCCAAACGGCCGGGGAGGGTGGCGAATTGCAGGCCATGGAGTCACTAGCGTTTGGGCTGTGTTCCAGTGGCATCTCACCGTTCTTGTAAAGCTTCTTGAACTTGGACCGTCTGTTCTGGAACCATATTTTCACCTGTTCAAAAAAGATCTAATTAGTGATGTAGGTTTTGTGTGTGATAGTTCATGTTCATAATATCTGCTGTTAGGTGGTCATGTGAATACTTATTATAGGCTACACGGCCTTCACTGCAAAATATGGGTTGAACTTAAAAAGTAAGTAACCTAACTGTTGTAAAATTTGACGTTGACTGCAGCTAAATTTGCCAGTTATAGTTTAGTATAAACTATTAACTGAACTTTTAACATTTTGAGAATTGAAATGAAAGGGAACACTGAAAGATGTGTGCACAGCACAGCTGTATCTATATCTATAGCTGTACAGAGCTGTGTGTACATGGTTGTACATGCTGAGTTGTGTGCACTGGGAAGTACCTGTGTCTGTGTGAGGCCAAGCTGTGCAGCCAACTCTGCTCTCTCAGGCAGGGCCAGGTACTGGGCTTTCTGGAAGCGCCGTTGCAGTGCTGCCAGTTGGAAACTAGAGTAGATGGTGCGGGGCTTGCGGATTTTTTTAGGTTTCCCGTTGACCATCCGGACTTCAGTTTCCACTTCCTCTTTTACTGCTTGGAAATAAAACAGATAAATGAGCTGTGCATTTCACATAACCATGAAATTTGGTTGCATATGAAATAATAATATATTAAAACTCAAATGTTTAAACAGTTCATATACATCCTTCCAACAACACATTACATCATAATCAGGTCAGGGTCTTCCTAATTCCAGAAAGTGCCAGAAAGTGAATTTTATAAATATGTGTAAAATAACCTGATAAAGTGCTTAAATAAAAAAAAGGTATAGAAGGTCTATCATTAAGTCTAGCAACAGATAGTTGGTTGGTATTGGAGCACATATATAAATGAAATGAAATAATGAATGAAAGTGACTACCCTAAGCAGACAATTAGACTATTACAGCTACTTTAATAGCAGAGCTTGCTGTGATATTACACTTGAGAAGCATGAGTAAGCCTATGGTTGTTACTGTTAGATTATTACATTACTATTACATTAACTTGCTTTCTGATTTTCATTAATAACAACAATAATAATAATAATAATCTTGTTATGTAATATAAATTTTATTCGGATTGACCACAAATGACATTTCTGCAGATGTTTAATGTTTTACAAAACTGCTCGCTTTTTAAATAAAAATACGATAAATCTACAATTATGGATCGTTATTGTTTTGCTATATATATATATATATATATACACACACACACATCCGGCGTTTTATATATGCGCGAATATCTGCGAAAATTTTGAAAAACAAAACAAAAAACAAAAAAAAAAAACTAAAATAAATGCGACAAGCAGACCCGGGACGAGATAAGAGTTTTCTTTTTTTATATGAAAATTATAAATAAGAAAATACAAGAAAATGGAATCGTTAATGTCAAAATTTGCTTAAATATAAAAACGTGCCTTTAAAAATACAAATAAGAAAGAAAGAAAGAAATGAAGGAATCAGCTTCTCCACTGCCGGCCGCTCCTTCTCGTCCGCGCAGAGAAAAGACATGATTCAGACTTTCTTCGTTAGTCGTAATTTTTTCCTCTTTTTCAGGTCCGTTTAGTTTCCTCCTTGCTGTTTAAACACCGCGCTCGGTTTTTAGTCTTCATTACTCACTACTGAAGCTTAAACAGTAAAAGCTGACTCATAATTATTAAAAATGAAGCCCCTTTCCTTGCGTACGCGAAAAAAAAACACCTGTATTACAGCAACCCTTCCTCCTCCCCATTTTTCTCTGAACTCCGGTGGAAATGGTCCCACCTGTGTTCTGCGGGGGGCTCTGCAACTCCCTGCCGTAGTGGCCGTACTGCCTGTAGGACGGGCTGTAGGGATACTCAGCCTTGGCGGGATACGGCCCTGCTGCGCCCATGCTGGACATGTTGAACTGCGGGTAGGAGCCCATTGGCTGACTCTGGTAGGGCTGCCCAGAGTAATAGTCGCTGTAGTAGCCCATGTCCGTGGCTGAAGACTCGGGCAATGTTGGGGAGTCTTTAGACGAGGGGTGGCAGCTCATAGAGCCCGAAAGATCAGCAGAAATCCCGGGTATCTTCCTCTCATAGGTCGGTCCACTCATCATCGGTGGTGGGAGGAAAAAAAGAGCAAAAAGGAAAAAAAGATGTCCGCTCTTATGTCCTTGTCCTGCGATGGAGATCTGAAGTTTACCAAGAAAAATGTAGACGTGGATGTGGCAAAGAAAGCAAATCCTTGGAGTGTTCCTCTTGCCCCCTTATCTCGGCTGAACTTACTCCGTTTGTGGCGAAAAGCTGACTTGTGAAAACTGAGTTATAGGGAGACAGAGGCAGAGCTGTGATCCGATTGGCTGAAAAGTTCAGTGCATTTCTCTTTCTGTCCACGAGGGAGCTCACAATCACAAGTTACTCTTTTTAAACGTTCTGAATTCGGTGGAATATTCATTGCAGTGTCGATATAAATAAGTAAAATCGAGTCTAGAATTGTATTCACTAATTTGATCACAGTGAACTCTGAGAAATTATTGAAAATTAGTGAACTCTGTCTATTATTGTTCGGAGAAATCTAAGTTGGTTTGAAAAAAGAAAATTTTATCAGAACACGTCTAAATTATTCTTTTAGTGTATCACATTTTCAATAAGGCTGTATTTTGACCCTCATTTTAAAAAGTTATGTTAATTCATTCATCATCTACATATATTGTCTCGTTCTGTTTAAGGTGAACATCTGGAAAGTTGCTTGTGAGAACGAATGCTGTGTCTTTATGCAAATTTGGGGCTGTCTCGAGACATTGTGGTGAAAGAGACTCTGTCACACCATCCACCCCAACCCCAATGCCCACTGGGGCATTCCACTGCGTGTTCATTATCCCAAGGCGTGGCATCACAGCCCTCTTAACCTTTGCCACTGAAGCGGCCTAGGCCTGCTTTTTTTGGCCTGTAACCTGTGGTCATGTGAATATGTGGTCATTTTAGTGATTCACAATTAGTTCCTGATTTTCTTTTTGGGTTTAATGTGGTTCTGATCTCTTGGTGACCTGTTCAGCTTTGCTGTTGGTCATCTCATTTTACAACAAACAGACACACAATTAAGAACAAGAAATACACTGCAGTTAATTTGCAGACAGAAGCTGGATATAGTTTCCACTTCCAACTCTTCATATGATATACTGACATATATTGTCATTGTAGGTTTTTGTTTTTTTAATTTTTATTGCTATTTCTGGGCAGCAGTGGCCTAGTGGTTAGGGTGTTGGCTGCATGGTTGGTGGTTCGAGGGTTCAAACCCCTTCCCAGTAGGTTGCCCTGAGGTACCCTTGAACAAGGTGCCGTCCCCGTCACGCTCCTCCCTGCGATGGGCTGGCGACCTGTCCAGGGTGTGTTCTCCTTCACCACCGACCATGGCCTCTAGAAGGACGACCCTGCTTGGAACAAGCGGCAGAAAATGATTGACTGCTATTTTTAATTCTATTATAAAACATTATTTAAGTAAGAATACTTTAACTGAACTGTGTTTTTACTTTACCCATCTAATGTAAAACACACTGTACTCCTTGATTTCTCACTGACTAAAATGTTATCCTGCAAGGCAAGAGTCTGTCACATAACCGAAGTGCGCAGATTCATGAAGTACTCAAATTCCATCAAAGCACTTTCAGAGATGAATAACCTTCTGTGCTTGTCATTGCACTTTATGCCAACCAAATGACAAAAAATGTTAATCTTGATGGGAGGAGGGGTTTAAAAATGTAAAACGCTTTACTTTGACTTTCTTTTTTTCTTTCTTTATTTATTTATTTTTGGCAAAGCTGTGAATGTCTGTGAATTTGTTTCTAATGTAATGCTGACTCCCCGTGGCTTAAAATGAAACTGCAGCACGTATGGTATATTTCAAAAGACCTATATCTTACAACATTTTGTTATTTCTTTCCTCGCTTAAATTCACTCATATAATTTTTATATGGTTGTATATATCAAATATTATCTTTATTTTTACATTAACGTTTGCAGCTTCTCTTTATTAACTGTGTATTATTTAACTTTTAAGAAAAGTCAAAAAGTAGTGGGGGCAGAAACACTCCTTAAAAGTTAACCAGGAATATTTTGGGCTAAACTGTAGAGATAAGAAGAAATATGTAAATGCTCTTGTTCTTGTCTGTGTCAGGAAAATGCTAAATTTAAAAGGGACTACCTGCTGCTTAATCTTCATAAGTTAATGATATCATTTTTAAGCAGCAGCATTAAATACTTAAATAATACTAAAAATAAAATTCATCTTAGAGCCCTTTAAATACCTCAAGTATTATTAATGTTTAATTTGATTTTCCCATAAATACTCAAGAATTCATTACGCATGTGACCAGTTAGATACACGTTTGCTCATATGTATATGTCTTCTTCTTTTGGCTGCTTCCGTTTTTGGCTGCTTCCATTTTCCTCCTTCAAAACGACCACCTGCGTGTGTACCCTAACCGCATCCATAAACCTCCTCTTTGATCTTCCTCTTTTCCTCTTTCCTGTATATCATCTATATATCATCTATGTATATGTACAGTGCTGTGCAAAAGTTTTAGGCAGGTGTGAGAAAATGCTGTAAACAAAGAATGCTTTCAGAAATATAAATAATGATTGTTTATCAATTTACAAATTGCAAAAAAAAACAAAAGAAAAAATCTAAATCAGATCAATATTTGGTGATATAAGGGTGGCGGTGGTCTAGTGGTAGGGTACTTGCCTATGGACCTATGGCTCAAGAGGTCCCCGGTTCGAATCCCACCTCTAGCACTGCCATCACTTGGTCCCTGAGCAAGACCCTTAACCCTGAGTTGCTCCAGGGGGACTGTCCCTGTAATCAGGACATGTAAGTCGCTCTGGATAAGAGCGTCTGCTAAATGCCGTAAATGTAAATGTAAACCAGCATCAATTCTTATAGGTACACTTGCACAAAGTCAGGGATTTTGTAGATTTATAGTCAGGTTTTACCAATTTTACCAAACAGGTGCTAATGATCATCAATGTCACACATAGGTTGAAACACAGTCAGGTTTGGAACAACCTACCAGCTGAGTTCCTTCAAAAACTGTGTGCAAGTGTACCTAGAAGAATTGATGCTGTTTTGAAGGCAAAGGGTCGTCACACCAAATTTTGATTTGATTCAGATTTCTCTTTTGTTCATTCACTGCATTTTGTTGATTGATGAAAATAAATGATTAACTCTTCCATTTTTGAAAGCATTCTTTGTTTACAGCATTTCTTCACACCTGCCTAAAACATTTGCACAGTACTGTGCAAAAGTAACCTGATATATAACCTGATATATAATTATCAGGTTCTTAGAGAGAACATACATGTTTACTTGGGTTTTCTTTCAGTAAACCCTGTTCTTTCAGTTAGAAAATTAATTAATACACTTAATTAGAAACTTAGAAAATTTCATCGCAACACTTTTTTGATCCTAAGGGAAAATGCTTATGAACTGATTATTAACCATGTTCTGTGTTTCAGATGAGACCAATTAAACCATTCTGCTAACAAACACAGGTTTAAGCAGGTATGATTAAAAAAGGACAGTTATCAACCCCAAAACCATAATGTCCATTGTTAAAAGTAGGATCTTTAAGGATTTTTTTTTTTTCTTTCAAAAGACTTTGAGAACCTTGTTAGGATATCTGACATCATGAATGATGGAGATTTTACACAAAAAATAAAATAAATGATTGAATAAATTCATAAAATTTATTTTATCACTAGGCAGTGGTGGCCTAGTGGTTAGGGAGTTGGCCCTGGATGGGAAGATTGTGGGTTTGATTCCCTCAGGTATCCATGCCCTGAGGTATCCATGAGCAATGTACTGTCCCCATCACTGCTCCCCAGGCACCTTCAATAGCTGCCCCCTGCTGCACGTGTGTGTATGGGTGATGCAGAGGTTTAATTTCGTTGTGTTGCGTTTCACAATGACAAGATTTGTCACTTTCACTAAAATCAAGCTTTTGAAGGTAATTTTTAATCTAGACTAACTTTAATTACTTTAATTGAATGTTAGACTCTAATTTTTTTCAGTGTAATTCTGAGCTATTTAACTTTAAAGATATATTTCATGATTTTTTTGCCCATGTTTACCAAGTGTGCCAATAGTTGAGGAACAATAGTTGACTGTGTACATGACACATTTACAATAGTAGTAGGTAACTTCCAGCAGATGGCGAACTTGCCATAAAATTGCAGACAGGTCTCTGCTCAAGTCCTGCTGTCCTCCTCCAAGTCACTATCAGGGAGTGAGAATTGAAAGGCATTATTTTTAAAAGGCAGGATTTTGGGAGAGGCTCCAGTTTTCCTAAAATCTGCAGATTTCTGCTCATCTCATGGCCTAGTATTGATTTAGATTTTTATTCTCATATCTCTTCTGCAAATCTAACTCACCCAATAGGTATTTGTGGTTCTCCATCCATGAGAATGCAGCTCCACTGCTTAATACCCAAGGCCTGTGTTCTCATTTATTCTTAATATTTATTATTCTTAAACTGTATTCTTTGTGTTTGCAGTAATGTACTTTTGAAATCTTTGTCAAAAAAGCTCCCTGAAATTAACAGGAAAAAATGGATATAAATGAGTTATTTACTTTTCAAACCATGGCCAGTGTAAACTGAGGACCACAGAGTGTTTGGGTGGGATAGACAGAGGGAGAAGAGAGAGAGTGAGAGAGAGAGAGAGAGAGAGAGAGAGAGAGAGAGAGAGAGAGAGAGAGAGATGAAACCTCCACGGTGAAACGTTCAGATAGCTGGCTGAAAAATGTGGGTGAAGGACATATCTGATTGAAAGATTCATTGTTTTCTGGTATGGCCTTAGACTCTAAGAGACTCTAGGCACATACCTATGACATGTAACTTGGTGGTGTTAAAAACTAAAGCATTTTCTCAACTTCAGTTTGAGCTCTAGCAGGTTCAGTTTCTACTGCTTCCTGTGTCTGATGTCCTAAAGAGCAGAACCTCTAATCTTTTCTTTTTGTTGTTTGGCTAAAGTGTAAAGTGATCCCAAAGAAAGCCTACAATTATGGGATAAATATACAGTTCCACCATTCAATCATGTTTGGGCCTGGCCTTTTGTTGTGAAGATTATAAATTGGGAGCTGTTTTCCTGTAAGTGCATAATTTCTCCAGAAGTCTTCTAAATCCTCCTGAGAACACACACAGTTGTGGGTTGACATGGCCTCTAGAAGGTAAGAAATATTACAGATAATAATTTGAACATAATAAAATTTAGCTTCATGGTTGAAGTGTATCATTATTTTGCTTCTATCATTCAGATTGTAATATGACAAAAAATTTAATTTAACCCCAGCATCTTTACACAAATGCTTGACGTTCTGGGGACCTGCAATGTTTTGTCATGTTCCATTCTTGTCATGTCTTTTAAACATACCATTGCCAAAAAGGGTAACAGCCATTTTTATAAAGAATGGTACATCAAATTTAGATCATTTAAGAATGTGAATGGAACATGAACTCCTGTCGTGAGCATAGCAGCATAGGCACTCATCTTCAGTCTGCAGCTAGGCAGCCCTATAAAATAGGCTGAGATGCATTGTGTGACTGACAAATTTGCATATTAGCAAGTAATAAGGTTTTACAAAAATTTTTGCTTAAATCTTCCTCTTCTTCTTTCAGCTGCTCCCGTTTAAGGGTCGCCACAGCAGATCATCCGTTTCCTTTTCTTTTGGGCCTCTGCATCTTCCTCATTCAAACCGCCCACCTGCATGTCCTCTCTCACCACATCCATAAACCTTCTCTTTGATGTTCCTCTTTTCCTCATTCCTGGCAGCTCCATCTTCAACATCCTCTCCCAATATAATCCTCATTTCTCCTCTTCTGCAAAACCAACCTTGCTTGTGTAACCTTGCTTCTCTCTTGCATAACCTTGCTTCTCTTTTTCCCTCTAATATATTAATTTCTAATCCTGTTCAATCTCATCACTCCCAATGAAAATTTAGTATCGTTAACTCTGCCACCTCCAGTCCCTCCTCCTGTTTTTTTTGTCACTGCCACTGTCTTCAACTCTATACCATAGCTGGTCTCACTACTATCCTGTAAACCTTCGCTTTCACTCAGGCTGGTACCTGTCTGTCACGTATCACTCCTGTCTCTCTTTTTCACCCATACCAACCTGCCTGCACCCTCTTCCGATCTTCCAGTCTCCCCTCTCTTCTTCATTCCCCTCCATCTCACAACCAACTTGTGGGGCATAAGCACCAACAACATTCATTATCACACCTTCAACCTCCAGCTTCAGACTCATCACCATATCTGACAGTTTTTTCACTTCCAAAACCCTTACATACTCTTCTTTCAGGATAACACCTACCCCATTCTTCCTTCCATAAACACCATGGTAAAACAATTTAACACCTGGCCTTACTACCCTTCCATCTTGAAAATCTGTTTTGTTGTCCACAAATTGAGTTGGCAAAAGTTTTACACCAAATGTCCTGACGTAACCCTCCATAGTAATCCGGGCTTGGGAAAAACATTTTTCACTAAATGTTTTAAATTGATCTGCCCTTTAAGAAATTTTGAAATGTTGTAGAATAGCTGCCAGTTTAAAATTCAGAAAGTTAACAATACAAGTAAACTTTCTGACAGTGATAATATATATTACTGTTATATATATATATATATATAATATATATATTATATATATATTAATATATATAAGCTGGCAAAAGTGTACATGATATATTTTATGTAATTTCTCCCTTGCTCACTTTATCTTTTTTCAAACAAGATATCTTGAAAACAATTCATCATGTGCTGTACTGCTATTGTGATTTTTCCAACAGAAACATGGATCCAGAACTTTAATGATCCACCTTAGGCCAACTATGGAAAAAAATTCATTAAGAGTTTGAAGAAATAACACAGAGGAACCAGAGCTCAAAAGAAAAATTCACCTTATTCTCAGCAGCACAGTTAGTGGAGGCAAAATGAGCCTACGCTCTAAACTAGAATGAACATCATTCAGCAAATGCAGCTACTGGTACATGAGAGTGCATGTATGCAGAATAAAGGAGAGAAAGAGAGAGACCCTCCATGTCGCACACACACATGCACACTAGCACACACATAAACTTATGAAAGAGAGGGATGTAAGGTTATTTGGAATTTAATTAGGTTTACCACAATTGCCTGCCCCCTCATGTTTTCAGCTCTCACTAAGACAACACTTCAAGTTCCTCTAAGAGAACACTCCAGTGAGTTATTGAATGTTAGAGGTCATGGTGTAGTCCATAGTAGTTTGTAAGCCAGAAGTGTTTGCCTGTGAGACTAAAGACCAAGACAATTTATACCTTTAACTAACCTAATGTGATTTTTATGGAACCTGTTGACAAAACAAAGTTAATTAAAGTAAAATATTTTGTATGTCAAGTAAACCTGACAGTCTGATTTAGTATAAATACACTATGATGCACTAAAGATTTAAAGTAAGAACAAAATAATAAAAATATATTCAGACATCACTTCTAAACTGTGAATTGAGCTACATTAATATGCACACACATAAAAACCTTTTTTTAACACAAACAGTTTATCCATATCTCCATAGACAAGCATTGCCTATGTAATGTTCAATGTCAACTAGAAAGATATAAGTATGCTAGAAGGGTATATATTTGTTAAGGCCATCTCATTCTTTTTGTCACAACTTGGCATTTTGAATTTCATTCTAGTAATTAAACTATGTTTAACCATTCAAGTCCAGAATCTTTAATTAACCTTTCAATAAAAAAAAGAAAATAAATCATTTAAATATTTAATTATTTCTATCTGGAGCTGTTTGATGATTGGTGATTGATTCAAAAAAACCAAACATACAAAAAAACAATCGCCACTTTACTGTTGTGTGAGGTTTTGTGCTCAGCATGCAGGAAAACAGAAGCGTAAAAAGGTAAAAAACCACAGGACAGCCCTGCCTAATGTTTTCCCAATGAGCTTTAGCTGTCCAAGGCCTCAGTAAGCAAATGATGACGAGCAGTGGCCAGATGTTGACAATAAAAACCAGTTCTAAATTCTAGACACATTTTTCTTTCACTGTAACATACAAACACACAAATATACATACAAACATACACACAAACACACTTGTACAAAGTCCCTGGCACCAACCATTTGTGAGCTTTAAAGCAGATTTAATTAGGTTCCTTTTAAAGGTGGTGAACCTTGTTTCTGGACCTTATGACCTTTCTTGACGCTCCCCTCAGTAATAAATTAGTGCTGACCCTTACCTCTCTGTGATCAGTTACATACAGGGATCCCAGTGCACAGCAGGTGCACTGCTAAGGTTTAATGTTTTCAAGATTTTCTTGACCATGTTCAAGAGTACTTCAGGCCAACCTATTGGTCTGGGATTCAAACCAACAACTTTTCGATTCTGGGGCTTAGTTCCTAACCGCTGCCTCAGCTGAACCCATATACGCTCAAGGGTTAGTTATGTACATTAGAAAGCATGTTCAACCTTATTTCAATGTTTACATTTCAAAAATAATTTTTGAAAATAAAATTTTTATCAAGGATCCAGTTTGGTACCTTTTTGTACTCCAGTGCTCTGTGCCTTTCTAGACCACATTCATGTACAGTACTGTGCAACAGTACTGAGCCAACCCCTCATCTTTTGGGGCAAAGATACTATTTTATACCTGTAAATTGACGTATCTTTGCCATTTTGAGTAAATAAAAAAAAAAAAGAGAACAAATATTTTAAAGGAACAGGCTGCAAATTGCATGAAGATGCAAGGTTCCTAAATTAATGGAGGTTGGATTTGAACCTGTGATCCATAGCCGAGTATCCTGCAACTAGACCACCACTACCAACAAAACCCCAATCGAGCCAGTCAGCCAGGAACCTAGAACCTTCTGAGTAATAGTCAGCCACGTTATCTATTGCACTGGCCCTTCAAGAAGCCTGGAGAGATATACCTTAGTAATACATAAAAAATTTCATGCTCACTGAAAACAAAAATGAAGAAATGAGGGGTGTCTGAAGAGTTTGCACATAACTGCATTACTCTGTGTCTTTCTGGAGAAAACACAATTTTTCCACTCTGGAACCTCCGGTGTGTTGCAGTGCTTACATGAGAGTGTGATGAATTTAGATGGGTTCTCTAGGCAATAGAGCTGTGATCCACAGGAATGTGTTCATTTAATGAGACAGAGGCACTTATTCTGAAGTGTCAATAAGAAAGGGGAGAACAGAACAGCTGTGTTCTGGCCCTTTTTGTGTTCTGGCCCTGCTTATTAACTGATGCCTCCCTCAACAGCTATTGGGTTGCAAACAGTGAACAGTGAAACAGTTTAAAAAGCAACACAGGAGCTAAAATCCTTGCTAAAGGTGTTAAACATCTAGCTGCAGTTTTGAAGAAAAAGGAAAAAAGCAGCAGTTACAGCAAATCATCTGGGGTTAGCCAAGAAATAGGAAATTCTAAGAAATTCCAAACTTAGTTCACACAAAAAGGAGACCTAATGATATCATTTCATAAACAATTTTGAACATGGCAGTATGATGCACATGAGAGATTATCTTAGCATTGTGTTTCAAATCCTAAGCTTCATAACTTCAGCATTTCTAATGGCTTACTTTTTGCAGTAGTTTAGAAACCCTCTCTGTACATCACAGTGGAAACTGTGTATGGCTAGTTTGCTAAGGAAAGCACACCACAGCCTGTCTCTGCTTGCATTGGCTTAGGACAAAACAAACAGTGGAGGAGATGAGCTCATGTGTCTGTTCTTTTGTTATTTCATTTGTTGGGAAGATAACACCGAATGTAAAATGAAATTAAATTAAGTGCAATGAAAATACTGAAACATAAAATAGTGCCTGAATCACTAGACACCCTTATATCATATAAATCGGACAAATCTACAGAACATCTGAATAATCTTTTTTATTAATATTTACTGTTTGGTTAAAATTAACAGTTGCAGATCTGAAAATTGAATTTATTACAAGCAAAGGAAATCATTCCTACTGAATATTTTAGCACAGAAAAGCACAGAAAATCACTATGTAGTTCAGATGCTGTGGGAATGAGGAGAGGTCTGCAAGGACTAAATCTGACTAGCTATTTGAGAAAAGCAGAAATATATCACCTAAAAAGGCCTCTCTGGGTTGATGAGAATTTGACATGACATCTAATCCTAAGAAGACAAAAAGTGGTCTATAAAGCAGCAAGCAGAACTGTACACCTAACAAGACACTTGCTGTTTTTTTGGATAATGTTTGAAAGCTTCATATCACAAAATAAAGGTAAGCCCTAAAGCCGGACTTATTATACTCTGACCACCCAGAGGCCTGGATATCTCCTCTGAATTGTAATAGCATCACTCACTGATCTAACAGCAAGATTGCATTGTCTCTGTTATCACCCATACATCACCCTTACTGTCATAACATCCAGCAAGGCCAATGACAAACACAGAAGGCCTCTGCTACTGAAGATTTAGTAATGTCTAACTGTTCAAATTATTTACTGTATGCCTGAAAGTGCCTGCAATGGGCTGGCAACCTGCCCAGGGTGTGTCCCCCATCTTTCGCCCTGTGTGAGCTGGGATGGACTTCAGCAACCCCCCGCGACCCCGCTTGGGACAAGCGGCAGAAAATGACTGACTGACTGCCTGACTGCCTGAAAGTGCTACAATGGAGAGATGGACAGCTTTTTGCCAAATTCCGCTGTGCAAATTCTTCTCCAGCACATCCCAAAGATTCTTAAAGGGGTTAAGGTCTGGACTCTGAGGTGCCCAATCCATGTGTAACAATGATGTCTCATGCTCCCTGAATCACTCTTTCACAATTTGAGCCGATGAATTTGGCATTGTCATTCTGAAATATGCCCATGCATCAAGGAAGAAGAAATTCACTGATAGAATAACCTGGTCATCCATTATATTCTGGTAGTAAGATGACCTCATTCTTTGGGCACATAACATTGTTGAACCTAGACCTGCAGCAACCCCAGATCATAGCACTGCCCCCACAGGCTTATGGCTTCTTTTACGATTTGATTTCACCAAACGATCACTGATCACAGTCATTCAGAATTTTTTTCTGATCATACTTCTTCCATGAAGATAATGGTTCCCCACTTTCCTACCAGTTTTTATTAATGCGATGGACAGTTCTCAACACAATATTAGTAGTTTCAGCAATTTCCTTAGACGTTTTCTTTGCCTGATGCATGCCATTAATTTGATCCTCCTGAAATAACATGACCACAGAATGTGTCTTCCAACTTGGTTAAGTAATGAGAAGGTACTCACTGCATCAGTCAGGGTTAAAAAGCTTGTTGCTCGCAGAAACATAATCATCCTTGCAGTAATTATTAATAGGGAGGCTCTTACCAATTTGCTTTGTTTAATCCAGGTGGTGAATTTTTTTTTGGACAGGAAGTGTATGTATGATAAATTGCATGAAATATTTTGCATCTGATTATAGCACTTTTTGTATCTATCCAAAAGTATTGGAACAGAATGCAAAGCAACCAGCAAAGCAAACTGAATACCTCCCACTCTTTCTTCTCACTCCTGGTGTCAGGGGGGGAAATAATTCCGTAGCATACAAACCTCCACTACCAGAAAGGGAAAAGTCAGACTTCAGACTTCTCAAGCAGAACTATTTTTAAAATTCCCATCATTACTTGCATGCACACACATCATTGTTTAATCTTGCTTTCCGTTGCTTGTTTCCACAATTATTTATTCATATTAGTCAAGTCTTTGCACCTTCTACTTTAATGACCTGCTGCCAGTAAAGTGTTTGTCTTAACACGTGTATTATCACTTGTTACTGCACTCAGTAGCCACTATACCACATTAATTTGCAATAATGTATCTGCTCTGGGTCAGATTAACTTTCTCTTTTGTTTTGTATTGTTTTGTGTATGAGATTTATGTATTGTATGTTGTACTGTGTGCTTTTATGTCAAGTTCACTTGCAATGATTTTTTTCAATGTGTACTGTATATATGGCTGAAATGACTGTAAAACCTACTTGACTTGCCTTTCCTCTTGGATCTCCTCTTCAGGAAATGTTTGTTTATTTGAGTTTATATTTGGTGAATGACTCAACGAGTCATATTTTGTCCTTGATGTATTCTTTTGTTGGCAATTTGTTTCTGATCATTGTCTTGCTGTGTGACAAAATTTTCTTCTGATTAGTTTGGATGAATATCTTTGTAAAGTGGCAGAAAGATGTTTCTGTAGATTTCAGAATTCATTCTGCTGCAACCCAGTTTTATCATCAATAAAGATTATTGCGTCTGTTCAAGAAGCAGCCATGCAAGTCCATTACCACAATTAGCTTCATATGCCTGCCTTGCTAAGGGGTGAGGGTGGTCTAGTGGTAGGTCACTCAGCTACAAACCAAGAAGTTGCACGTTTGATTCCCCCCTCCAGCACTACCATAAAATGGGTTTTTGAGCAAAGCCCTAAGTTGCTGTCCCTGTAGTTGAATTGGAAGTTGCTCTAGATAAAGAGCATCTGCTAAATGCTTTAAATATAATGTAAGATAAAATAATGTGGCAGAGAGAACATTGTTTCATCTGTCCATAATTTTCTTTTCTAGAAAGATGACTAATTTTTTCCTCTTTCTCAGCTACAAAATGCTATATTTCCCCCCATAGCAAGTTCTATGGTAATCATGGTTTCCCTTCTTAACAATGATTGCAGACTCCACAAATGAAACCAAAGCTGCAGCTCAGAGTAGATATGAAAAGCTATTAATAGTTTATACACTTAATCAAGCAGGACACACCTGTGTATCTGTGAGATACATGGCTATTTATGTTTGGCCTATAACCCAATAGCTCAGGTCTTAGAACAATTTGTAAAAATGAGGCCAAGTTTTCTGTTTGGTTTATATGTTAAAACATGTGTATCCCTCCAATTTGGCTACTTTTAAAGTTGTTGTAAATGTGCTTACCTTTGCTATGTTTATAATCAGGCACTGCACTTGATCATATAAATTAATAAAATCTGTTGCAATAAGAAAATATCCTTCTTTACTATTTTGAGACAGGGGACCTTTTTCATAGTTTAATTAGTAGTAATTGTCTCTTTGAGATAAATCAATATATTTTAGTCCTTTGCCATTAGCTCAAATGACAAGAATGTATAAATGATTTAATTGGCATAAATTTGGGCACAATTTTAGAGCAGCATCAAATAATACCACTTTCAAATGTTTCTAAAAAGACATCTGAATGGAGGCAGGCACTAACATAACAACTGAGTTAATCAAATTAAGCCATTAGCAATTAGTTTACTTAATAGTTTTCTTAACAACTTCATGTAATTTTAGGGAAATTTGTGATTACTTAAGTATGCAATCCGCATGATGATAATGCAGTAGTATTACTTTTCTTTAGCTACTTTAGCCATATATTTTTGAAAATATTTCTGTGTGCAAATGTAAGTTAAGGACTTTTACTTTAGTAATAGTACTGATGATTATTTGTTACAGTTAAAAGTTCTTTTTTTTTTGTCATTCTTAACACATTATGGAAAGTGGACATGGAGGGGTTATAGAAGCGTGAGAACCATGCTGAAGCACAGTGATGTGATTTCCATACATGGTTTCCCATGAGCATATCATATTACTGCACCCTATTGTCAAATACCAGGCATTTTAAACATGTGCACCACATGCCAAGAGTAAGGGGATTTGTGGATAAAGACTAATTCGTTTAAACACAGCTGCAAACTTCCTACTGTGAACTACAATGCAATGGACAAGCCTAGGGATATATGTATATAAAATGATTAATTTTTCACACACATTAATAATGAGCACGTGAGCCTTCATGTTGCTGATGTTGAATTGGTAGAATACTTCCCAAATTTTGTCTTGTCAATATAGTATTATTCCTAATACATTTTTACAATTTACATATTAGAGTTATAGCTGTAATAGTATAATTGTTCTATAATGGATAAAATTATTATATGAGGACAAACTTTACACTTATATGTACATTTATGGCATTTAGCAGATGCTCTTATCCAGAGCGACTTCCATGTCCTGATTACATGGACAGTCCCTCTGGAGCAAGTCAGGGTTAAGGGTTTTGCTCAGACTTGACGATAAAGTAATATTAAGCCATATTCAATGGGTTAACCAAACTAGTGATCATGTTAAGGTCCATCCGACTCTGCCAATGACATTTCAGCAAATTGGACTAGCCTGCCGTATCAGCTTTTCAGTTTAAATTTCTTGGTGACTTCTAATTAAGGTTCATAATTTTCATTTTCATCAAATGATGTGGCATCCCTTTGTTCCTAACACATTACCCATCCCATGTCAGTATGTATTTTTTTCCAGTTGAAATCTGATGTGTTTTCATTTTTTTTATATATATATATATGAACCCAGTCACTAAGGATGCACAAGCCAGTGTATTTCTTTGTGCCGGTCCCAAGTTCAGATAAATGGGGTGGGTCATGTCAGGAAGGGCATCTGGTGTAAAACTTTTGGCAAATCAATATACAGACAACAAAACAGATTTCCATACTGGATCGGTCGAGGCCCAGGTTAACCACGATCACCATCCGCACTGTTGGCCCATTGGATGGTTGTGGAAATTGGGCTACTGTTGGCCAAAGGAGAAGAAGAAGAAGAAGAAGGTGAGGAAGGCATGTCCAGAGGGAGGAGGAGTGGAAGTGAGAGTAGGAACTTTGAATGTTGGCAGCATGACTAGTAAAGGTTTATGACTAGTACAAAATTAGCTGATATGCTACCAGATTGCTGGGAAACTGCTGTAGAAGTGGTAAGGCATACAGCTAGAAAGGTACTTGGTGTGACATCTGGAAGGAAGAAGGAGGATAAGGAAACCTGGTGGTGAAACCCAGAAGTCAAGGAGTGTATACAGAAGAAGAGGCAAGTGAAGAAGAAATGGGATAGTCAGAGAGATGAAGAAAGTAGACAGGTGCACAATGAAATGAAGCACAGGGCGAAGAAAGCAGTGGTGAAGGCTAAAGATAAGGTGCATGGTGAATTGTATCAGAGGATAGAAATGAAACGTACTCACAAGTGAACAGAGTGTGTTGAGCAGATGGAAGGAGTACTTTGAGCAGCTGATGAATGGAGAGAATGAGAGAGAGAAGACAGGAAGTGCAGCAAATAAGCAAGATGGAAATAAGAGCAGCAATGAAGAGGATGAAGAATGGAAAGGCTGTTGGTCCAGATGACATACTGGTGGAAGCACAGAGGTGTTTAGGACAGATGGCAGATGGAAAGTGAGAGGATGAGTGGAGACGAAGTGTACTGGTATCAATTTTCAAGAATAAGAGTGATGCACAAAGCTGTAGTAACTATAGAGGGATAAAGTTGATCAGCCACAGTAACAGTTGAGGCCAAAATTATTAGCCCCCCTTATGAAATTAGACAACACTCTTGATTTCTCCATGAAAATGACCATTAACAAGTGTTTGTTATTTTGGAAACAAATACACTATAAAAAACAATGTCTGCTAAGTTTAATTAGGATATTTTATTGATGCACCGAGTTGAAACAAGAAAGGGCAAAAATGAGACATCCAAAATTATTAGCCCTCTGGCCATTAATAGTCAATAGTGTACCCTTTCTGAGCCACAACTGACAACAATCTCTTAGAGTAGTTCTTTACTAGGTTGGCACAGCTCCCATGAGGAATTTTGGCCCATTCTTCCATTGCAAATTGTTCTTGCTGGTCCAAATTGCATGGTTTCCGAGCAAGGACATTCACTTTGAGCACCCGCCACAGATTCTCAATAGGATTGAGGTCTGGGCTCTGTGCGGGCCACTTCAGGATCTTGGTTTTGGTATCCTTGAGGAACTGTTGGACTAATTTTGATGTATGCTTTGGGTCATTGTCTTGTTGAAAGACCCAGCGACGACCTAAGCCTAGACTACAAGCAGATTTCTGCATATTGTCCCTCAAAATGTCAACATAATTTTCTTTTTTCATGATGCCATGCACCCGAACAAGGCTCCCTGTGCCTGAGGCTGCAAAACAGCTCCACAGCATGATGCTCCCACCACCATGTTTAACTGTGGGAACTGTGTTCCTAGGCCTCTTCCTTCCAAAACTCATCTTTACCTTACAAATGTTCACGGGCAAACCTCAGTCGGGCTGTGATGTGCCGCTCTTTGAGTAAATGGGTTCTTTCGGGACAATGGCCCTGAAGCCCACCACGATGAAGAGCCCTCACAACTGTGTTCCTTGAAACATCAACTACAGAAGAGGCCAGGTCAGCAACAATCATCTTGGCAGATGACCAGGGCTCCTTGCTGACATCTCTGACTATTTTCCTCTCCAGAGTTCTTGAAATCTTGCGCTTACAGCCACGGCCAGGTTTGTTTCTTACAGAATTTTTCTCCTTGTACTTGGCAATGTACGAGCCTCTACTATCTTCTTTCTGAGCTCCAGACTGATTTCCTTTGTCTTTGGCATGGTAACAGCAGTCCCACTCATGTGTTCATGTGCCCTGTTCCTTGGAGTCTTTTATGCTGATTGAATGTTGTTAGGAAGCCAACTGACTGCAGGTGTTGTTAGGAAGCCAATTGACTGCACAGGTGTGGTTTCAAAGCTGATTGGTAAATTACTGTAGGTGTGTTTTGAGAGCAAACATTCACATGGGGCTAATATTTTTGACCACCCCATGTTTTTATATTTGATATAAAGCAAGCCTAAAAATTTATTTTATATTACAAAATGTACCAAAAGCTACTAAATAGCACTGGTGAATGTTTGCTTATATCAAGTTTCATCAATGCTGTAAACATTGGGAAGAAGTTTAGAAAAATGTTCCATAATTCCTGGGGGGCTCATAATTTTGGCCTCAACTGTATGTTATGGGAAAGAGTAATGGAAGCTAGGTTAAGAAAACAGGTGATGACTAGTGAACAGCAGTATGGTTTCATGCCAAGAAAGAGCACTACAGATGCAATGTTTGCTCATATGCAATGTTAGGGTGTGGATGGAAAAGTACAGAGAAGGTCAGAAGGACTTGCATTGTGCCTTTGTAGACTTGGAGAAAGCATATGACAGAGTGCCTAGAGAGGAGCTGTGGTTTTGT
Source organism: Hepsetus odoe (assembly GCA_017165825.1). NCBI lineage: Eukaryota > Metazoa > Chordata > Actinopteri > Characiformes > Hepsetidae > Hepsetus > Hepsetus odoe. The sequence continues at coordinate 20,992,553 of CM029378.1, forward strand.
TTGAGAAAATTAAGTGTTGCAGAGAAGTATGTGAGAGTAGTTCAGGATATATATGAGGAGAGTGTGACAGTGGTGAGATCTGCAGTAGGAGTGATGGATGCTTTTAAGGTAGAGTTTAGATTACATCAAGGATCAGTGCCCATTCTTCGGTGAGACAGGAGTTCCCATGGACGATGATGTTTACTGATGATACTGTGATCTGTAGCAAGAGTAGAGAGCAGCTGGTGGAGAGCCTGGAGATCTACATGACCCGTGTGTGTGATAACAAAACTAAGAGGATTCTCATCTGTTGACACCACATGAACGTTATTATTAGTTAGTTTTTTTTGTTTGTTTTTTTTGTCACAGGCTTTGTGGTTTATTAAAACAAAGATTTTGTGACCTTTTTCTTGTTCTTCTCTTATGCAGCTCTGCAACCCCCTGTCTGTGTTCCGTGTATCTAATATTGTATTGTTACTTTCTAAAGGCAAACAGGAAATTCTGCATAAACATTATTTATATTCTGCACCATTATTAATGACCCTGCTATTGCTGAGCAGTTGATGGACTACTGTAAAATTTGTCCCTGCAGCAGTGCAGTGAAAAGCTCATAATCAGAGCTGGGAAACTTGGCAGGGCTTTAAAAGAGCTCAGTGTCTTCCTCCCTTGACCGACATTTGGAAAGCATTGTGCACATAGCAACCATAACACCATGGCAACAGCAGCACAGCAAACTAGATGAGGGAAATGCTGGCCATACTTTACCTGTTTACAATCCTGTCCAATTTGCTAGACATCACTGGTACAAAAAAGATCATAAATGGCTTTGCTTTAATGTATGGTGTATATATAAGGACTTTACACTTACATATCACTTTCACACCTGCAACTGAAAGGTTCCATTGGGAAGAAAAAGTCTTCTTATTTGGGATCACACCAAATATTATATGTTTATACATTTTTTTGATAATTGATGTAATGATATAGGTCATATAATGTAATGTTCTCTCTTAGTACATCACTTTATGATCTTGTAAAATGTTTTACCTGGCCTAGAACCAAGACTAACCCTTAGTATGTTTTGTCCTATAGGTCCAGACCTGCTGGTTTTTGAGGAAATTGTATTCTACCTCACCCAGTTTTGTGGATTACAAACTATGTCTTGTTATCTTAAGTACCCTTCAATTTGTCCGTTAATTCTGTTCTGTTTGTTTTCATCACCTGACCCTTTGGAGTGCATTACAGGCTGATAACTTTGACTGATCTGAAGGGACAGACAGAGGCCAATGAGTTCACATGTTGAGGGCATAGGTTTAGCAAAGGATGAGACTAGAGTTCAGAGTTTAGAGTACTCTTGTTAGTTTAAAGCTGGAACTGATCTTGACCATACGAGCTCCTTAGACTAGGCTATTTGACACAATTTTTTAACATATCTACCTATTGAAAAGTTGCATTATTCATGCATAGTTTAGGTTTATACTACCATCACTATGAAGCTTTGCCAATGCTATACAATATTTACAAACAACTTTATTAATTAGCAGAATTAATACAAACATTAAAAATAATTTCAAAAGTATTTTTAAGGTATTAAATGTATCAGTATGTTTGAATAGGCCACATTCATGTTTCAATGAGCCAAAATGACTTAAAAAGTATGTGCAAAAGTATGCTCCCTGTAAAACAAGTTAATTTTAAAATTATGTAATTGCATGATTACATTTAAATAATATGAACTAATAATAAAATGAATACAGAATAATAACTTCAAAGGTTAAGGCTGTAGTTAATAAGTGAATGGAGCATAAAAGAGTAAGAAAAGAGAAATATTAACTGAAGTGAGTAGGATGGAATGAGAGCTTGCTTGGAGCTACAGTTCTGATTACATTCCTTGTGTAAATTGTGGCTGGACTAGAGGGGTCTCTGGGGTGGAGGCAGCAGCTTTAGGAGCTTTTGTCCCCCCAAGCACAGTGAGATGGGTGTTGGTTTACAGAGGGTCAGAAGAACCCACAGAGCAAATTTATCCTATTGTTAGCAATCACCACCTCCTTGGTGCTAAGATTGCTAAAATTACAAAAATTTTCACTTACTCTTTCACTTACTCTAAATAAAAAAAAGTTTAATAAATAAAAAATTAATAATTAATAATATAAGAAAAAGAAATTAAATAAGCAAGTAACCAAGGTGGGTTCAAAAGCCCTGCTAGTGAATTTCACCGGCCACCTAAATAAGGCTTAACTGGCACTTAAGTAGCAACTAGGAGCAGACAGGAAAAATGTGCATGCAGCAACCCAAATTAGCAATATGCTTTGTTACATAAAGAAGCTATGAATACTATGAATGTCAAACTTATTTATCATATCAAAAAGTGAATCTCACTCTCAGTCTCCAAAACAATGCCTCTTTCACTGTGTGAGTGAACTGACTATTGAGACCTTATTTATAGGGTGGTCTTTTATAGATTTGGTACCCTTCTCCCCCACATACAGTTCCTGCTCTGCATGACCATCAGCGGTTACATTTGTTACATTGCTTTACTTAAAATATTGGAGATTTTTAATGATTTTCTGTTCCTTCCTTTGGTTAAAATTTTCTTTTTATTCCACTCATTTTATTACATAATTGGCTTCCTAAATGATACATAGCATAAATTAAAGCTGTTTTGACTCAAATTATCAGTTTTACTGTTCAGACTAAATTAAGCAAACAAAAGTGCTACTATTCTTTTAGACCTGAATATGTGTGACTGCTTGTGTAATTTGACAGCAGTGCATAAAAGGTAAATATATGACTAAGACAAACAGTGTTGAGCAGCCCATAAAACATTAAAGAAACTTGCAGCTCTCACAAGCATGTTATCAGTGCTATGCTGGACTAGGCTTCCAAATGTTGCTTTGAATTTACTGGGTACATAAGTTACACAATAATTAAATACTTTTTAGCAAATACTCATTTCATATATTTTAAAAGCACCACAGTAAAACTGAAACTTGCTGGAAATATATATTTTTATTTTTGTAAGGAAAATGCTGTCATTAGAAAACCTTGTATCTTCAAAATGGTAACTTTATAGGAGGAAGGTAAACTATTCTATATTTTACTGTATATTAATTAAATATGACTTTGTTTCATTTAAAATTCTTGTAAATCCCAAAACATTTACTGATTTACTAATTTCTGTCTCTATTCCTTTCTATTGTTTATCCTTAATCAGATCAAAAAGCTATTATTTTACTATTACGAGTTCATATATCAAATATAATGATTTGCACCAGAGGATTACAGTGCAACAGAGAGCTGTATCTTTCTGTTTTCCCATGGATTAAAGTTTTTTCCATATTCTGCTAAACAGAAACTGTGAATGCCAGTCACGAGGCATTGGCATGCATACTGTGATCTGATATCTACAAAGCCCTTATTTCAGTGGAGATTTGGGCATATTTCCCCAGGCAGAAAGAGACTAGGCCCTGTATGTGAATCATATCAAGAGTGAAAGTAGGGGAATGTTTAGGATCGGCAAAAAGAAAAGGGATATCAAGCTTTTTTAGCCATTCTTTGCAGCTTTCCCTATAAGCCCTATTTAAGAATATACTTATCAGAAGAAAAGGAAGTTTGGCGTTAGAACTTTTTCAGTGTTTCAAACACAAAGTGTGAGAAAATTAGTCACATACCTTATTGTTCTTAAGTAATCAACTCAGCATCTCAGACTTGAATATACAAGTATCTAAACACATTGTGACAACAGATTTTTCTAAAATTCAGTTTTGTTTATCAGTCTCTCATTGTCATCCTTCATGTATAATTATTTTCTGCACAAACTCCTATGAAAGGAAAATCTTGTTGACTTTTGAAAACATTTTTTTATATTAGAGTAGAGTAGAGTAATCTTTTATTATCCCACGAATGGGAAATTTGGGCGTTACAGGGCTCTTATAAAAGTGACAGATGTATAGAAAGAATAGAAAAAAGATATATAAAAATAGAGGTATAAGGAAAGAGGAACAAGTACAGGAGAAAGGAGAAAAGTACAGGACCTATAATAATAAATTATCTATCTATATAAATATATAAATATAAATATATATACATATATACTATATTACCAAGATGCATATACATATCTACAAGAAGAATTAGGTGACCATATATACAGTACACAGTAATAATACACGATAATAAATAGGTTTTAAATAAATTATAAATATATATAAATAAACAAGTAGTAAGATATAAGTCTAATAATAATAATAATAATAATAATAATAACACTGTACAATACAATAACAATATACATTAATATACATTAATAATAATATATAATATAACATAATATATAATAATAAACAAGCAATGTAATGTTATGTTGATGAGTTGTGGAGTCTTATTGCTGCAGGTAGGAATGACCTGCGGTAGCGTTCTTTCTTACACTGCGGGTTTAACAGTCTGCTGCTGAACGAGCTGCTCGTACAGTCTCGTGTAGGGGGTGGGAGGTGTTGTCCATGATGGATGTTAGTTTGGATAACATCCTCTCCTCCCCTACCTGCTCGATGGACTTGAGCGGACAGTTCAGGACAGAGCTGGCCCTCTTGACCAGTTTGTTTAGTTTCCCTCTGTCCCTCTCTGCGACTCTTCCATACCAGCAGACCACAGCATAAAAAACAACAGATGCTACCACAGTGTCATAAAATGTCCTCATGAGATTGATTAATTTAGTGATATAGTATATGCAATGATGCTTAAATTTCTGTTGCTCTATAAATACGTTTAAAAGAGGGAGATTTGATTACATGATATTTCATCATGTAAATACAGTAATAAATACAGTAATATGTGAAATAATCTCATATTTAGTGCTTCATATTGGCTGTTTTCTACTGCACTTGCAAACTTTTTACTACTATGTTCACAGTGTGTAGCAAACTTGTAGTTTATGCCAACACACATTAAAGAAACATTAAAGAAGTTGGCCTTAGAAGTGAGTCATCCAAACTTCTGAGCACTATAGTGGCTGCTAAGATTTTGCTTGATAAAAAAATTGGCATTTTCCTCCTCCCTAAAACCACACTGATTCATCTCAATGCCTTCATCCACCCACATTCTCCTTAGTACTGAGCACTGTAATGATGAGCTGCATGGACTCAAGGTCAGCGTTTGATGCCATGGTGAAGCAGTGCTGTAAGGAGGAGTGACTTATCCAGACTGCTGTGTATGCAGCAGCAGGGCTGTGCCAATTAGAGTATTTGTGGGAGGTCTGAAGCCTCCATTCTCATCAAAGACCACAACAAATGTTTATCAAAATAAAGGCTCTGGGATTTACGTGCATATAAGACTGAGTGCTAAAGTCCCAAAGTCTGTGTCTCCAATGTACTTTCCTAATAAGCAAGATTAGATAAACAGTGCCATATCCAAATAATAAAATTCAAAGGCAAAATATTATGTATTTTAAATGTAAAATTGGCAGCAGACAAAATATTGAGAATTAAATTAAGATTAAACTCACAACCAATAACAGTCCCATAAAAAACCTTTTACATTTTGTCAGCTTTAATCTTAATTTTTTGCTTTCATACTATAAAATTCGCAGATTTTATATTATGCTCTTTATCTGTATTCTCTTTATAGTATTTTTTAGGTTGTAAACATTTTCAAGGGTGTTAAGGTAGAACCTCAGTTAAGGCACTGATCTTAAACATCTATTATTCATCTGATTTGCATTTATATTTACAGCGTTTAGCAGAACAAAGTAAAAGTGAGTTTGAAGTGCCAACCTTTTTAAACTAAACAAAGTTCAGGTCCTTTCAAATTACAACACCCCATATGCTTAGCTACTTTGTACTTGTATAATTCTTAAGTCACTGAATAATAAGCCTGAAGTTGGAGTATGAAATGACAGGATCAAGCAGGAGCTGGCAGTCAAATGCCTTTTATCTTGACAAAAACTCAAGAACCCAGGAGTTATGATATTACACATTTAAATACCTAACAGATTTTTGCTTTGTTAGGGATTTGAGCTAAAATGTGAAATCAAAGGTCAAGGGGGGGGGGTTGCAACAATAAATGAGACAGAACAGAAAGACCAATCACATGTCATGATCAATTTGACAAAACCAAGGCACATATTTATCTGAGCTAAAGGGCAGTAAGTCTATTTCTGGGTGTCACAGGAGTAAAGGGCTTGATGTGGGGCAGCAGATTGATACTGTGAGTGGAGGTTGCAGTGGGAGAGAGAGAGAGAGAGAGCGCGAGCGAGAGAGAGAGAGAGAGAACGAGAACCTAGTGCACCTAGTGTTGGAGGGAACGCTTTCCTATGTGTTGCGACTGAAAGCTCGTCTGTATCCCGTGTTAACCGGACCTGACTGAGAGAAGAGGAGAAATAAACATGGCTCCCAGCACACTGCACTTGTGGTTATTTGTCATTTTCGCCGTTTATCCGGGCTTTGGATTTAACATTGACGTGCGTTTCCCGGTCATCAAGGAGGGAAAGACCCAAGGCAGCTTTTTTGGGTTTTCCGTCGCTCAGCACAAACAGACCGAAAAGACAAATAAGTACCTGTGAGTAGTTTTCCAACCTTTCTTCTCAAGCGTATGTAAAAAAAAATGTGTGTGCGTGTGTTCGAGTTCGGAGTCAAGATTGTAAACAGGACACCGCTTTCATTCATTTATCACAATGTCTTACAGAAAGGTTGACTTTCGCCACATATATTATACTAAAAGCTGTTAAAAGGTGACACTTTTTTCTTCGTCAGCACCTGCTGGACAGCATAGCCTGTTTCCACCTTTCCGCGCTGCGTTCACTTAACAGCTCCCCTACCAGAGGTAAACCCACTGCAGCCTGTTAAAGGACTTTAAACAACGATTAAAAAAAAGTTTAAGGAAGTTCTTTAACGTGTCTTTTAATCAAGCGTGACTTTCCAGCTTAAGTCACAGGTGACCATGTTGCCCTTGTAGTGGAAAACTAGCCCCCTCCTCCCTCCTGAGGAGAAAGCACAAAGTATTTATCCTTCTTATTCTGAATAAATGTATGTAAAAAGTATCCACTGAGTGATAGATGTAACACTTTATGATTTGTTAATTAACCCGTTGCTCATTCAACTTTCAGCACAAAAGTATTTCTGTACAACACTGAATGCTTTCCTCAGCCTGAAGGGAATGCAGACACCAGCGTTATCTGCCAGAAACCTGGAATGTGGCGATGCCTCTCTGAGACAGTCTAGGATTTAGCCTTAGGGCACAAAACAGTAAGGGTGAGTGCAGGTGAATGAGCTAGTCTTGGGCCACATCCAAAAGAAAGCCTGAGTTGGAGGACATGGAGTGAATTTGTGGAGCAGCCCACTGGAAACATTTTATTAGACTTTCCTGGCCTTTTGTTAAGAGTTGGCACACTTGTCTACACAACAGAAACAGTAAGTCCCCAGAGTACCGTGTTAACACCTGCACTGTCTAAATCGTGGTTGACATTTCTGCAGTTTATGATACACTTTCATTTCACCTTTTACAAACTTACAAGAGAGAATAACAAACCCAAAGCCTGCATTTTTCATTCTGTGTTTCATTGCATGATGTTTGAGTGATGAGTTGTTGATTGCAAACTTGCTTTTAGGTTAGAGCAGATTAGATGCATTTCTGTTTCTTTTAAGTGGTACAGAGCCAATACATTTAGCATTTAAACAAAACAAAATCATAAATGCAGCATAAACTACTTTCCTTAGAATTAATTCCCAGGTGGAGCTGTATGTTAAAGTATGTACAGTGTTACAGACAATGGAACAGTATATACAGTATAATAATATGTACACTGTAATAAACATGTGATGTTTTTAAGTCCTATGCACATACATAGGCTTTACTTATTATCAAAATCTTCTGAACCCAGAAGGAATCTATATTGCGCTTATGAATGTCAATGGCTAAAAATGATTCTGGTGAAGCCCTTTCAAAGCTCTCAATGTTGTGGGACTGCTGAGGGTCCCTGAAGTACCCCAAACTCTTAAACTCTGATTTTCATTTTCCTTATTTGGCACTTCCTGTTCAGCTGAGATGAAGCTATCATCATGCAGCATCTGTGCCTGCTGAAGGCACTTCAAAGGACAGTAGTATTTAATAAGTGCCATGCTTTTGTTTCTGGCATTGCTTTAAACATAATCTGTACAGTGCAAATTTTAATCACTATGTGAGCAACAAAAAGACCATCTAATTCAGAATGAGAAGAAAGTGATCCTTACAACTTTAAAGTGATTGCTGGATTGATACTTCATATTGTTCAGTCTGTGTAACATGAGAGGAGGCCACATGGTAGAGTGGATCTAGGAACAGGGGGATCATCAGCAGGGTGCACTTCACAAAAGAGGTAGCACATAGTTTTAAGAGAAGTATTTGTAAATGACAGATAAGAACACACTTGCTTTCCTTTTAACTGGATGACTCTTAAGCAGGGACTCATAAGGTACTTTACACACCAGTAAATTGACTTCATGACCTAAAAATGTTTAAGTGGCAACTATTAAATAGACAGTATAGTCTGTGTCTCATAAAAAGTATTTGAAATTGGCCATAAAGGTTCCCCAGCACCAGATAAACTATAACATTTAGAATGATTTTGCAACAATTATACTTCAATAACCCCACAGATTTTTTTTAAAAACAAGAGGTTAGATGTACTGTAAAAATAAATAAAAGCTCACTTAAGAAATCATTCATTTACTCCTAAGTTCTATACAAAGTCTGTAATAAGGATCGGACAAAAACTGGACATTTCCAAATTAAATTTATTAATGTCAGAACCATCGACATGTTTCATGTGACCACCGATTCAGGCTGCAGCAGTTTAACCTGCATCATATTGCAGTAGACAGTCTGTTGCTTCCTGTAGTACGACTAGACAGGAAGACCAACACCTAAAGAGGACATCAGTCTGAGCTCTGTGTACATTTTTTGGATTGCTTTTTGAATGATGCACATTATATGGCAGCTGATCAGAGCAGAGTTTACATATATATCAGGTCGGGTAACAAAAGTAACCTATTTATTTATTTTATAAATTACTTTTATAAAAAAAAAAAAGAAAAAAAAACAGCCTTGTAATAAGTGTATTGTAAGTGTTCTTAGCACTTTTCTTCTGAAGAACATTTTGGGGATAAAAAAATAAATAAAAGGAAAACAAGGCCTGATTGCAGATGTGTGCTAATTTATCAGGCATTCTTTCTTCTTGCTACACTGCAGGCCACTTTAGTCTATTGAGGACATTGTCCAGACACTACTCCTTCTGCAGCATATCCTGGGAGGTTGGAATGTGCTAAATTAAGTTGTCGCGTGTCCAGTGTTAACAGAGGGTTCTTATTTCCTGTCACCTAATTTTATAGCAGACCCAATATCTCTACAGCCTCACTATAGAGATGGGAACCCCAGTTGCTAACATTAAGCAGTTGCTTGAGGAACTCCAGCATGACAATTTCAGATATTCAGGTGGTGAGGAGATGCATTAGGCATTCTATAGTATAGTTTAGAGATGACAGGTACTCTTGCTGGTACCTGTCTGTCACAGATCACTCTTGCCACCCATTCCAACCTGCCTGCACTCTCTTCTGATGTAACCCAAGTCAACTGCTAATTTAAAAAGGCTTAGGAAGTAAACTAATAAAATGCATAATAAGAACTAAAAAAAATGACACAACAGTAATTTATCCAGTGTAATAAATCACAAATGCAAGAAATTTTGGGAAGATTTGCAGCCTTGTTTCCTGACACATGACCCATACAAGGTGACCCACGCAAGTACTTTTCAGTTTAAATGTTCTTTTTAACTATTTAAACTGAAAAGTACTTGTGTGGGTTTTATGTTATGAATAGGCTTGGGCAGACCACAGATAGATTGCTGCTTGGATTTAAAACATTTCTATAAAAAATAGAAATAATGATATGATAATGATAATTCAGAAGATTATATTTTCAAACAATGCACACTTTATTTTAATACTCTATTAGGTAAAACAATAAACACTGAGAAAAACACTGCTTGATTTTTCTATCCAGAAGTTCATTGCAGTGTAATTTATTTTGATAACCATGCCATGTCACCATACTTCTCACTCTTACTCTTTATGTCAACTTGAAAACTAACCCAAGCATTTCCTACTGGCACTTCTTACTAACTTCATAAACCTCCTTAGTATTGTTTTCTGTCTGTGGAGGGTCTGCAGGTTCTTGGTTAGTAGATCAGGCACTGGAGATGTTCTCTGGCCTTTCATTGGCTCTTTTAGTCCCTTGACCTTGAGGAATGTGAGGAATGCTTCATCCTTTCCTACTCAGAGGACTTGCCAGGTTGCAGGTTGGGACAGGCCTGGGAGAGTGAACTTTGAAACCTGCCTCACAAGCATTGTGAGCCCTGAAGGATTAGTGCTATATCACAGGCCATCCCCCCCAAACACACACACACACACACACACACACATCCTCCACCCATCAACCTCAACACTCACATACACAGGCCTTGTTCCTGCACATTTATATATTTTACAGCAATTTGCTGGTGAATTGGGCAAACATCAATAGTCCTTTCTCATCATTGGCTGGAGGCCACAAGTTGAGTTGAGCTCCATGGCTCTCTCTCTGTATGTCTTGCTCTCTCTCTTTCTCTTTCAGTTCAGTGTTCCTCCAGCTAGCCTTTTTATATATCGGCTACATTGCTACAATTTCATGACAGTACATTTACATTTATGGCATTTAGCAGACGCTCTTATCCAGAGCGACTTACATGTCCTAATTACAGGGACAGTCCCCCTGGAGCAACTCAGGGTTAAGGGTCTTGCCCAGTGGTGGTAGTGCCACTGTGGTAGTTCGAACCAGGGATTCGATCCAGGATTCTTGATCCAGAGGTCCGTAGGCAAGTACCCTATCATTAGACCACCGCTACCCATGTACCCACCCAGTACAATTTAATGACACAGTGAAGTCTTTTTCTGGCTTTTTTTTCTGTTAACAAGTCTTGAAACATATCTTGGCTAAAGGCCAAAATACAGACTTGAAAAATATAGATCTGATTTTTGGTCTGACCTTTGCTTAAATTGACCAACATGCTTGTTTCAAATTACTCATGTCCCTATTTTGCCTACTTAAGTAACTGGGCATAGTCATCATTATTCATATGCAATGTTAGAAAGTTACCAATGTTAAAAGTACATTTGGCAGCTACATTCCCTTAATGTGTAAATTACAGTTTCAAACCATTAGTCACTGGCATTCATCAAAAATTTCACCTCCCTCAAACAAAACATTCTTTCCATAAATAATTATTATCTTTGCTTTCTTTTATTAATTCCTTACCTCCCATTTTTCTTGTTATCTCCCAGCGCCTACTCATTTATTTTCTCCTCAGCGAGAGAGAAAATACTAAGTAGTTCTCTTAAAAAGGATATGAAAACTTAAGTCGGATGTTTGTAATGTCCCATTGATTAATTTCATTTTTGTCTATATCTGAAGAATAATAATTTAAAAAACTCCAAGACTTGGCAACATTCCTGGAGGGTTACTTTATTTGCAGTTGTTAAAGTGTTTGATTCAGTTGTTGGCTGTTCAAAGAAGCAGCTGCATTGCATGATGGTCCCCTACATAATGTTTCAGTGGCATGCTGGTGAGTATTGAATCTTTATAATCAGCATATAAATTCTGAAAAAAGACCAAAGCACCCATTGCAAGTGTTATTACAGTTGACTTGTAGACACTAAAATGACTGCATAACTTCATGTGGCTATATCAAAAAACAACTAAATGTCATCAAGGCCACTATTTTGCTAAGATAGTAGTTTGTCCAGCAGCCAAGCTCACATGGTTTCCTCCTCATCAGCACTGAAAGTGAAAGTCACAACCCTTGTCATTGCGAGGTCACAGCACAGCACACGTGAACCACAAAGAAATTGGACCTCTGCATTTAACCCATACACACCGTGCAGCAGTGGGCAGCTATTGAAAGCGCCCGGGGAGCAGTGACAGGGATGGTACCTTGCTCAAGGGAACCTCAGGGGCAACCTACTGGTGAGGGAATCGAACCCACAATCTTCCGATGTGGGGGCAACTCCCTAACCACTAGGCCACCGCTGCCCCGGACCTCTGCATTTAACCCATGCAAACACCGTGCAGCAGTGGGCAGCTATTGAAAGTGCCCGGGGAGCAGTGACAGGGACAGTACCTTGCTCAAGGGTACCTCAGGGCAACCTACTGGTGAGGGGATTCGAACCCACAATCTTCCGATGCAGTGACCACTAGGCCAAAGACTACATTAAAGTACCCATTGCAAGCGTTATTACAGTTGACTTGTAGACACTAAAATGACTGCATAACTTCATGTGGCTACATCTAAAAACAACTAAATGTCATCAAGGCCACTTTGCAACTATTTTGCTAAGGTAGTAGTTTGTCCAGCAGCCAAGCTCACATGGTTTCCTCCTCATCAGCACTGAAAGTGAAAGTGGCAACCCTTGTCATTGCGAGGTCACAGCACACGTGACAATTGTAGTCCAACTGTAGTGGTGACCTGTAGTCCAAATTTATTATTATTTTTTTTAATCCTTTATTATTATCCCACGAATGGGAAATTTGTTCTCTGCATTTCACCCATACACACACGTGCAGCAGTGGGCAGCTATTGAAAGCGTCCAGGGAGCAGTGACAGGGATGGTATCTTGCTCAAGGGTACCTCAGGGCAACCCACTGGGGGGGAATCGAACCCACAATCTTCTAATCCGGGGCAAACTCCCTAACCACTAGGCCACCGCTACCCATTTAAGCCCTTTTCTCACAAATATATAATTAATCTAACTAGGTCTAATGAATACGTTATTCAGAGTAAGAATGCAGTGCTTTTATAGAGTCACCATGAATCAGTACAATAAAATTAATCCCAATTTTATCACTTCAGAGCAGCTGTGTTGAATAAAAAGGGAAAAAATTAGCTGCATCCTCCTCTGGTTTTACAAAACAGTAATATCATTTGTGTGAGATAGTACAACAAAAAACAAGGTCTGGTAACTTCATTAAATTTCCACAGTTGGAGATGGAGGTTTTCCAGTTAGGCCTGAGCTGAGGCACATGAGAAATATTTTGGCCATGAAAAGTGCCTCCTGGGGGATATTACTGTGCCTTCTCCAATGGGGAATGGCCTTTTCTGCCTCCTCTCAAGCAGATCAGCTGAAAGCTTTTGGTTAAGAAGACGATAAGGGGCCTCAGGTGTGTTGTTTTTGAAGCCAGCAAGAGCCAAACTCAAACAGGAGAATATGAACAAGAATGACCCCAGAGTACCCTTTCCCAGGGAACACTAATGTTTTGGCAACATGACATATCATTCTGCACTGCACTTTACACAGCTAAGCTGGGGTTATGCTAAGATATCATGTGGTTACTATAACAACTATAATATTATAGGCTTTTCTAGCTATATAATGGGTATCATCAATACTTCTGGAAAACAAAAACTGCATGACAAACTGATCAATTGCAGTTTATTTATATACATTCAATTTCATTAAACCAATGTAATTGTATAGTAACTGTATAAATTATACATGAGTATTTCATAATGTAATTTCTTTTTATATTCTGTATATTTATTTCCATGTGGTGGCATGTTGCATGTTCTCCCCCTTTCAGTCCAAAAGACATCACATCTTCACATCTAGTGGATTGAAGAAGTTAAATTGTCCATAGATATAATTGTATGTGTGTTTGGGTGTCTGCCCTGTGGTGAACTCTAACCTTTCATCCTGTGAGCTTTGGAAAAGGCTCCAGATCCTTTAGGATAAGATAATGAAATGATAAAAATCTAAAACTACTGTTTCATAACTTTTTCACAAACTTTAGAAAATTAAACAAATGTCCACCCTTAATCCACATACTCAGTGAAAGCTCATATTTCTATTTCACTTCAGTTTTTCCTCCCAAGCTGACAGAGGTCAGGTCAGTGGTGTCCATTAGTCAGCTTTTTCTGAAAAATATCTCATCTCGATAATTCCTTTTAGCAAAAGTGCAGTGGTAAGTGAAGTGACTATTTTTGTCATTGTGAAATATGGGGAAGCTAATGAAAGTGCTAGGGAGCATTGATGGGTACGATACCTTGCTCAAGGGTACCTCAGGGTAACCTACTGGTCTGGGATTTGAACCCAGAACCTTCCAATCCTGGGACCTAGTGCTTAACCACTGGAGTCAGACTTATTATGTTTGGGCTTTCTGAATGTGCCACATTGATTTCACAGTTTGGTATAAATAAATAACATTGAAAAAGGAGACAAAAGTGTTCAGGTATGATATTAAGATCTCTTTTATACATCTGAATGTAAAACTGCGCTTTACATGCCCTTTTTTCATGACTTATAGAAATGGTAAAAAAAATAAGTGCAATAAAATCTTATTGCATTAACTTATATTACATTGAAAAGGATTCTGTAACCAAAATGTAAAATCAAAAGGAAAAACAACAGAGCAAACTTTCTGTCTGTCTAGTATCAAGATAAAGCATTATGCAGAATCCATCATTTAAATGTTTAAATTCTTACATTTTACCTTTGATGACTAGTGAAGTAGAGGTATTATAGGTTGCCTTTGACAGTAAATTGGAATAAAGCCAATTTAAGTGTCAGATTTAAAGGCCACACAATTAAATGGCACCACTATTTAAATCAGACTATGTTGGAATGAATGGCATACTATTTTGGGATGGATGGCATACTATGTCAGGATGGAAGTCTTTTGATCACAGAGTAAAATTTAAACTCTGGTTTGTTGAAAGCCAACTTAGGTATGATTGCATCTTCTAAGCCAAAACAGGAGGGCTGAAAGAATATGGTAATTGTTTGGTTGGGCTATTATTATACCTTATTTTTTCAATAGTGTTACAGAGTTTCTTGATGGGCTTTTTTAATGGGCTATATTACAATGAGTGTCATTATTGGAAGAAAAATTTAATTTGCAGCTTAATAAAAACCATTTCCCCTATTTGATTGAGAGCGTGGTGATAATTCATGCTGTGTGTGATGTCTATGGCATATAAAGATTTTAGTTACAATGACTGCATGCTCCTTGCCTTCAGAATAAAAGATTTTTTTTTTCACTATATGTTTGGGCTTTGATGCAGATGATGCATTTATTTTAGAGACTGAGCCCTTGAGCAAAAAAATGGATGCTAGTATGCATACACAATGCCTGTAATTGGAGGTATTCTCAATATAGTCCTTTAGGCTTTACAGCTGTTGATTGAAGTATTAGAATAAAGGCCTAGCAGTTGGTGCCAAGAGGACAGGATGTTTGTCTAATAGGTATACCAATGACAGATTTGCCTTTATGTACGCACACACATACACACTCTCACACACACACAAGTAAACATTAACGGCAGTGCTTAAGTAGATGACTGGTTCAGACTAGTTATGTTTAGTTTTAGTTTGATTGAAGTTATTTCATTACCCTTAGATACAGTTCTTTAGTAACAAAACCACAATGCACAATGATTAATTGCACAATGGAAAATGCACGATGGTTATTTCTCCTCACTTATGGCTGGTCACACGTTTTGTCAGAAAGTGCAAACTCAAAAAATTTGGTCCATGGCAAATAGTTTTTGTAAGTAGAGAAGTTTGCAACTTATATTTAGTTATTCAAATAGGAAGAACATTTGTGCTTGAGTCTATTGTGTGACAATGCACCATTCAAACTTTTCCCACATTTGGTGAAACCATTTGATTCAGAATTAAAATTGAATTACTTGTTGCTGACTAAAGAATTAAGGTTTCACATACTCAGCTTCACTCACTCTGCAGACATATATAGTAGTACCTTAAATCAGAGACTTTTTTGTCATTCTTAGAAATGTTTTGCCGTGACCAATCTATTGATTTCATTCCACATTTACATAATTCAGGATTGATTGATTAAACATCCCTTGCTTGAAAAAGATGAGGTATTTTACATTGGCAGAGCTTCTGACTATTTATAGTTTTCAGCAAGGAAATAAGAAATGCCAATATGTTTAATTCACATACCTCCTGGAAATTGGGAGCATCAATTAGGTTTGTATGATTTTTTATTATGGTGCTTATGCATGTGAGTACAAAGGACTTAACAGAAAACAGAATAACAGAGACAGTACACAGTCCACATGCGTGGTCTATAGTCAAAGTGTGAATGCAAACTAGTATCAGGAGCCTGGTGAAATGGCACATCAAAAATGCGTTGGCAAATTAATTAAACAATTAACAGAAGTTGCTTTGAGGTCAGTCTCAGAAATTGTCTTACTTTCTATTCCTTATTGTAGTCCTGACTGTGCTTATGATTACTATTATTATGAATAAAGGCTGCTGGTGCAAGGTGTGGCCCACCTGAGTAAATCCTGAACAATTAGATCCCTATGTCAAGAGCAGCTATGCTGGTAGCATTTATCTTTGTTTATCTTCCTTCACTGTGTCCGTGGCTTTTATGTTCACCCTTGCCTCTGCCCAAGTTCTCTCCCTTGTTTCCTTTTATTCATAAAAAGAACATTTTTTTCCTCTCATTTGTCCCTCAGCTGCACGGCTGTTGTAAAAAAGTTGACTCTGTGATTTGTCTTTGTAGCCTGCCCAATGTTTTGGCTTGTTTGACTCTCCTCTGTACTCCTATAATCATTAATTAAAGTGATGGGGAAGGAAAAAAGACATTTAGTAATCAAAGTATTACTAACCAAAAATCTAGCCTACGATGTGAGCAAGAGAAATTTAAACAGACTCCAAATGCACCTTGATAATACTGCATTGTTTTGATGTAAGGCCATAGAAGCCTAATAGAGATATATGAACCATAATCAAATTCTCCCTCCCCTTTACAAAGTAGTAATTGTATATAATTACCCCATTTATTAACTGCTAACCTAATAAAGGGCTTTGTTCCCTGCTTAAAATGGTAAACTCAATATTACAACTGAATTTTTGTAGCATATAGCATTTACCGGTTTACAATAAACTGAAACTGTAATCAAGTCAATAGTGAATGTTAGAAAACTATCCAGTTATTACTTCACTGAGTACATTTAGTAGGCAGTGCATCCATTGATGTAGCATTCTTACTGTGCAAATGCATGGTCAAAAAGGTGATTCTGTTTGTTGGTCTTGGGCACCTTTTATATCCTTCAGTACAGTAGATGTTCGGTCTAGGCAGCTTCATACAATGCCTAGTATCAATCTGGCTGCAACTATATTTATATAAGGGGAAAAAGCTGACTCTGGGGCTGACTCTGGGGTATATCTGGGGCTGACTCATGATGCTTTTTCATCAGTGCATTTCTGTTTAAACTGGCATGTGTGGTGTTTGGCATGACTGTGCGATAGACAAGAGAACATCAGGAATGGAAACTTGTTTTATGAATTTTGTCAATTAAACCATGTACAGGTGCTTTTATAGGCTTGCGAAATACAAAACTTCAATTATTGTGAAAAAAATCAGTGTTTAAAAATAACAATAATAAAAAATGTGTTTTCATTAATATATTACAATGTGATATTTTGTGTTACAATATGAAACTGTAAACAAATATATATATACTTCCAAACATGCTGTTACCTTTTTTCTCCAAAAGAAACAGCATGCTATTGGCTAGTTAAAAAAAAAAAACCCAATGGACAGCTTCCTGCTGATTCAGTTGAAAAGCTCCTGGAGCAGAATTTGCTGAAAAAGAAAAATTCCCCAGATAAATGATATCAAATATTTCTGCCAAAAAACGAGTCTGTTCCATAGAACCTATAGAACATTCTGTGATTATTTTGGTTCTGTTAACATCTGACACCTTCAGAGGTTTTTTGTGTTTTGAAAGGTCAGTTCTTTTTTGGCGGCGTTGTGAGCAAACGCACCTGAAGACCCTCTTGCTGCAATTATCACCAAAGTGGAACTATTGGTGGAAGCTAGGCAGCAAGGGGGAATAAATAGAACATTGCAATGGGTAGCGGGTGCGTTGGCGTTTTGGTTCCCCATGTGATGCAGCATGAAGTTCATTCTCAGAAAAGTCTGCTATTTGTCTGCTTTCATATGAACCATAGTGTTGATGATGACCTTGTTTGTGGGCATGTTCAACCCTGCTAGACGTTTATTGTTAGCGGTTAGCATTAGCCTCCGCGCTAACATTCTTTGTTAAATTTCCCGTATATTCAGATAGACCCCAGTTTTCCTCGTTCAGGCATGTGCTTAAATGTCCCTCATTAGTCTGATGTCTGATGATTTAGTGTATACCTGCCAGTCTGGCCTTTAGTTGTGATTGGCTTACAGAACAGAAAAACCCAGACACCTGTTATCACCTCTGTGGTAACTCAAGCAAGCTACTCAAACACTCTTCATGTCTGCCTACCAAGAATACCAGCTGATAGTGGATACAGTCATAAAGGAAAGAACTCGCACTCAAGACCTGGAAGCAGCTTAACTTTAACATGTAACTTGCAGCTCTAAAACAGTATTTTTCTAGGAAGCATGCTTCACATTGGGACACATAGCATAGGCAGTTATAAGCTTATTCTTTTTTCTTCTCTTAATAAAAGAGTGATACAAGATCTGATGTGTTACTTTTAAACAGTGCCGTCTTTGAGCCATGGTTAGATGAGGTAAAAAAAAAAAAAAATGAATGTCTGTCTTAAGAAAACAACAAAAAATGTTTCCCAGGATTTCTCCTAGTTCTCCTGCCATTTAATTGCCATGTTAATGTCAATTGACTGAACTTTTTAAAATCCATTTTTGCATTATACTATTATACCTTATACTCTTTCCAATTCCCACATAAAAAGACATTCAACATTTAAAAGTTACAAAAAGGATATAAAGGACCAGCCTAATAAGGACCGGCTTCTTGCATTGCACATGTAAATCTTTTGCCCAATCAAGACAACTTTGTAATGTTCTGCACTGTTCACCTCTTCTTTACTGTGACAGAACTGCTAGTCATTCTTTATTTAAGCAGAAACATGCAACCCTCAACACCGCAATCTCAATAATCCAAGATCTCACTAGCTTGTTCATGGTTTGTAGACCTCAGAAGAACTTGAAATGAAAGTGAAAAAAAGACGACTGTGATGCATGCTTTAAAATACTGTGCTTATTTTTGCTAATTCAGAGAAACCAATTTTAATACAAAGTCAGTCCTGTCAGATGAACAGATGAAGTGAAGACAACTATTTGATGATGAATGAGGCCAGCCTCATCTCATTTTTTTGGGCCACTTGACTCACTAAAATGCACTGCTCTTGGATTAGCAGTAGGCCATGCCCCAGTTTCTCATGGTTTAAGTCTTAGCAATGGCTTTGTTGACTGTTTCCACAAAGCATGCTGTTTCTGTGAGCAAAGTTCAATTAGTTACATTGGCTGCTGGCATATTATACCCTTCACACATTAAGTGTTTTTTTTTTTTCCGTTTTACCACAATTTATGTCTTGACTAACATGATTGACCAACAATGCATTTTAGGTACATCACTTGCCCTATTGCAGTTTATTGCTCAATGTTCTGTTAATAAATGCTGATTGAATTAGAAATTAATATTTCAAATGATGATGGTTCTGTTCAGAAGACAAACAGGCAAGGAAGACCTCAGAAGTCTCTTTCTCTCACACACACTCCAGGCCTAGAGTAGCCTTGGTTCTGCTGACATTTTTTTAACATTTCAAGTTCTGTAAATGCCTGTGGAATCTCAGATAAAGCTGCTACTGAGTGATCATGAAAGCCAAGGCCTCTCCCTCAATAGCAAATCAGTCACTGCTGGAGAAAGAAGTGAACTAATAGTGACTAATTGTCTTTGTGTGAAACACAATGGAATGCAATCTGTTTTTCTCCCAAACACACCCTGCAGGGGGCAGCTACTTTAAGCACCCAGGGAGGAGTGATGGGGAGAATACCTTGCTAACAGATACATCAGGGCAATTTACAGGTCTCGGATTTGAACCCACAACCTTCCTATCTTGGGGCCAACACCCTAACCAGGCCAGGTAGGCCAGGTAACTGGAAATGCAGAGGAGCTTTTGTCTGTTTTTCATGTGCTATCAGCAAAGTTATATAATATATAAGTCATCCTTAATTCTAGAAAGGTCTATCCCTAAAACAATAAATATGTTTATTACACATTACTTTTTATAGCAAACAGCCTTTATTAATTTTGAAATGACTTTTCAGCCATTTTTTTCCCCCTTAATCAGCCTATTTGAGTACGTTGTAGGGAACTGATTGTATTGGCAAACCTGTACTTTTTAAAATTTAAACGGTAAACTTGCTTCCCAACATGATCAACAGTGTTCATTTGTTTTCCTACTTCTCCTGCTCAGACTGTCTGCAGTACTCATTATTACCTAAGCATGAATGTACCTTTAGGTTGCAGAAATGGTTGCTTGCTGTGCTCTGGAAAATGAAGACATTTGAAAAGTTAACAGCCACTGCAGATTCCTTTAAAATTCTCAATTGCACATGAATAGTTTTAAAAGCTGACAGTTACACTTAAAAATTAAATCACATTCATTTTTTTCATTGATTAAAATTAATTCTGATCAGCCATGAATCTGAGTTAATACATATTAGAACACAGTTGGTAAGGATCTATGTACAGCCTCAGTCTTACAATCAATCTTTATATGCATAATAAGCCCAGCCAGAAACCCCATTTTATGCTTAACCCGAACCAATGCAAATTGTTAAACAAAAAGAATTTTCAGATAACTACACTGACATAATGAGAAGGTCAACACAAGGAATGTGAAAGGCTTAGCACATTAGAAAAAACTTGACATCTTGCAGTGAGGTGGAATATTCTCTATCTATTCTATTCCTAGGTGTTTCAGATCTGACCCTTATATAGCTATTGGATTTTAGAATCCAGGCTAAGACTTTCTCACCACTGAAAGTGAAAGTAACAACCCTTGTCATTGCGAGGTGAACCACAACAAAATTGGACCTCTGCTTTTAACCCATGCACACAAACAGTGGGCAGCTATTGAAAGCGCCCGGGGAGCAGTGACGGTGACGACACCTTGCTCAAGGATACCTCAGGGCAACCTATTGGGAAGGGGTTCGAACCCCCGATCATGCCGCCAACGCCCTAACCACTAGGCCATTTCTGTGCATAAGCACATTATGTGCACAACCTAACTGACAAAATTCACTTTGTTCAAACACACAAATGAAATACTGAAAGCTAGCAACTCAGTAGTCTGACCAAAAATAGTTGCAGTAAAGCTTCTTACTAAATGCTCTTAGCTTGGCTAGCTCTGGAACCTGTCCATTTTTCTTTTGAGTTGCTATTACAGATCCATCTTTCCATGCAGCAGCCAGGTGAATGCAAACATGCATCAGCATTAGAGTGGTGGTGCCAGTTTGAGTCAGGTTCCCATTCATTCTTGGTTCATGGCTAATGGTCAAAGCGTTTCACCTGTGCAGAGAGCAGAACATCCTAAAAAGCAAAATTTGTTAGAAAGTATATAAGTATAACTCATACATAATAAATATGGATGTTTAGAACTCAACACTGAAGCTATATTAGAGGTTTATTGTTATTACACTATTATTATTATTAGTTATCATTAAGTTATAGTTATTATAAGTTGAAAAGAAGAAATAACTAAATGACTGCATACTATCTTCTATTTATTTTGGCTGCTCCTGTTAGGGGTTGCCAGAGATGATCCGTCTGCATTTCTTCTGGTTTTCTGTATCTTTCTCTTAGATCAACTGCCTGCATCTTGTCTCTCACCACTTCCATAAACCTCTTCTTCTCTTGAGTGGCTGCTCCATCCTCCACCCAATATACCCCTCATCTATTCTCTGCACATGTCCAAACCACCACAATCTCGCCTCCCTAACTTTGTCTCAAAATATACTCGGCCCAAATCTTGTCCATCCTCCTCTTTCCCAACACAAATGTCAGCATCTATAACACTACCATCTCTACATTCTCCAACCTGTATCGCATAGCTGGTTTCATTACCGTCCTGTAAATATTCCCTTTTAAGCTCTTGCTAGTATCCGTCTGACACTCCTGCCGCTCTTCTCCACCCTTTCAACCCTGCCTGCACTTTCTTCTGGGAGAGTGGTGGCCTAGTGGTCAGGGAGTTGGCCCAAGGATCAGAAGATCATGGGTTTGAATCCCAAACCAGTAGGTTTCCCTGAGGTACCCTTGAGCAAGGTTCCATCCTGTGTTATGGATAAAATGCAGAGGTTGAATTTCATTGTGTGTGCTGTGTTTCACAATGACAAGAATTGTAACGTTATCAACTTTTTTCTCTTTACCTCTTTTTTACTCCGTTACATTTAACTGTTGACCAGAAGTATTTAATGTCCTCCACTTCAGCTACTCACTGCATCTTGACCATTTCACTGTCCTTACTTTTGTTTAGACTCTTAGTCCAACTGACTTTCATTCCTCAATTATATAGAGCACATCTCCACCTCTTCAGGATCTCTTCAAACTGCTTCTTAATCTTGTTACAGATCACTATGCAAACATAGTCATGATATCTTTTTTAACCTTGCTTCCACTAACTTGACATGAAATGACTGACTGTATACTATATATTTAGTAAACAGTTTAGAAAAATAATATTTTTATAATATCTGCTTTTTAAAAGATTTAATGATCTAATTCTTAAATCTGAAAAGTGAAATGAAGACTTAAACATGAGAAATAGCTCTCTTCCAAAACTCTTCCAAAAAAAAGTTGAGAGGTCTTCAGCATATAACAAACGAAAATAAAAATTAGCTGCATACCTATTGTGAACTTGACAGACCAACTGCACGAGTTCCATGGTCCTTTTAAAAGGCTATGGACCTCCAATCAAGCTGGAGGGCTCTTCATTCTCAGTCATTATTTTACAAAACCCACGTAGCTCATAAACTGTGACCACATAAGAAATTCAAGCTTGATTAATGCTTTCTGGATTTGTCTAGCTTTCATCTGTTCTTTCCTTACCCATTCTATCCACTTCCAGCTAACTTCTTTCAAGCGGTTTTGATGTTGCATCTGCCTTGGCTGAATCTGTCAGTATATATATTCCAGGGAAATAAGGCATCCAGAGAAAATTATGGGAGCCATTTACACCTGGTAATCCCTGGTTTCAAAGATTTTACTCTGGAAAGTACCTCTATACATTTTAAAACATATACATTTTCAGTAATACATGCATAAGACTTTTGCTTTATTTAAAGTAGTTACAATGGAGTCCCTATTTAGGAGACCAAATCTGCTAGGCGTCTGCCCCTCCCCAGCCCAGAAAATGTCAACACCTGAAAACTAATTTCCTGTGATTAGCTAATGATTATTTTTGGAAGGTATTGCATGGTTACATGTCATTGCATAGCAATTTTTTAAATGTATATTTGATATATTGTGTATATATCAATATACTAAGATTGGCATTTGGAGCATATATAATACTTAAATTAATAAGTAATTAAAATAATAAGTATGATTTTAATTAATTATGGCTATGCCTGCATACCTGTATTTTGCACTTTTAACTATAATCTATATCAATGAATTTAACAACGTGACAAGAGGAATACATGCATCAGATATCAGTACAATGTTAATTTACATAGCTGAATATAGCCTAAAAGTTGTTAATAGCTGAATGTTATTATTATAGATTTCAGCATTCCAAAATCAGTATAATGGAATGCTATGAATCTCTCAGGCACCAAGAACCTCTAAACCAGCATTAACCTCATTCAGTTTCTCCTTATCAGTGAGTGAGCATCTTCAGTAAAAACCTACTTCCAAGCAAATGAGGGAGACTTGCACTGCTGCTGGGTTATTAGATACACTGAAAAACCTTTTAAAACCATGAGCTGGTTGTTTTACTTGACTGATATTAACATTTTCTTCTGAAAAATCTGATAGAACTTTGAGTTCGCTGACCTAGTTGTGTTTAATCCTAATCTGTGAGTTTGCAGCTTGAGTTTTACAATCTACAAGTCCAAACTTCACACTGCGTGGCCCGCAGCTTTGACACCTGGTGAAAGATTGTAAGCCCTCAGGGCACACAAAAAACAGCTACTCTCCAATGACATCATTCACACAGAGCAGAATTCAACAGGCTGGGGGCAAATACTTTGTGGTTATAGAAGCAGATGGGGAAAATAAGTCCTGAATTCCATTCATTTTTAGTTCTCTTCAAAAAAGATAGTTTCCCATTTTCCAAAAGTATACTAACCTATTTTCATGATACCTGCAATTGAGCTCTGGTGCTTCTTTCTTTTTGGTCTTTGAGATGTTTTTACAACTTGTCTGAGGTCCCCCTATGACTGCCTGAATTCATTGCAGATAATTAGGGAAATAATAAGAATAATAATAAGAAATTTTCTGCAACATTGAAAGCAATTATAGATTAAGACTAAGATTCAGAGTTCCTTTGGGTTGACAGTGAATCTCTACTGAAGGACAATTTACAGTCCACTAATCAGGCCTTTATGGTAGAGTGGCTGGAGGTAAGCCAGCCTGGCTGGAGTTTGCCAGATAGCACCTGAACAGTTCTGATTCCATGAGAACCAAAAATGTCTTCAGATCTCTTTAAAAGACTATTTGGCCACAATTCCCAACAGCAGAAAAAAAAACTTTGAATCACCTCCTTAATATCTTTACAGTTAACAATAATTTAATAGTATTTTTGCCACTTTACTTTTAGGCCTACTTTGTAATTGATTTTGATATGAATGTTTTGCTCTTTTGGATATAACAAATATAACATTCTTTGCAGAGCTTGCAGAGAACAAATGTCTTACCTCATAGAACCCATCAAATAGGTGGGGTTTAAACTTAGAAAAGAAAACCTTACATTTGCGGCAGAGCGACTTCCATGTCCTAATTATAGGGACAGTCCCCCCGGAGCAACACAGGGTTAAGAGTCTTGCTCAGTTACCCAGTGCTGGTAGTGCCAGAGGTGGGATTCGAACCTATGGACCAATGGCTCAAGAGGGTACCTACCACTACACCACCACCCTGTATTCAAAACTTTGAATGAACATATGAAAATTGAGAAAGTGGGGATAAATTAACTGCCTCCTTCCATAAAAATGATCTGTAGAAATATTAATATGGCATTTTTGACAGTTTAAAACAATGTTGTAATACACAAAATATTAAATTATGTTCTCTTTTTTTTTTTTTTTGGTTTTTTTTTTAATTAGAGTTTGGATCATTTCCTTCTTTTTTTTTTAAATACAATTCTTCTTTAATTTCAATTCAGTTCTTCTATTTTTAACCTATTACATTATATTTTTACTTTTTACCCTCAGGCTGAATGCATTACAGATTTGAAAGACCCCATTCAGGTCCAGACCGATCTCTCACCGGCTTACCCATTACATTGGCAATAGTTATTAGCCTCCTTTCTTTTTAGGACTTGTTGTTTTGAGCCACATCATCAAGTTTAACTGAAATCATACAAGATCAAAATCAAATATGGTAATAGTAGTATCAGTTTTATTGCCTGTGTCAACACAGCAAAATAATAAATCAGACCGAAATCTTATTGTGACGACCAAAGCTTCCAAAAAGCTCCTACAAGCCTTTTTCCCATCATCTCTTGTATCCCAGTTTACAACAAATGAATACTTTTGTTGAGATGTCTTGGCAGGGTGCTGTGCTGTTCTGCATGTCAGTAATCCCTTTGTTGTGCTTTAATGTAACACCACAGGAAGCAGTACTGCCCTAAAAATGGTTTTCAATGTGTTTGTCTGAGTGCAGGCTCTTGGCTGGGGCACCCAGAGAAAAAGCTCCATCCCATCTGAAAGTAAATGAAACTGGAGCTGTATATTCCTGCCCCATTAGCACCAATGTGGCAGACTGCACCAGATTGGATCTCATCAGTTCAAGTAAGCATTATTCACTATGCAGCTCACAAATAAACAGTAACAACACTAGCTTAAAACATAAAATATACATTTTATAATTGTATTTTAAATTTACTAGAAATACTCAATTGTTTCTCCTCACCTTAATGATGTTGTTTCATCATGAGTGTGTCCAGAGTTAGGTACAGAAGTTAAAAGGCTAATATAGCTAACAAATAACTTGCCAGTTAGCAATATAGCAAACTGCACAATGAAATTATTATATGCTTGCCCCAATCAACATTTGTCAAGAAAAAAAGTTGCTTATTCTGACACGTAGTCTGACACTGATACACTTTTATAAAAATTGATGAATATATGTTATACCTCTTAACAGTCTTAGAAGTCACCTTGAAGCCATTTTCTGGACCTTTGTCCAGACTTTTATTTTTAAATATGAATGGTGTAAATTAGTTTTCTCAGTCAATTATTCCTCTTCTTACCTTAAAATATTATTTATATATATATATATATATATTACACAGAAGATCTGATAAAAATTACTTTTTTATCAGTGACCCTGATTTTTCTTGGGATGTTTCTTCATGATTATTTGTGTTTTATGAAGTTCTTAAGTGGCAAATGTTCCATGAAGTTTCATAGAAAGTTATAAAAGTTAGCATGCGATATACTGCAGAGTTTGTTTGGTAAAGGCAGTCATAGGTCATTCTGACACTAAGTCAGACAACAGTGTTGAATACACCAGGACTGCATGCTTCATGCATACATTGTTCATAGACATCATTTTTATATGGTTTATTATATACCTAACAAAACATACATAACAGCTCCAAAATGTTTAGTTGACCTATTACATTTTGTTGTTTTAACTTTAGAAGGATTGGTACCTTTGAGTATACTTCTTATAGTAAAACAACAGAACAAATTTGATATTTGTTTCAAACTTATTACTGGAGTAATATGGATCAGATGGCTACTTAGTAATGAAGTCTGTACTAACCCAAGCTGCATAACTAAAAAGTTGAATTATTAACCAAAATCCCCTTCACTTATTGTAAAATGTCTGAAAATGTTCCAACAAGCTCCAACACAGCCTCAGCAACACTTTACCTGTTTGAGTGTCTTACCACAGGTTATTATATTCAAAAGCCACACACCCCCAATCCCCTGCTGCCACAAACACACACACAAGCATGTGCATACAGGGGTTCAGCGATCGATTGTCATCAGTCACAGGTTTTGGGTGTTGGAACATCATGTAGGTTACTGACCAGGCAATTTTGTTTAAGGGTAATTTGTCAAAAGCAGGGGTCACCAACATGGGGGCCACCTGTTCTAAAAATAGTACAACTCACCAGTGAGCAGAAAGATTTGAAAATAATATAAAAAAAAAAAAGCTTTTAAAACATGCTTATTATACATGAAGTTTAGGTAACTTTAGGTGACTGTCATATGTAGTCTGTATTAAAAGACAAACACAAATTCTTAAAATAACAGGCATACTCTAGCACAGGAGTCATCAGCATCACCAGGATGCCCCCAAGGACCACGTGAGTCGCCTGCGGACCTGTTCTAAAAATAGTACAACTCACCAGCGAGCAGCATCTAAAATTTTATTTGAGCCTGTTGCTATTCTTCTTTAATCACGTTTGCATTTATATAGATTTGAAAATGACAATATCTTTAAAAAAAAAAAGCATTTAAAACATTTATTAAACATGAAGTTTAGGTAACTGGTAGCCCTCAGTGCCTGTGAAGTAGCTCTCAGCTTCAAAAAGGTTGGTCACCCCTGCTCTAGTACATGTCCAACTAGTGGCTTTGTTAGCAGTCTAATTAGCCTAATTATAACGTTTGCTAAAAAAAAAAAAAATGTTGCACTTCAGTATGTAATGCAATGTGTGTCAGAATTGAAGCAGTGCATAAGTTGTTTTTGTTTCTTAAATAAACAGTCCCCTGCTCTTATCAGTCCACTATTCACTCTCTGTTCTGTGTTTGTTTTTGGATCACATGCCTTTTGAAAGCAATTTACACCAGCTATGACTGTCCTGATATCTTTTCAATAGGGAGTTGATAAGAGTTCTTAACTGAAAAAAAGGTCACTGCTTTGCATTACTCTTAATTTTAACATGGAAGAAAACATGTCCTTTATAGGAATAACTCCCCTATGGGGGTCAAAATGTTTTAACTCTCTTTTCCAACCTATCTATTGTTAAGCAAATTATCCCCTTTTAAATAAGCTTATATAAAACATGATAAGGTTGATGAGTTGATAAACTGAATCCACCTTAGGTCCCAACAATAAGAATATATGAATGCATAATTAATGCTAAACTCTTAGAGTCTAGTTTTTTTTTTCTTCAATTATGTAAATCATTCAACCTTTACTTAAATGCAGGATACATTGAGATTCGTCCTCACTTGCAATGTAGCTGAATATTAGAATAAAAGCACAAAGCTTATCAGCAAATATTATTGGTTATAGGATTTTTTAACTTTTTCATGTCCATTAGTTAAATCAGATTTATTGTGTATCTGAGTAAGACTGCATGTGTTAGTTGCCTAAATATTTCTTTAATGTTCATTTGCTCTACATAATTTTCTCTTTCCTGTGTAGCGGATTCCTCTGAGGTGATCGAAGATATGTGGCTGGGGGTGACTGTTGCCACACAGAGAGAGCAGCCTGGTGGACGAGTGCTGGTAAACCAGTTATTCTTTCCAAGTACTTTAAAAAGGATGCATACAGTACTTAATAGAAACAGAAACTTTATATCATAACCTAATATTTTGCTCCTTGATTAGAAAAGAAACTAACACTGGGCTGTTGAAAAACTACATAGAACAATTCAGCCAAACATTAAACATGTAATACTTTAGGTTAACATCTAAGGGGTGAAGGGTTAATGTCATCACGTGGTGGTACTGCTAGCGTCTGAAAAATATTTGTTTCATTGATCTCATTGATTCTGATATTTGTCTTACACTTAACAGGCATGTGGTCATCGCTATGTAAAAATAGTGTATGGTGGAATAGAGGAGCAGCGGAGAATGGTGGGCAAGTGCTTTGTACGGGGCAACGATCTGACCTTTGACCATACTGATGACTGGCAGGCTCACACATATGAAGTCTGCAATCCCAACTTTGATATGCAGATGGAGGGCATGTGCAATATGGGCATCTCTGGGGGCATGACAGAAAGTGATGTCTATATTGGCTGCCCTGGCAGCTATCTGTGGCAGGGTAACTACTATTATAACTTTATTATAGGCAGAGTAATGTTAATGAAGGGAAATAGAATGCAAAAATGGAAATGTTTGTGAAAGCACATATTCTCTACTCTGGAGTGCCCCTACCCTGCACATGTGTTTTTTTTTTTTTTGTTTTTTTTTTTTTTTGCTCTTACATCCAACTGACTAGATAATTAACAAGCCCTTCACGAGGTAAAGCTGGTGCCATATAGCAAAGAAGAACTAAAATTAGATAGGGTTTACACTCTACAAACAGGGTTTGAAAACACTATTAGAGGGAATGGTGATGGGGACAAATCCTTTAGTAATAATCTTGATTCAAGAAGACATGTGAGTTGTCTGTTTGGACATTATAATGCAGGCTCACTAGCAGAACTGGTAAATCCTGTTGGAATTTGATCTGACTGACTTGGTACCATTGTTTACCAGGCAATGTCCATGTTACGTGGAGAGATACCAACCCGGAATACACTTGGGATTACAATGACAAAGACTTTGGTCCACAGGACAGGCGTAACAGCTACATGGGTATGACTACAATTTGTTTATTTGAGACAAATCGCAGGCAGGGGTGAGAAGTTTCATTCATTCATGCTTATGTGCTGATTTTGATGGATTGATGGAATTTGACTTCTGAGTTTTCAATAATTATATTAATTTTACCGTGTTTGAAAAGTAATATATTTGTCTTTTTTTTTGAGTCCCCCTCATTGAGTTACTAATCGGTTTGAACTGAATTCATTCTGCCTGGTTGGTTTGGCATCTGCACAGATTTGCTGTTTCTCACATCTCCTATTTTCTAAAGTATCTAGTTTACATGGGGTCCCAAAATAAAAAAAGGGTCTAATACTGATAGATACTGCATGTGTTATAAGGAACTCAGAAGTCCAGGAGATTTGGCACCTGAAACTTTACCACTTCTACACAGTCTTTATTTAAGTGCAGTAACAGTAGTTTTCCTTATCTATACTTCTCTAACATGAACATGTCAACATTTTTTAAGTAAATACATTTCTAAAGTGGCTCATGACATGACAAGTCATCCACACATACAAAGAAATAAATCCATATATTATGTGTGGTAAAGTAAAATGACACAGGGAATAAGTATTGAACATGCTTACTAAAATCTGTTTTTATTACTTATTAGAAAAGCCTTCATCATCTTCAAGATGTCTCCTATATGTAGAAACTAGTCGCATGTATTGCTCAGATGTGATTCTTCCACACAAACTACTTTCAAATCTTGAAGGATTTGGGGCCTCTTCTAAGGAATTTTGATCTTCAGTTGTTTCCATAGATCTTCAATTGAATTGAAGTTAGGTGATTGACTGGGCCATTCTAGCAACTTTATTTTCTTTGTCTGAAACCCATTGAGAGTTTCCTTGGCTGTGTGTTTGGGATCATCATCTTGCTGAAATATCCACCCTCATTTCATCTTCTGCATCCTGGTAGATGGCAGCAGATTCTTTTCCAGAATGCCCTGGTACATTTCTTCACTTATCCTTCCCTCAAATATAAGAAGTCTGCCTGTAGCATATGATGAAAACATCTCCACACCATGACTGTAACGGTGGCGGGGTACCAGAAGGACGCCAGAGTGGAGCCAGGAGTTCGGAACACTGTTTTATAGTACACAGGTTACAAAAACAAGACACAAGAGCTGCAGTTCGAAGCAGAACCTGCGAACAGAAGAACTGCAGCCTAAACCAAGATATCTTAATCCAAAAAACCCAAACCTAAACCAGGACCACCCTTTACACTTAGGCTTAGCCTAACCAATGAGCCACGCTCTGCTCTGACTCATCGGGGCTTAAATAGTCAGCCCCAATGATGCACACCTGTGCCTGCTTAGGCTCCGGTCTGCTCAGTCAGAGTAGAGCGCCCTCTAGCGTGCCCAAAACCACCCCACACGTGACAGAACCCCCCCCCCCAAAGGCGCGGCTCCCGAAGCGCCAAAACTTGGCCGAGCCCCGGGGGGGAGGCCAAGAACAACAAAACTACATGGAAAAAAAACAGAAGTCCCTTGTGGGGACACACGGTCAGGTCCACAACAAAAAACACCAAAAGGACCTCCGACCAGTCATGTCAGGCAGCTGGTGGTGGTGAGGGGAATCCCAGCAGTTCCGTCCACCTTTTTGACCGGTGCCTGAACTCGGCTCTAAAGTCCCTGGAGGCTTCGCCTGACTCCGTGGAACGCCTGGACTCGACTGAACCTGAAAGGGAGCTAAACCGAGAGATTACAGGGTTCACAGAGGAAGTCTTTTTCAACGAGTCTAAACTCTGCTTACAACCCCTGTCAGCCGTGTTCCACACGTCTCTTCTCCCCGAATCTATGGTGCCGAAGTTTTTGTCCATTTCCCTGAACTGATTCTTGCTGGTGTCTTTTGCCTTTTTCCTTTTCTTGGTCATACTTCCTGGTCGCTTGGGGCCCGGCGACGCAGTGTCCCAGCTTCTGGTTCCACTATGAGGAGTTCTACTTGGCTCCCTCCATA
The DNA here is from genome assembly GCA_017165825.1 of Hepsetus odoe. Classification (NCBI taxonomy): domain Eukaryota; kingdom Metazoa; phylum Chordata; class Actinopteri; order Characiformes; family Hepsetidae; genus Hepsetus; species Hepsetus odoe. The sequence continues at coordinate 21,024,094 of CM029378.1, forward strand.
AGTCACCTTGTTCTGGGTTTGCTGAATTGTGGGGGCGAGCCGACACTAGGGGGTCTGAAGGCAGCTGCTCCCTCTTCGCATTCGTTACCTGTGTCTCCGCTAGACTGTTCTACAGATGCTCTGTTTTGGCTTTTGCCCTCTGGGTTCCAGCAGGCACTGGTGTCGGAGAAGTGAATTGAGATTCGATGAGTGCCAATTTCACTTCCATACCTCTGACCTGTTTTTCTAGCTTGGTGAGCTTGCTGGCCTCATCACGGGCCTCTCTCAGGTCAGCCTGCAGAGCGATGTTGTGGTCCTGCACCCGTCTCAGCTCTGCCCTGCTCTGATGCAACTGCTCCTCCATTGTGGCTATTTTAGCCTCCAGTTTCTCCTGAGCAGTTGGAGTCTCAACTCTCCTTGTTATCTGGCATACGATCTGGTTTCTCTGTTCATGTGTTCTCCTCAGTCCCTCTCTTTGGAAAACCATCACCGCTTGTATCTCTAATCTGGAGACCTTTCTGCCTTCTCTGAATCTGCTGCTCCTTCCATGACGCTCACCTTTTGTCTTGAGCCAAAGTCTCCTCTTTTTCCATCTCCCCGTCCTTCGAGACCGCAGCATTCACCTGTGGCATGGAGGCTCTTTCGGTCAGCTGCTGGTAGAGTCCTGTCAGCAACTCCTCCTGTTCTGCAAACCGAACATTTCTGCAGCTGATCTGCTCACCTCCGAGGTGGGACTGGATTGTCCTCACCTCTCTGCGCCACACGGCCCGATCCCTCACCGGCTCCTCTCTGACTGACTTCTGCAAGCACATCGCAGCATGTTTACACCTCTGACACCTCTGTCCTTGTTGAAGTCCCGGTCTCCACCTTCCGAACCTCCTCTGACGACCACCTGTTGCTCAGCGTGGCCTCTTGTAGACAGATCCCCGCTGGTGCACTCTCCCAGCAGCCTAAATAATGACAGCAGCTTTGTTCATAGCATTAACATTTTTTCGCACTAAACCTCTAAAAGCAGCCTGGATGCGTATCACTGACTTTCTCAACACCTGGAATCTTTCATGTTCACTTTTGCCCCTGATGTAGGACCTATAATATCTTTGAATGAAGATGGCTGACCTCCTTATGGCCTGGTACTTTACTACCTCCCTGTGTCCTCTGAACGCAGCCTGAATCAGGGAAGCTGCCTGATGGGCAGGATCACCGCCTTTCTGACCCTTTGACCTCTGAAGCAGGCTTGCAGGAACATTGCAGCGGAGCGCAATTTCAAAAATTCCTCTCTCTGTTTTCTGGCTTCACATGTGGAACGATACCTCAGCTGAGTTGCAACAACAGTCTGTTTGATGTATAAGTATCGTGCTCGAGCACAGTGCGCCCTGTAAGCACTTTGTATCGCGGTTGCAGCCTGGTGCTTCAGTTTCAGAGTCTGTCTGGCATATTTTTAATGATCTTCATCATGCTTTTTCTTCAGCAGTGAAGTCTTGTGTGGTGAGCATGCATAGATGCCATGTCGGTTGAGTAAATTATTTCTTGTTTTACTTGAAAAAAACAAGTAAAAGCTTTGTGAAGCTCTCCACAACTGAAGCTCTCCATGAGTGGTCATTGTCTCATGGTCAACTCTTCTGACTATTCTTTTGACTCCTCTGTCAGAAATCTGGTTGGTTTATGGTGAAATGATGGTGAAATTCTTTCCACTTGTGGATTATGGTCCCAACGGTGCTCAATTGAACATTCAAAAGCTTGGAAATGCATCTGTGACCAATGCTATCAGTATGTTTAGCAACAATAAGGTTGTAAAGGTCTTGAGAGAGTACTTTACCCATCACAAGTTCTTTATGTGATACCTGTTTATAGGCCATCAATTAGGACTAAACCAGTTGATATTAATTTGCAATGAAAGGGGGCAGGATTGCTTTCTTATTACTGACGGATTTCAGCTGGTTTCTTGGCTTTGGATGCCTTTTTGCACCTCCTTTTCTTTGTGTCCAATACTTATTCCCTGTATCATTCCACTTTACTAGACACAACTTAATTTATGAACATATTTGTTTTGATTTCTTTGTATATGTGGATTACTTGGGTTGTTAATGACATCTGGTGTAAATGTCAATAGCCCCATTAAAATAAATTTACTGAGTAAACACTTATATTCCCCGCTGTACATGATTTCTCATAAATCAACTTGCTTTATTTTTTTTAGGATACTCTGTTACCGAGGAGAAGAAATTATTGGACAGAAAAGAGTACACCGTGGTCACAGGAGCTCCCAGAGATGAATCTAGAGGGTCAGTCACTCTAGCAAGGAAAGGGAAATCCCAGCTTGAAATCAAGGTTACAATTCCAGGGGAGCAAGTGGGATCATACTTTGGGAGCAGCATAGCAGTGACAGACCTCAACAATGATGAGTAGGTCATGTTCCCTATTTTAGCCCTAACTTTATTCACTGTTGATTCACAGGTTCACAAAAATTAAAACTATGCATTTCTTTTTAAAATATACCTTTGAAACTGTCAGATCATAAGCAAAAGCTATTCTTACTGGTGTAAAAACATGCCAAACACTTACTGAATATCTGATTTATTTTAACACTTTGAATATCTTTTTTACTTAAACTTTGATCATAGATGCCTCTGAGAATTTCCCTAAAAAGGCAAAGCATCTTAGTCTTTAAACAGGCAAAACAGACTAAGTCTGTTGCTTTGAATGATGAAGCCTGTTTTCCTGTGACTCATCATTCCAAACATTATTTTATTATCTCCTTTAAGGTGAGCTCCAAAGCAGACATAAGCATCTTTCCTCATTTATCCAAATGACACTAAGCACTTGTATGCTTCATCTATGTCTGCTTTCATAGACACCTGTGATTCACAATGCCCACATCAATTTGTCAGCAAGTTGCAGACTGAATGCTTTTCTATGACCGGTTGCTTCTCGTTCTCCAAAAAATCGGAAATGCTTTGTGGTGAAGAAAGAGAAATAAAATCTAGTGAAGCCTACCTTTGCTCTATCTTTTTTTGATCCCTTCTTTAGCTGGAATGATCTTATCATTGGAGCGCCGTTCTTTTTTGATCGGAACAAGGAGCAAGGTGGAGCAGTATATGTCTTCATGAATGAGAATGGATCTTTTGGGAACAAAAGGGTGGTCCTAAAAGGCTTCAAGGGTTCAGCATTTGGATTAGCTGTTGCAGCTATAGGAGACGTGAATCAGGATGGATTCCAAGGTGCATTTTTAATATTTATTTGATTATAGTTTGTGAATTTATAGTTTTTAAATTATGATTATACTCTGGTAGTTTCAGATTTTGAGGTTTTTTTTTTTTTTGGGGTATAAAAAAAAAGATGTATTTTGCCCCTTATCGATTTCCTCTATTTTTGTTTATATAGCATAATACAAAAGACATTCTAAATAAACACAAAATACAGTATCTAAATGATTGTGTGATTAATTTAACAATAATTCCAACACCTGTATCATCCATGTGAAAAAGTAATTACCCCTACAATCACTCAGTCACTCAAAGGGCCATAATTAAGTGAAAAAGGGTTCAACTACACTAGCCACAGCCAAAACTGATTAAAGATGAACATATAAACGTCAAAAGAACATGATGACCACAGTTAAAAATGATAGTTGTAGTCTAATGTAGAAATGCTTTGTCTCTCATTACTGAGGGAAAGATGAATTCTGCTCTCTACCTAAAACTAATAAAGGAGTCTGTCCTGACCTGAACCCAACTTAGCTTTGCTTCAAAATTGACTGTATTAAAACAATTTTGGAAAGAAGAGTGGGCCAACATTTCAGTGGTTGTAGTGGTTGTTACTAAGTTTGGCACCACCAAGTATTAAGTTTAGGGGGCAATTAATTTTTCAGAAGAGTAGTCTAGGTTTGGTGAGTGTCTATGCTTTGAAAAATCAAAAGATCATTTAACAACTATTAGCTGTGATTACTCAGGTTATTTTTTTATATTATATACAAATTTTTGACAAATTTTATGATTAAACAAAAATAAGGGAACTTGAAATATTGAAAAAAATATTTTGTTGCACACCACTGTTTCTGTGAAAAACACAAGTGTCCTTCGAAGGCTGGAGAAACTGACCGTAGCCAAACACAATTAATTGGCCTCCCCCTACCTATCAGTTTGAAAAGGACCTGTAACAGTGGTGGGGAGTGGGAAGGACGTCAGCGCTGACCCAGTAATCCGGAACGTAACTTTATTGAACATTGAAAAATGCCACTATTAACTGCAAGGCTTCGCCTCGTTAATGAACCGCGTTCTGTTATGACTCATTGGGGCTTAAATAGCAGCCCCAATGAAGCACACCTGTGTCTCCATGAGCCCAGGTGTGCTCAGTCAGAACAGAGCGCCCAACCGGAACCACAGGCACGACAGACTGTGACAGTGGCCCCCCCAAAAGGCGCAACTCCCAAGGCACCAAAACACAGCCACGCCCTGAAGTGGATCTCTGGGGGAGGCCAAACACAAAAACCCAAACCGTAGCAATAAACAGCCCCCTTAATGGGGCACATGGCCAGGTCCATAAAGCAAACAAACCTCAAACCAGAAGGGACCCCAGACCCACCACAGCCATGTCCAGGCCTACTGGCAGGGGTGAGGGGTATCCCAGAGTTTCAGTCCAATCTCTTTTTGGGTCACTTTTCCTTTCTGTCTTTAGAGCTTTATCCTTGGGTTTTTCTTTGTCTATTCGCCATCACACTTGGAACTTTATCCTTCTCTTTGTTTTCATATGTGTTTCACTTTGTGTTTCTTCAATACCCTTCTGTCTTTATCCGTTTTAGAGACCACTCCATCCGTTTTTGAGTTCTTGTGAAGGTCAGAGCTCTTTTTGTCCAATGCGCTGGCAAGCGTGTTTTTCTTTTTGTTGTCCTGCACTTTTTCCTTCACCTGTTTCCCAGACTCGACACTGGAGTCACTGGAGGAATAGTCCGACTTGCTGGAAAGCCTGCTCCTGATGGAGTCTGAACGGGAGCTGACGTCAGACCAAGTTGGGGAGGATGGTCTTCCAACCATTACTCCACTGCTTCGGGTACTGTTCTGCCAAAGACTGCATGTGTTTCTGTGAGCCCAAGCTCCCATGCAAAGAGGACGAATGCAGACAGAGAGCTAAATACAGTGGATTCTTTAAGGTTCAAGGTGGGAGAGTCTTTGATTGCGCTCTGAGCCCCCTTCTCAGAGTTTTCACATGGCTGCTCAACCACTGGAATCTTTACCTGCCTCTCCTTCTCCATCAGACAGTTCCTTAGCTGTTCTGTTTTGGCATTTTTCCACCAGGGTCCCAGCATGCACTGGTGTCTGCAGAGTGAATTGAGATTCCAAGATCGCCAACGTTGCTTCCATCCCTCAGACCTGCTTTTCCAGTTCTGTGAGCTGGCCTCTCTCTGTGCTTCTCCTAGTTCAGCCTGCAGAGCGACGCTGTTGTCCTGCACTTGCTTCAGCTCTGCCCTGGTCTGATTCAGCTGTTTTTCCATAGTGGCCACTTTAGCCTCCAGCTTCTCCTGAACAGTTGGAATCTCTACTCTCTTTGTTGCGTGGCATGCAGATTGGCTCTTCTGTTCATCTGTTCTTTCCAGCCTCTCTCTTTGGACAGCCATCACAGCTTGCAGCCTTTTCCTGGAGACCTCGCTCTCTTGTTTGAGTTTACTGACCTCTTGAAGCTCACCTTTGTCTTGAGCCAGAGCTTTTCTTTCAACTTCCATGGTTTCTATCTCCCTCTGACAAAGAGACAAGAGTCCTTTGGTCTCTTCAAGCTGAGAAAGCAGGTTGGTGACCTTTTCCTCATGTTTCAACTTTTCGTTTGTGACCGAAGCATTCACCTGTAGCATAGAGGCTTCTCTCTCTGTCAGCTGCTGGTTGAGCTTTGTCAGCAACTCCTCCTGTTGAGTGATCTGAATGGTCATGCAGCTGATCTGTTAATCTCTCTGGTGATTGTCCATGAGAAGTGCATTATGGTCTATATTGGCCTGTCTGAGCTTTTCTGATCCATTCCTTAGTTTCTCCTGGGTACTGTTCAAGCTTTCATTTAACCACATGATCTGTTCTCTCTGGTCTTCACAGTCCTTTTCCTATTCCAGATACCCAGCCTGCTTTTCCTCTAATTTATTTAATTTATTTAATTTATTTAACTTCTCCTGAAGGGAACGTACCTCTGACTGGTTGCTCTCCTGCAGCTGGTGATTCATGACATGGAGGGAGAAATTGTCATCTTCCAAGCTTTTACGCTTCACCTCCAGTTCATTCAAAATGTGTCTCAGTTCACCATTCTCCTTTTCATTGGCTTGAGTGCTGGTTAAAATCTCCTGGAGCTTCAGTGAGACTTGATCATTTGACTGTGTAGCATCCCTTAACTTTATATTCAAAACCTCAAGATCCAAGTTCTGTGCACAGACTTCCTGATCCTTGGCGGTGAGCTCAGCCTCCGTTTCCTGGAGCTGCTCGGCAATAGCAATCTTGGTCTGTCTTTCCGCGCCCAGAACAGACAACCACACATTCTCAGATTCCCGAAGTGTTTGCTCCAATCTTAAAACTTGCAACATCAGTTCATTAATTCTTCCATCATTTCCACTAACCTGGAGCTGCTCCTTTGCTGCCTCCTTAGGGTTAGTGGTACTGTGTTTGGGGGTCGACTCCTTGATGCCGCTTTCCATGCTGCGAAGGGCCTTCTGGGTCGACCTCCCTCGTTGCACGGCGCAGGGGGTATTTTCTGCCTACTTCCCGTTCTCCATGTCACGGGCGGCCTTCTTTGCCAATGGCCCACTTTTCTTGTCGCATGTGGCCTTCTTTGTCATCTTCCCGTGTTGCATGGCGCAGGGGGCGTTTACCGCCAACATCCCGCATGGAATGGCACAGGGGGCGTTCACTACCAACGTTCCGCGTTGCATGACGCCAGCCGTCACCGAAGCCCCGCCTTCCATGTCGCAGGCAGAAAAAGACACATGATTCACGCATGACGCGTACTCCGACATTGTCCCGCTGTGGTTCACACATTGCGCTTTTTCCGCTATTTTCTCACTGCGAATCACGCATTGTAGCCGGTGAGGATCTGCAAGTGTTTCCTCCGGTCGAGGGTCCGCCCCATCACCGCTACTACGGCCAGCAGTGCTTGCTCAGTCCGATCAAACTCCTCCAGCCGCTCGTTTGTATTCAGTGAGGGAGCAAGCCGGATTGAACTCCAGCAGATCCAGCCGTCATGAGAGCTCCGTGGCAGTTGCGCTCTGCTTGTGGGGCTCCGGCGAACACGCAGCCCACCATGCTGGCGTGAAGGTCCTCAGACACTGTAGCTCTGCCCTGAGGGCCAGCACCATGGCTTCGAGTGTCCGCTCTTGCTCCTCAAACCAGCTTTCAACATCCAGGTACTGGCGGTTCATTCTGTAACGGTGGCAGGGTGTGGGAAGGACGTCAGCACTGAGCCAGTAATCCGGAACGTAACTTTATCAAACATAAAACAAAACCAAAAATGCCACCATTAACTGCAAGGCTTCACCTCGTTAATTAACCACGCTCTGTTCTGACTCATTGGGGCTGCTATTCAACCTGTGTCTCCATGAGCCCAGGTGTGCTCAGTCAGAACAGAGCGCCACAGGCACGACAGACTGTGACAGGACCACTATGTCCTTCACTTACCAGATATTATCTTGAAACTGCAGTGACTATGACATCATAGTGGTGACCATATCAGAAACACTTTAGCTCAGTTTTTAAATGTGTTGACCTAATATAAATAGCAATTTTTTTTTCAGCCTTGGACCTTTGGTGATAAATGTCCACTTATATTAATTTTAATATTAATATTTAATCAGGAAACAAATGTATTTAATGAAAACATAAATGTCAGGTTGCTGCCATGTAAAGGACAAATGACTCCTTCATAAATTACATTGAGATTTTCTTTTTGGTCTGTCAGATTTTGCAGTGGGAGCTCCTTTCTATGGTTCTGGGAAGGTTTATATATGGATGGGGAGCAAGGAGGGAATAATGAAAGATCCTAGCCAGGTAACGTCTGGGCTTCTCTCTTTTGAACAAATGAATATTTGTCAAATAAGCTATTTCAAATGTTATTAATTTTTTTTACAGTTTCAGAAGACTACAAAGTAGTATGCATAAACTAAAATATTTTTCTTTCTTAGGTTATTGAAGGAAAGTCTGTGAGCCCCAGTGGGTTCAAGACATTTGGCTATTCCTTAAGTGGAGGCATGGACATGGATGGAAACCAATACCCGGACATCTTAGTGGGCTCCCTTGACGACCGTATTGCCCTTCTTAGGTAGTAGGTTTCTAAAAACATATTTCTTTTATTGTGACAGAATATTTTAACACAATACTTTAAAGCCAGAGACAATGTATGCTCTGAGGTAAACAAATCAAAGCTGCAAACGAACAAAATCATATAAAATCAGAAAACAAAGGAAGCTAAAAAAAAATGCAAGGCAATTTTTTTACACAAGTGTCAGCCAAATCTTATCTTTCCCTTCAAGTATCAAAAACAGGCTATTCGCTTGTATTGTTGTATGAACAGCATTGAGTATGAGAACAAAAGATATTTTTGCCAGTTTTATCTGCTGTGTAAATATACACTAACAGGTCTTTATGATAAGCATGATGCAAAAACTATCGCAAATACTGCTTTTAAAATTTTACAAATGTAAATTACACATTACTCTGCTAATCATAATTACATTAATAAACACCTTTGCAGGTTTCTAATCACTGCTCTTAATCAAAAGAAAAAAAGGAAGAAAAAATGGCTTTCTTGGTTGATGAAAAGAAATTTATTTTATTACTTAAGTGCATTAGACTATAGCCATTTGCTGACTATAACCACACATTATATTAAACTAATTATTAAAATGAAAATTTTAAAACTTAGGATGCCATTTTAATCAGCAAGGTATGGCTGGCAAGTCCTCCATATTTCCTCCATCTACACTCTTAAAAGAAAATTATTTCTTTGGAGAAAGGCATTGCAGAACCACTTTTGATTAAGAATGTTTCGCTAGATACCTCTTAAAAGAAATGCATTGTTTTTAAGTGTTTTTTCCTTGTAAATAGAAAAGATCTGTGCCTGTCCATTGTTATCTTATGTGATAGGCATTAAAAAAGACATGTTTGAAGTGGGAGAGTTTTTATATAGTTCAGAAATGAAGGGAAACAAAATCAGTGAATAGCTTACAATATATATTGAAGTGAGAGAGCCCTCTAGTGGCAAACACTAATATCTTTAGGTACTGAAGATCGGAATTTGGAATGTAATGAAAGTAATTATTTGTCATTGTGAACACACAGCATGCAATAAAACACTTTCTTTGCACGAGACCCATTCACACAGTGCAGCAGAAAACAGCCATGCATCCTGTGCCTGGGGAGCAGTGATGGAGTTGGTACTTTGTTTGAGGGTACCTCAGGTTAACCTACTAAAACCCATGACCTTCCCATTCAGTGGACTTTTCCATAACCACTAGGCCATTGTTGCAACTACTGTTACACAGCAGTGAAATTACTTTCCCCTACAATTTAATAGTGTTAAGATTAGTTAAAATTCTTGCAAACACATTAGTTACTGACAAAACAACTTTGTTGCTTTATTACTTGTATTAGACATATATCTCTAAATGATAGTTATGAAATCGCATGCAATGTACAGACATTTAATCAATGCATCATCTGTTCCTTATTGAAGTTTGGCATGCATATGTGTTATTTGTGCCAGCTTACTCTAACTCCACAACTTGAATTATGAAAACAACTAAAGGAGACTCCATTAGGTTTCCATTAGAAGATTTGATGATTTCAAAAGTAGACATTATTTATACAAAAGCCATTATCTGAATATACTGCAAATAAAAAAACTGTAGAATGTAAGTAATGCTTAAAAATTTTACATTGCTATTAACCTTGACAAATCTATCTGTTGAAACATATCAGAGACAGCTTGGTTATTTGAAACATCTTAAGATCCCCTTGTGGAACAAAAAAAGCCCCAATCTAGTCTAAACTGGCCCAACCCTGCCAATTCATATTCCAAATTCCATAGATGTGATGTGAGAAATGCCATTGTTCAGCAATTCAGTAATTTGAAATAATTACTTGAATTTACTATGTTTTTTTGTGCTGAAGCATTTGGAAGCTCTCAGATGGGGAAGTAATGCAGGTGTGTGTTCTAAAAAGTAGCTTAAAAGTAAAGTAAGGAGTAGTAAACTTACTTTTCAGGATGTTAATAATTATTCAGTTTCAGAGAAGTCCATTTGTAATTTCTTTTTTCCCATTAACTATGCATTAACATGTTTTATGTTCATTATTGATTATTTTAGGGCACGTCCTGTTATCCATTTAGCCAGTGATTTCACAGTCGAACCAAAGACTGTTGACCCCAGCCATTGCTCGGATGCTTGGTAAGGAGTAGTGCTTTCCACATTCTTCTCATCTGAAGTTTTAAGTTGCCATGAGTTGTTGCAGTATGTGCCTGGAAAGAAACCTCTGAAACAAATTGTGTTTGCAGTGTCCGAGTGAAGATGTGCTTTGCCTATACACTGAGCAATGGAAAGCATGACTTTAAGAATGAAATTTGTAAGTAATACAAACATGGAAATGTATAGACCAAACAAATGAGACCTACCTTCTAATATATTATATGGAAAAAACCTTAACAACTGAATAAAACTCGACAGAGGCTAAAAGAAATAAAAATCAGTTAGCAATTACTCTTTTATTATTGCTGTCTGTTAAATACAATCTATTATAAATTTATGAATTTATTTATTTGTTTTAAATTTTTGACCTGTGCTATACATAAGAAGGCATAAATGTCTCCTAAAGGGTGAGTCTGAGTTTAACATGTCCTTGTCTGTCCTTAGCTGTGAATTACACGATAGAGGCTGACCAGGCTCAGCGCAGTCCTCGGGTTCAGTTTGTTGACACCAAGCCAAACACCTACACGTATACAGACATCTTGGCCTTCTCTTCGGCCACCTGCAAGGAACTCAAACTGCGTGTGAACGTAAGAGACACCTGTGATTGCAATTCAATTCAATTCAATTTATTCTTATATAGCGCCTTTTACAACACAGTTGCCCCAAGGCACTTTACAATGGTGGTGGATGGTGGAACAGGTTACAGTGATAGATGTTAAAGCCAGACAACTACGAAGGAGAGGAACCAAAAACTCCACTATGTGGAGAAAAAAACCTCTGAGGGTCCAAGGTCAACCGGCTACCCAACCCCCTAACAGTACAAAGTTAGTTTGGTTTTAAACTCCAGGATCAGTGAGGAGTGATTTGATCCTGAGTATCAGATATCGTATTATAAAATATATGGCTATGCGAGAGCAGATGCCAGAATTACTAGGTAAATGTTACTTTATTGCTAGGGTTATAAAAATACATTTTAGGTTCTTTCTCCGCAGGAAGATTGCATGATTGCATTCATCATATTTCTAACATTGTTCAATATTCCTATTTTTTCTTTTTGTTTATTATATCTTTAACATATTTAAATGTTATCTGTTTAGCTCATTTTGTTTACTGTTAAATTATAGTGAAGCAATAAATGATTTATACAGGATTCTGTACTTTACTGAAACAGGGATCCCACATATGTATCTTGCTAGAATTTCTGAAATAACTTGGAAATGCCAAATTCAGATTTGGAAAGTCAAAGGAACAGATTTTTTAGGCCAAGTCATGGAATATAAGGAAATTCGTTCATAACATGTTTAAGTTTTAATTGCCAAGCCAAAATGTAATATTATCCATGCAGTAATTTTCTTTATCAGGTTATTTCAGACATATCTTTGCTTTTTACAACAATAAATTTTACAAGCATTTCAATGGTTTCAATTCAGGCCAGGGCATTCAGTGCATGTGTTGGATTTATCTTTGCAACAATATTTCTGTAATTTTAGTTTGTTAGTTCCTAATATATTTTTTTTTTTATATAAAATTGAAATAAATAAATCATAGTGTCGTATAAACTCCTGAATCTTCTGAAATCTAAATGCTTGGTATGTGGTTGGTAGGCTAGATGATGATAGGCTAGACTAGCATTATATTTTAACATGTAAGCTAGAACAAACTGTCAGTTTTGAATGCATATAGACTAAATCTTGTAAACGTTTGTGTAAATTACAAAAGTACAGCCAATTGTTTATTCTGCTGTTTGTTGTTAAGAGCTTTCTTGTCAAAACTTCATTTGTTTAATGTTTATCTAGAGTATTTGATACCTCCATAGTCAAGTTAATTTAATGTGTAAATGTAAGCTATATTTAAAATTTTGATATTTACTCATGATCTTTTAGTTCCAACTGATACCATATTGGTTTCCTGTTCCTACAATACTGAGGTGCAATTTGAAAAAAAAAAAGCTTTCAGAGCAAGGTTGCACATTTTTTATTTTGCAGCAGATGGTTTAGGTTGTGTGATATTTGACTCTCAAATTTGTGTTTTATTGGATCTTCTTCTGATCTGCTTTGTCTTATCCACTCAAAGTCAAATTTTACTGTTTTTCACCATATTTTCTTGTGCCTTTTCTGTCCATTGTTATTACTACTCCCTTTGGTTTCACTTTTTTTTTCTCTTTCTTTTTTTCCCCATTTCATCATGTCTAATTCCTCTTCCTCTTTCACATGGGCAGCTTGCATGCCCTCTCTTAGCACAACAGTAAACCTCTTCTTTAACTAGCCTCTCGCCTGGCAGCTTCATCCTCAGTATCTTTCTCCTAATATATGAATGTCTAAACCACAGTGGCCTAGTGGCTAGTAGAGTTTGCCCCAGATCTGAAGATTGTGGGTTCGATTCCCCTCGGACCTAACCCTAACCCTTGAGCAAGGTACCGTCACTGTTCGCTGGGCGCTTTCAATAGCTGCCCCCTGCTGTACGTGTGTATGGGTGAAACGCAGAGGTTGAATTTTGTTGTGCTGTGCTGCAATTCACAATGACAAGGGTTGTCACTTTCACTTCTGTGCTTTTGTCTCCAAACCATCCAACCTGAGATTCTTATAATATATTAATTTCTCATCTTTTCTCGTCATACACAACACAAATCTTAGAGACAGACTCACTGTCTTGAAGTACTTTCTGCTCTCTCCTACCATACAAACCACTGTACTCCTTTACATCTGACTTTTGTTCCTCTCATTTCAACAGCATTTCACCACCTCTCCTAAGTCACCTCAAGCTGCTCCCTGCTCTCCCTATGTCTATATATAGAAAATATTATAGTGCCAAGAAGAATGGGCTCAGAGCTGGTCCTTGAGTAATCCCACCTGTGCCTTAAATTCAACTATGACCCCTACTGCAGATCTTACCACTGTTTCACTGCTCTTAGATATACCCTACATTGTATCTGTAGTCCTTCTCTTGGCTTGAAACCATGAGACTGTTCATTAAACATCATTCCCCTTCTTATGCTATCTTCCACTATTCTTTCCCATAATTTAATTTAATAAACTACATAGCAACAGGAGAGATTAGCAATTGTAATTTTACAATCTGCACCTGTAGAGCCACTTGATAAATTGGTCAGTGTTGCAGATGTCAAGTAGACCCTATAAATTATAGAAATTAAAAACTCACCAACTATTCCATCTTAGTGTACAGTCACATGGCCACTCAACAAGTGCTTGTCTAGCATGTGATAAGTCTTTTTAAAGTGGTTATACACTCATAATTTAATCGGTCATTTGTCATTTTGTTTTCCAGGAACATGTGAAGAACAAGCTGGAACCAGTTGTATTTCTCCTGAATGTGTCTCTATATGAGCCTGCGGTAAAGGCCCAGCAGGCCTTGCAGAACTTGGATGCTTTCCCTGTGCTGAGCAGCCAGCAAAGGGTTACTTTGAAAACTGAGGTAAAGAGCATGAATAAAAAAGAATAATGCTGCATCTTTTTTTTTCTTCCCCCAGTTGCTCCCGTTTAGGGGTCGCCACCATGGATCATCCGTTTCCATTTCTTCCGGTCCTCTGCATCTTTCTCCTCCTGTCCAACCACCTGCATGTCCTCTTTCATCACATCCATAAAGCTCCTTTTTGATCTTCCTATTTTCCTCTTTCCTGGCAGCTCCATCTTCAACATACTCCTCCCAATATAATCCTTGTCTCTCCTCTGGACATATCCAAACCAACTCAGCCTTGCTTATCTAACTTTGTCACCAAAATATCCAACCTGAGCTGTCCCTCTAGTATACTAATTTCTAATCCTGTCCATCCTTGTCACACCTAATAAAAATCTCAGCATCTTTAATTCTGACACCTCCAGCTCTGCTTCCTTTCTTTTCGTCAGTGCCACCATCTCCAACCCAAACATTATAGCTGGTCTCACTACTGTCCTCTAAACATTCCCTTTTACTCTTGCTGATACCCGTCTGTCACAAATCACTCCAACCACTCTTCTCCACCCATTCCAACCTGCCTGCACTCTCTTCTTCACCTCTCCTCCACAATCACCATTACTCTAAACTGTTGATCCTAAGTATTTAAATTCCTCTACCTTTGTCAACTCTACTCCCTGCATCTTAACCACTCCACTTTCCTCCCTTTTGTTCACATGCATGTAATCTGTCTTTGACCTGCTCACTTTCATTCCTCTCCTCTCTAGAGCATATCTCCATCTCTCCAGGTTCTCTTAAAGCTGCTCCCTACTCTCGCTGCAGATCACAATATCATCAGCAAACATCATCGTCAATGGGGATGTCTTGTTTGCAATAGTAATGGATGGGTTGAGGGACGAGGTTAGACAGGAGTCCCCGTGGACAATGATGTTTGCTGATGATATTGCTATCTTCAGCAAAAGTAGGGAGCAGCTTTAGGTTAGAATGCATGAACTTGCAAATAGAATCAATGGTACAAATTTTCCTCTTTACTGTTTTAGATCAGCTTCCAGAAGGAGTGTGGTTCTGATAACAAATGTAGCAGTAATCTACAGGTGACGGCAGAGTTTGCAAATGAACATCATGTTCCCTTCCTCAAGTGAGTAGCAGGAAACAATGTGATTAGGGATGTTCCTTATCATTGAATATTTTCATATTAAGTATTAAGTTTTGCATCTTAAATAGACATCATTAAGTCCATGTTGTCATTGTGTTTCTGCCTTATAACAACTTAAACATAAGAATAATTGTACTATGTAAAGTGAGTTTCCCAGATTTTGCTTTTAGGGAAAATGGAGTTCACATAGTCTATGAAAACAAAATACATTTCTCCATATACTTGCTTTAATGCTTTTTTTTCTCTGTTTACAGTTATAATGGAATGCAGACCATGGAGTATAATAACAATATGAAGAAGCTAGTGCTGCTAGTGGAGGTGACCAATGTACCTGAGCAGGGCAGGAAGGCAGAGGACGCTCATCAGGCAATGCTAAACATCACTATACCCCCAACACTGAAGTACTCTGGCTGGCGTGCACAGGTCTGACCACACACTGGCGCTCTTTCACAACATTTATAACTGTTGTGCCTTTGATACATCACCTGCACTGAAATAGCCAGTAGTGTTACAGCTATTTTGTTTGTTTGTCTGTCGTTTAATTTATTTCAAATAGGACCCAGAAATTGTATGTACACCCAACACTACTGTGTTATGTGAACTGGGGAACCCGTTTAGGAGCAATGAGAAGGTAGGAGCATATGTTTGAAAGAATTGTTTTTTGTTTTGTTTTTTTTGTATCAATTGTATTGATAAGAATTGTAAAGTGACTTTTTATGTAATAACTTTCTTAGTAATACAGAACCAGCTAGATGTTTGCATTGACTTAATTTTCCTAGTGTAAAATGTTCTTTTAAGGTTAATTTTTAAGGTAAATTTGCTTACATAAACCTCTGAGAAATCAGCTGGTGTTTTCTAGTTAAGTTACAAAATCATCTATGCAAAATGTGAGTCTAACGTCTACAGATTGTTTACAATTAGAAAAAAGTCAAGAGCATTGTAATATATAATTGCATGGCATGTATTAAAATAGTTATTCCAAAATAACCAAGTGTGAAGTCTAAGCAATGTAATGGCCTCCCTCACGATGTTCATCATCAGAACGACACTGTACAGCAGTGTTGTTCATGGCAGGCTTGCAAGGAGGAAGCCATTGTCCTCCAAAAGAAACATTGCAGCCCATTTACATTTTTCTAAAGAACACATAAAAATAGCAAAAGATTAGTAAGACACTAATGTATATTACACCTGTTGACAGATACTATTCAAAGTTATTCAATTTACCAAGTGGTTTTAACTTTGTGGCTGATTTCTTGGCAATGCTTTGATATTGCATAACCATTCTCCATTTCACCTACAGGCCACTTTCTATGTTATATTTGAGACATTTATTACACTTTACACTGATAAGATCGAGACACACCTCCAGCTATCTACGTAAGTGTTTAATTACAATGTGAAACGCTCCACACTGTAAAATGTAATGGATTTTAAGGTGTTTAGTGGGTTTACTTTGATGAACATTAATGATTTTAATCCTGTAAGCTAAATATGTGCTTTGTGTTATGCTAAGTATATATTTGTAGTGAAACTGACAAACCAGATTATAGTGCATGGTGTTTTTTTTCTTAGTGAAGCAAGTTATGAAATATCTGTCACATAATGATGCTGAGAGTATCTGCACTGTGTTTTTGTGTCCAGTCTGAGCGAACAGAGTGATATTTCCCCTGTGTCCATTTTCCTCAATGTTGAAAACAAGGTCCTTACCACCTTTACCATGTAGGTCCTCTATTACAATTACATATATGCACAATTGTATGGGACATGCATTTTTACCATACAAGTTTCAATAATTATGTATCCTCTTTCCCACAGAGAGCAGTCAATAGTGAATACCTTTTTTAGTGGTAAAGTTGTTGGAGAGTCTGCAATGAATACGACCAGCGATGTTGGCAGTTTAGTGGAGTTTAAGGTAAGTACATCTTTGAGTGGTAATATTTATAGGTATTTTCCCCTCTGAAAGCTTTAAAGGAGCAATCCTATTATTGTTAGTAATGAACAAAGGCACATTAACCAATATGCTAACCTGAAGGAAGGAACATACTAACTAAAGAGTAACTGATTAAACAGAGCAGTATTTTAAGGGCAAAGGACAGTAACACCTGATAAACACTGATGCTTGTTTCTAAAACATAAAAAGAATCAATATTCTTTAATCTTAAGCCTAAATGCTCCACATTGTTACTTGAGGGGATCAAGTACCTCTTTGAAACAGACCCTAGCAGATGTTTAGTGATTATGCTGGACCATCTCAGGACCATCTCAGTCAGTTTTTTTTTGGCAGATGAATGTGATTAGTGAACCACTGGGAAAGATGGGCACTCTTGTATTGGACTTTGAGTGGCCATTTGAGGTGATGAATGGAAAATGGCTGCTGTATATAACAGAAATCTTGACCAATGGGACATCTGAGCCACTATGCATTCCTGCAGGAATAGTGAACCCTCTGAACCTGGCAGTGAGTAAAAACACACTATTTGTACAAAATGGCACCATAAGTGCTACTGTCTACATAAAAACAAATCAGGCACACTAAATACAATATTGATAGTTCATTAATTGACAGAATGCATAGTGTTCTGTATTTACATTTCAATTCTTATATTTTTAATTTGTTTTAATTAATAGAACCAACCAGTTTCATAATGATTTCAAATAAAACTGCCCACAATTGTCTTACACTCTATAGTATTGACATTGTGCTATTGTAGTGCATTGTATTAGTTCAAATCTTGTGCTCTTGTAAGAGTCTGGTAAACCTTTTCTTTATGATCAGTTGTCAGAGAATCGTTCCAAACGGAATAAGCGAGATTTGGATATCAGCCTGCCCCACACTGATGCTTCAAGGACATTTCTCACCCCTCAAAAAGAAAACCACCTACTGGTACAATACACACAAAACTGTTTAAACTGTCAACTACAACTCATATTTAAATGAATGGAATTTAAGATTTTGTCTTCTCAGTGTACTTGGGTTAATATAATTTTGCTTAATAAGTAATTTCAATAATACCATTTTTATTAATTTGATTGAGTAATTAGTAACATAGTGGGTTACATTTTTATAGTTTGAACACTAAAATTGCTGTTTGCTTGCCACTACTGGCTTTCAGGAGTGTTCAAAGCAAACAGCTCGCTGCGTGACTTTCTCCTGTCCCCTGAAAAACATGTCTACCAAGGCTACAGTCATCGTCAGGGCACGTGTGTGGAACAGCACCATGTTGGAGGTGAATGTTGAGAGCTAAGAATGCTGTAGCTATATAGCTCACTTTCTTTTAGCAAATTCAAAATTTACACATTTCACCGTATGTAGTGAATCAACCAAGACATGGTAAGTATCTCAAAATAGCTTTTTTACTTTAATTTTTTTACTTTAGTTTTCAAAATCACATGCTTGCCTCATACTGTTGTGGTTCTGACAGTGTGGAGTGTTACATATCTAAGTCTTTAGATACATTTGGCCTAATTGCTAAAAGCTTTCATGATGTGCTGGCTATAATAGCTTTGTAGTTCCAGAATAAAACTAAAGAATCAAATTTTGGACTCCAAACATCTGACTGATTAAAAAAATAATAATAAATAAATAATGTTGCTTGCTTGTTAAACTATTCAGTCAAATTGGATGGATATCCAAGTAAACTATTCAGTCAAATTGGATGCATCTCCAACTAACATGCCTTTGTTTCTCAGGACTATGCCAGCAGTTTTCGAGTAACTGTTAAAGGACACGTCACATTGACGCTATTGACTGATAAATCTGCTATCAAAATGGACAATGCAACTAGAGAGGTTCTCACTTTACTGACTAATCTGCTGGTGGCTTGGTGAAAGGCATGAAACCACTAAAATGTTTTACTCTCCTTCTCTGTAGTTTGTGGTCAACATCGATCCTGTACCAGGAGAGGAAACGCCTTATAATGCCCCTCTGTGGATCTACATTGTGGCAGGTGTAGCAGGAATCCTGTTACTAGGCTTCATTACCCTAATTTTATGGAAGGTACTTTAAATCATTATATACATAAAAATTAGACTCTTCAAGAATCTCTATTCTTTTGCTCCAATTTTCTTTTTTTCCCCAAAAACACATATACAAACAACAATAACGAACAAATGTGAAGGAACATACTAAGAGTAGAAACTTTATAGGTCAATTGTGTGGCATAGCCTTTCCTGAACCACTGCTATTCAATCTATGAAACAGAATTTTACCAATACGTTCATAATTGAAAACAGTCACCATTCCCCCTCCCTGGCAGTGTGGTTTCTTTAAGCGGGCTAGTCGGCGGGAGATGTACGAGGCCAAGGCCCAAAAAGCTGAGATGAAGATACAGCCATCTGAGACCGAAAAACTGACTGAGGACTACTGAGTCTGCAGGGGGGCCAACACTGGCCCCCCTAGTACCCCCTGTTGGTAACTTGGTAATGGAGTGTTATGGATGTGTTTCTGAGCTTCCTTCCTTCCTTCCTTCCTTTAGTTTTTAACTCTTTTATCTAACAGCAACCTACCTTGGCTAATGCTCACTCTTGTCAGATCAAAAGGATTTTCACATTCTGGGTTCCTATATATGTGGGTTCCTATATACTATATGGCATGCCCTGTAAAAAAAAAAAAAAAAAAAAAAGCTTGTTGTCTGTTCAAATCTCTTCCAAAATGCCCTTGCCTTGTGGGGCTGAGCTGGGTGTTTTTCATTAGTAAGAAGATTAATGTTGGTGTAAAACTTGCTAAACTGGTGTGTATATGTCAACTTCAGTCACTTCCAAATGAAGCATGAAAATAACAAGAAAATGAATCTGAAATAACCTTTTGCTTGGTTTAGCTGGAATCAATATTTAATTTAATCTCTCTCTCTCTCTCTCTCTCTCTCTCTCTCTCTCTCTCTCTCTCTCTCTCTCTCTCACACAGTGTGGCTTCTTTAAGAGGGCTATCTACTACAAGGTCATGCCTAAGTACCATGGAGTGAAAATACGCAAAGAAGAGAGATACAAGATTAGCAGGGCATTCCGTCCTGAGCGTGAGCTTGATAAAAAATTCTGGGTCACCAACTGGACAGAAATGAAAGAATATTACTACTGAAAACTACTGGAAACATTTCCTCATCCAACAGTGCACAGTGATCTTGCCTTAAATGCCACAGACACTGAATGTGGACTTTTCAGGCCATCACTCAGACAAAATGATGTATCAGGAAATAAGATTAGTCTAAATACGCTTCTTCATAATTCACTGTTATCTAGTGCAATATCATGTCAGCAATCTTATGAATCTGCAAAAGTCCTACTTGTCCATTCACGGACGTGCCTGCCATCCACTGAGAGACAGTATGGGACATTGAATATTTGTAATCCTTCAACTGAAAGTGTTTCAAAATAATTCCTTCTGCATGAATTAATTTTGTCTATTGTTGTAGCCATGCGCAGATAATGCCTTGCCTTCATGTACTATGATTTCACATTCTAACTGAGTAGATTTAATTTGGGCTCATTTATGGTGTGTTTTATGTTGTTTATGGCAAGTAATTTTTAAATGAGCAGTTCAGCAACAAAATACATAATTTTCACCTTATTTAATCAGCCATGATGTGTCTGGGGGTTGAAGCTTGCTTCATAAAGGTTTGCACTAGAGCTGGAAGAGAAATGTAGTAAAAATAATGGGAGCTTATATTTCACCATACCAGCTGCCAGTTGCCTCAGACATAGCTGACATCTCAAATGAGTTAGCTAATGTGGTGTCTAACACTTTATCACAAACTGCTGTGTAGTAAAATGTACAAGAGTATACATGGTAAGAACTGTTGAAGCAGAATTGTAGATGCAGCCATTTTAAGGCCATTTAAATGGTACCATTATTTCCCTAGATTGATGTAATGGAATTATTTTGTGAACTGCCCCTTTAAGTATGATATTTCGCTGAATGGTGTTCACAATCAAACCCACACTGTGAGTGGCAATGGCATGTACCATAACAAAACTATTATAGTTTGGAATCATTTGGTGCATTACAGGGTCAAAGCCGGCACTTTGACTTATGCCCAATGATCTTAACAGTTTTCATCTTGTCAGCAGTTTTATTAAAGAAAAACATCACACCATGATTATGTTGTAGCTGGTGCTGAATAGCTAAGGCTTTAATTTTATTTTCATAGCAAGGTTTCACTCACACATGGTACCAGTCCAATTTGGACACGCACACTCATAGAAGTTTTTTTTATTTTTATTCTATTTTATAGTGAAGATATCACAACTATTAAACACTATATAATAATACAGTGGACAAAAAAAGTGCAAAAATTTTTTTTTTAATTCTTCAGAGTAGTCCCTTTTTCTGAAGGGGCATTAAAAATATTTTTGGCTGTTTCCTTCAGCCTTGGATGCATTACTGCATAGGGCAGTAATTAAGATTTATGTCATAGTAGGTGATGCCATTTTCTTGACTACTTTGACGAGTGTCAGTACACTGGATAATATGCTTTTCATTCCAGATATTTTATATTTGTGTTGTACTTGTCTGTAAATATTAATGCACAATTAGATTGTTTCAACTGAACTGTAATTTTGATTTGGAAAATTTGCTTTTCAAAGTTCAGTTTAGAAATATTCTCTCTAAGGCTGAGTCATGTGTTAAGTCAAAACCATTTTTTTTTCCTGTCTGGTTTTGCAAAGTAAAAATGTTTCTCATGATTTATGTGTTGCCACACAACAATGAAGTTTCAACTTAAACCAATATGGCCCATTAAATTCAGTGCAAGAATTCCCTAATTACTTCTGCATTTAATGATGAGGTACTTCACAATGTGAAATGTCTTGGTATTTGGTCTTTTTAAATTTAAAAAGCTAGTGTGGTTTAAGTCTTGTGGTTTGAGAATACAGTGCTGATTTAAATACTGTTTTCTTTTGTAATAAAATAAACTATTTTTAATGCAGTGAAAAGTTTCCTACCAATAAACTCCAAACACTCTACCATCAGATGGGTGAAAATATATATATATATATTTTTTTTAAATATATATAATTCTACTGAATCAATGGAAACAGAGATGTGCAATGATATCACAATCAGATCAATATCAGTAGATATTTGTTGAAAAAATAATATTGGCACTGGACAGATGTTGAGATTTGACCAATATTTCTAACCAATATTTGATTTTACATTTATTGCATTCTGAAACAGCATAATATTCATTTGATGCTGGAATACAGTGCAAAAATTATTTCCCTTTTGTCATCTTTATATATCTTATTTTTAGGGGTTTTTTTTGTGTATGTAATCCAGAATGACGTAGGTACTAGTTTCTGCCTTTTTTATTAGTGTTTGCAGCGACATCTGCAGAAATGCCCATGAAAATACTGGATATCAACATCAGCCTATTATGCATCAATGCATCCCCAGACTGAACTACATTCTTCTAAATTATATTGATGATGGTGTTCAAGAGTGGTGATGAATTGTTAGATATGCATGTGTAAAATCGAAGTGTTCTGCTGGTTGAGATCTGATGAATGTGAAGGCCATACCAAATGATTTGCATTATTTTCATATTCATCAGGACATTCAGTGATCTCTTATGCCATTATGATAGCGGCATTGTCCTGCTGTAAAAGACTCATCCAGGATATACATATTTTATCATGGGAATAAAGGTGATCTGTGTATAATTTGCAGTGCTTTCTACTTCTGAGGTATTGCTTGAACCCAAATCATGCCAGCAAAATACCAGTATACTACAGTTAACTATATGGGTCAAGAGTCAAGGCCATTTTCTTAGGGTACACCATACAACTATGAAGGACAAAGAAGAATGGAAAGACTGTTGGTCCAAATGATATAACTGTGGAAGCATTGAGGTGTTTAGGAGAGATAGCAGTGGAGTTTCTAACCAGATTGTTTAACAAAATCTTGGAAAGTGAGAGGATACCTGAGGAGTGGAGAAGTCTACCGGTAGCAGTTTTCAAGAATAAGGGTAATGCACATGGCAGTAGTAAATATAGCCGGAAAAAGTTGATCAGGCCTAACATGAAAATATGGGAATATCTGGGAGATATGAAACTCAGGTTAAGAAATTAGGACCTACGTGCCTACAGAGTAGTTGTGTTATTGTATGAGGAAGTCAGGAGAAGCAGAGGTGGGTCAGGGTAGTACAGGATATGTATGAGGGCAAAATGACAGTGGTGAGGTCTTTTTTTTTTGGTGACAAGAATAGTCATTGCAAGGTCACAGCACAGCGAACCACAACGAAATTTGACCTCTGCATTTAACCCATGTACACAAACACCATGCAGCAGGGGAAAGCACCCAGGGAGCAGTGACGGGGATAGTACCTTGCTCAAGGGTACCTCAGGATTTTGATCTGTAGCAAGAGTAGGGAACAGCTTGAAGAGGCTATCAAGAGTTGGAGATATTCTCTAGAGAGGAGCAAAATGAAAGCCAGCAGGACAAGGATGAAATACATTAGATTGAATGAAAAGAAAACAGCAGACTTGATAGAATGCAGTAGAGGTGAAGTAGAGAAATAGAGGTGGTGAATGTAAAGGAGTTTAAATACTTGGGTTCAGCACTTCAGTGTGATGGGGAGTGTGGAAGAGAGGTGAAGAAGTGAGTGCAAGCTAATTGGAATGGGTGGAGAAGAGTGACAGGGCTGAACTGTGACAGACGTACCAGCAAGAGTTAAATGAAAGGTTTAGTTAGACCAGTAATATTATGATAGAGATAATAGCTATGATGAATGGACAGGCAGCCTAGCTGGAGTAGGCAGAGCTAAACATAATGAGATTTGCATTGGGAGTGACAGGGATGGACTGGCTTAGGAACAAGTATAGTAGAGGGAAAGCTCAGGTTGGATGGATTGGAGACAAAAAACAAAATCACCTTGGTTTGGACCTGGGCAAAGGACAGACGGGGTATATTTTGGGAAAAGGATATTGAGGTGTCACTTCCAGGCGTGAGGAGAAGTGGAGAGGAGGAGAAGTACTAAAACACGAACCAGTTGAGCAGTTTTTGTTTCTTCTGTCCCCAAACCCAATAATAAACTCCCATTAAAGTCAATGTAACAGATCAACCAATTTAGAAATGTAAATGACATTGACAATGACATTACCCTCTACACTAAACAATACACAGCTCTTGCTTAAGCAATGTTTTAAACATGTTTTTGTCAAACATAAAAGACAAAAAGTTGAATATTTATCTTTTTATTCTATAAAGGTAAAGTATTTACCTATAAAATGATTCTAAAAATGCATACACAATTAAAACATTACAAAGAAACTCAATAAATTCATAACTCTGTCTAGCCACCTCACATTTGAGTTAAAATGTTTACAAATAAATTACAACAGTCAGCTTCCATTGCATAGTCAAACAAATTTGACCAAAATCATGAATAAATACACTAGGCATTCAGAACAAGATGGATTATTTTCTTTTGTTTTCAGATAACAACCACATAGACTTTGAGCTTAGAGCCAAATTCCTGTTTGAAAACTCCTACTTAAGTTCCATTTGAGAGATGGATTTGCTCTGTAGGTGTTTAGATTTTCTGTATTTGTAGGCCAAGAAGATGGTAGCAAGGAGTAGACATATTCCCAGCACCAGGAGGACCCATTGACCAGCTGTAGCTGCAGCTTCCTCAACACTCAAGCCCAAAAAGTTCACTGAGTTGTCCTTGTCCTCCAGTACTACAATAGCTGCAATACAAAAAGGCAAAGCATCTTTCATGTAAACAAAATCCTGATTTTTTAAGGGTTCTTTTGGGGGATTTTTATTCTTCAGGATATTAGATCTTGTTAGCCATTTTTCTAACACTTTTATTTCTGACCCCAAGGCAATCTGCTTATTTCTGTGTAGTGGACTGGTTTTAACCTGGCAATGACACTGATATGTTTACTATCATGTCAGTGTTGCTGTAATTTTGAGAATAAACCATCAGTTTCAAAAATTTGAGTCAACAGCAGTCTTGTTGTATAAAACTTATAAATGCTGAAGGGTTTGAGAGAGCTAAACAATTTGTGCCTAAAAACAGATTAGGTAAGTGTGTGATTTTAAATATATATTGTACCTAGAAGGTAGGTGGATATCATAGAGTTAATATAATCAGTGTTAACTGACTTTCTGTATAAGGTGATTGTGTAAACTACCAAAACAAGTCAAAAATTTTTCAGGTAAAAATATAATGATAGTCCGAGGTAACTTACTTTCAGTTGTGGTAGGCATCCAGCTATAGTCAGGCCATCCAAGGACTTCGCCATTCTTTTGATTCTCCTTCTCAAGCCAGGTGATGAGAGGCTGGAAGTATTCCATAAGAGGCTGTACAGACATGCTGGGCTGCCCAGTGATCATAGCCATTGCCTCGGGCCAGGGCTTACTAAAGCCCAGCTTCATCACATCACTGGAAAGAGACAACACAGAGGGGATGATGCTGAAACATAGACATATATTTTGTCTTGATTGGTCAATATCAAGTACAATATAAATGTGATCACATTATTAAATCCCATTCCAATAAAAATATTTCTGTTAGAAATCCTATTTATACAGATCCACATACACATGACAGAACACAGAACACTATTTAGAAACCTATTTTCTACATTTATTAAGATTAAAAGGACTGTATAACCAATTTTCACCCTAGTCACATTTCCCTGAAGAAAAAAGGGAGAAAATGAAAAGTATCTGTACTTCTGCTACATTATTCTTTCCTAAATTATTCCTATTAAATATTTCATTTAGTAACACTAAGAATGATTAGGTTAATTGTTTGATTTGATAGCTAAAAATAAAATCGAATACTACAAAACTACCAAAGTGAAATTGTTAAAAGAGTGTATAACTTAAATGTGGGCTTAAAAAAAGACTTAGAAGTTTAAGAAAAACTTAAAAAAGCAGAATTTTAATGGATTAATTATTGAGAATTTAGCATTAAAAAAGGCAATATTCAGAAGTGTGGTTTACAGACCCAAGCAGTCGTCCTGCTTCTTTGGACTGATAGATGTCACAGTTGTGCAGAGGACCAGTGTGACCAGCAGCTTCACATAGAGCTTTATGGAACTGGAACTGGATCACAAAGCTGACAAAATACCTGTTTAAAAAAACAAATGCAATGGTTTTCTTAGAATTGTAAATGCACTGTTGAAGAAGGAAGCAAAAGAAGAACCTTCTTATGAAGAACATTATGTGAGAAGAACTCACATAATGTAGTTCGCTAGAAACCATGTTGTGTTCTTTATATTTATCTTTAAAATTGCTCTACCTGACATAGGGTACATTTGCTGGGATGTGAAACTTTGCACCAGGGTCGAAATCTTCTTCTGTGCGGGTAACAGGGGGACACAAACCCTGATACTTCAGCCTGAAAGAAAGAATAGCAAAGGTCACCAAAGCTCTTTCTGAAATCTTCTCAATGAGAGTTTTCAGCAAATAAAATATAGATGAAAGAATTGAAAACAATAACGTTTTATTTCAGCACTCAGCTTCAAGTCAAAGCTTGGTTTTGTCTAAATTTTCTTTTTCATTCCACCTTTTTAAAAGAAAAAACAACTGCTGAAAAAACTGGAAAATACTGAAAAACATTTTTCCTACTGAAAGGATTGAGTGCTGATGATGGTTTACATTGCAGCTAGAATAAAAAGCTTAATTTGCAAGGTCATAAACAAATGTTTCCCTAAAGTTTAGACAGGCTTTTTATTTTAACTTGCAGGACTAGTTCTAATTTTAATTTAATCTATTGTTCTCAGTCTTCAAATAAATTATTATTTGTTTTTTACTTTGGTTGGCATTATAGTCCACTGCCACACCTGTCCTGTGTTCTGTTCCCACCTGATGTAACTACTGTATTTTACCTGAGGTTCCACCACTCTTTGTTGTACTCGCTGCTCGAAATCCTGCCATCAAACACCTTCCACCGCCACTGGTCCATCAGATAGCCAAATGGCAGGAAAGCAATTTTGTCTAAGGCGATGCTCATTAGGAAGTTAATTGTGCTCTCTGGATTAACAACAGAAAAAATCTTATTCATTTTCAACACTGCAATCAAGCATCTCAAAATGGACATAACAGACATATAATGGGCAATTAAAAACTTTTCAAGATGCATGTATTCAAAAACTTTTATTTTCACTATTCTATGCTATGCTATGCAATGCTGTTATATGCTATATATACTGTGCCATGCCTTACTGTAAATTGGCAAGGAGTTCTAGGTCTTGACTTCTAGATTCCCCAGATTTTAGTCTGAGATGATGTGATCTGTGAGATGTGCTGTTCAGACTAGACATGTTCACGGCGGCCCCACTTTACATCTTGCATTAGGATATGCTGCTTCAAGCTGAGGAGCAAAACTTTTAGCTTTAGCCTGGCAGTAGCTTTTGGCTGCAAGTCTTTGGGAAGCTCACCCTGGTTGTCCTCAACCTTGTCCAGCAAGCCTATGCTGTTAAGATGCTTAGGAGTGGACACAGAGAGGGCCAGAACATCTCCAATGGCTTCATGGAATCCTGGGTTTGCACCATCACGGAAGGAAATGGGCTGATTCTTATATTGCAAGAAGTACTGCACATGGCCCATCTCATGATGAACGGTAATGAGGTCATCCATGTTCACCACTGTGCATTGCTTGATTCTGCAAAGAAAGAGCACATAGCATCAAGTTCACCATGTTCACATCAAGTTCAAGCAGAGGTGTAAATTTTCATCTTACAACAATTAATAAAAAATATTTATTTATTTGAAACATGTATTTTATTGTAGTCACAAAATGAGCACAAACTTTAATACAATTATTAGGGCCTATTCAACCAACCTAACATTAAGCATGATCTCCAGCATCAGATCAATGCGCCTATACACTTTATACAATGAATAGTGTTTATTTGTTGCATAATAAGTTATCTTTTTAAACAGTTCAGACTGTTCTCGGAATGTGTTAAATTCATGTCTTTATCAGTATCGATTACAAGTGACTTAATTTCTTTCATACCAAAACACAAAGATTTTCCCCATGGGCCCTGAGGCATACCTAAAATCTTTGCGGTTATAGAAGTCCCAGGCAGAGGCATGGCACACCACCTCTCGACCTGTGGGTTTTTCCAGCATTGACTTATTCCAGAACTCCTCTGGCATGGGCTCTAGGCCCAGAGATGTGAAGAAATTTTCAGACTCCTCAAACATGCGTTTAGCATCCCATTTCTGAGAAACCAAGGCATTGAAATTAGAATTCTGCTGTTTCTTATAAAGTTGAACATAAGTTTTGGAGAGCACTCTTACAGTATTTAATTATTTTGTCCTAACTTCCAAAAAAAAGCACATTTAAAAACAGTTAACATGGATGCTAAACACTTCCAAAGTTGTCCTACTCCTTAGATTTAAAAGCTAGCAGGACTTTGTTAAAATTAACAAATAATTGTTGCACAAAATCTATCTGCAGTAACACTACCACACATCCATTCAATGTAAACAGATAGTAAGGTTACAGATTAAATTTACAAATGTAGCAAAATCTTTCAATAAAGAATAGAAAAAATACAAAAAACATTTAACTTGATGTTGGCCTCTATTTTTTGAGCTATTTACCTTGTCTATCATAGCTTGTGTGACATCCACTTGAGTGGCATCGGGATAGGGTATGATCAAGTTCATGATGCCAGACCATGTCTGTGCCCACATGTTTCCTGAGGGAAAAAAATGAGTTGCAAATGGAAATGAATAAATGCCTGCTTGTGCACTTGCAATGAGGTAAACTGCTGGGCTTGGAATTCCAAACCACTCCATCTTAAGTCATGCGGAAGTGTGTGTGTGTGTGTGTGTGTGTGTGTGTGTGTGTGTGTGTGTGTGTGTGTGTGTAAAAATATGTTCACAAATACAGACCAAAGCAATAAATATAATAAACACACACGCAGGCATGTGCAGAGACACACACACAAACACACATACACACACACACACACACACACAGTCACGCTTGATGGTTTTTTGAAAGCACATTAAATCCTGACGGTTCCTTTGGAGTTGCCATGAACAGCAGCAGAATATTAATGTGCATTCTTCGGAAGCATGAAAAATTTATCCAGGCTCTGATTTGAAATGTAAGCCTTGCATCCAAATGGTAATATACAAGGCTAAATTCAAAGCTCAAATAATCTCAGATACAGACAGGCCAAATCTATAATATATGTATATATATATATATATATATATATATATATATATATATATATATATATATAT